>CM059188.1:64823138-65219348 GCA_030323885.1 Branchipolynoe longqiensis
AACATTCATTCTTCCCCAAACCCAATTAGAATGGGTGAGCCCAACACAGTGGTTATGACAGATGCGTCACTAGATGGGTGGGGAGCGCATAGGGACCATCAGGCAACAGGAGGCTGATGGCTCAAAGATGTAATTTCAGATCACATTAATGTTCTAGAACTTAGAGCAGTTTATTTAGGGTTACGCAGTTTGGTACGTATACCAAAATATCACATCAGAATTTTGACAGATAACACTACAGCCATGGCCTACATTCGTAACATGGGAGTGACTAAGTCCAAACCCTGTAATAGATTAGCAAAGCTAATTTGGAATTGGGCTCAAGAAAATGATATATGGCTAACAGTAGCACATATACCAGGGAGTCAGAACACACTGGCAGACAGGAAAAGCAGCAAATTTCATGATCATTTGGAATGGGCGTTAAACATGGGGACGTCCACAAGTAGACTTGTTTGCTTCATGAAACAACTGCAAATTATCTAAATATGTTTTGTGGCATCCAGAACCTAATGCTTGGCAAGTGGATGCATTTTCATTGGTTTAGGATAACAAATTTTATTATGTTTTCCTGCCATTCAGCATTATCAGCAGAGTGGCCAGAAAAATCAGAATGGACCGTACACACGCGATTCTGATAGTGCCCGATTGGGACACACAGCCATGGCCAGCAGCAGTGGCGTTGGGTGCGAGAGACTGTCTCAGATTCCCAAGAGCACGCGGAAATCTAACACACCAAGGTCCGCTGACCACTCACGGAGACGTGTCAACAACACCCTTTCTGGTTTTCCTTTTCTAAATAAATATTTTGAGCAATTTGGACTTGATAAGATTACCCAACAAAGACTGGTGTCCCATGCATGGCGAAAAGGAACAGTAAAATTATATACCAGTTCTTTAAAGAAGTGGGGCATTCATTGTTTGATTAAAAAAGTTAAGCCTTAGATATCTAAGAATGTTAGAAGATGAGGGATTAGGTTTTGGGGCTATAAACGCAGCAAGATGTGCATTATCAATTGTACTCCCAAGGATAGATGGACAAACGGTTGGTAAACACCAGGTGATTCACTGGTTCTTAAGAACGGTGTACGAAAGAAATCCGCCAAAGCCGAAATATAGTCGGTTTTGGGATGTATCAGTAGTATTTAAGTTATTTAAGTCCTGGCCTAGCAATTATCATTTAGACATTAAGCAGCTAGGATTTAAATTAGCAGTTCTTGTGCTGCTAGTTACAGGCCATAGAGGACAGACCATTATAGCATTGTCTCTAGATGGACTGGAGATAGATAGAAAGGAAGCAACATTTGATTTGACACAATTATTCAAATCAAACCGCACAGGTAATCCCTTGTCCATGGTGCATGTTAATAGCTTCCCAGAGGATTGATGATTGTGTGTAGTTTCAGCCATAAGGGCTTATATATCCAAGACAAAAGGAATACGGAATTCAAGTCAGCTTTTGGTGAGCTTTATTAAACCACACAAGGGCATCCATCTCGAGAGACACACTCGCAAGATGGACCATTAAAGTCCTGAAGGCGGCAGGAGTGGATACAGGATGATACGCTTCCCATTCAACAAGGGGAGCCATGGTCTCAAAAGCACGACTGCTAGGGATCTCTGTTGAGAGGATCCTCGCACATGCAGGCTGGAAGACGGTGAGATCGTTTACAAAACATTACAACAAACGACTAGAAAAGTCAAGCGGCCTGGCGACATGCTTACTCACCAATTAACAAGACAGGTGAGAAAGTTACAAGTATACTGTTTCTGATACCTATGTATACTAAATTAAAACGAATAAGTGAATTGCTAATAATGTATTGATTTGATATGAATTAAGGATAAAAATTAAGTTATCCATCATCTGTACCCAGGTAAGATTTGTATAACTATACTATATATATATATCATATATATCATATATATCATATATATCATATATATCATATATATTGTATATATGTATTGTATGTTGTGTTTGTAGACATGGTTAATTCAAATATATCATTACTAATTAAGCAGTGGCTAATTGTCCTATATGGTTTGCGGTCTGAATGCTTCTCAACTGAGTACTGACTGACGGACTCAACATCCAAGACTAGTGTAATGACGTGTGCGTTTCATATCATCAGCGTTCTAGTTTCAGTCAATCGGATTTGGAGAAGCTGCAGTTTAAACTGGCTACCTGTTCTAATGGACTCGGCACATTAATAGGCATTGATATGGTTACCGCAATAAAGAATGTCCTGTTAACACTATTTAGGAATTTAATAAATCTCTATTTAGGTAGTGTAGTAGTCTGCACTGACCTCTGAGGCAAGGGTTTGATTGATTGGTGGTTGCTTTACACCCTGTCGGCAGCATAGGCCATATTCACGGCGAGAAATGTTTGTTTTTTGTTCAAACCATCGCTTTTACATGTAAAAGCAGACAATCAATTATGTGCCAATAGACACTCATTAAATTAGAAAGCTCACAATCATATATTTGTGGTCAAGGGAAACAAATTCCCATAGAAAAAGAAAAGTTTTATTAATAATCGATAGAATCTATTTAGTAAACTATATGAGGTGGTACAGTCCAGAAGCCCTCAAAAAGGCTAAAATGTTTTTCTGTTTTACCTTAGTAAAAAGGTCATGCATACTGTCTGCAGTGTAGAACTGTTAGCGCAGAGCCAAAAAATCAACGCAACTTAGTCAAATGTGTTTGAGTGTCAGCGGGGACTGACACCCAATACATTCAGGGGGAGGTTCCCCCTTGAGCAGAAAAGCATGTGTACACCATGCGTGGCCAATACGGCAGCGGCTAAGGACCACTTGGTCCCGCCGACCTCCCGCATGATTCTGTGGTGACTTTCCCACAGATGGTTCAATTTCTTTAAGTTTATTAATGTTTTCATCCCACTCATGTTCTGGGACTTTGGCATCCTCCAACACGTCCAAATCCATGCCCAAGGCCTCCAAATGAGGTTTCATTCGGAGCCTCAGTGGCCGGATGTAATTCGGCCTAGCTTCATACCTGGATTCGTCATCTTGCTCGAATAGACAATTGTGTGCAGGATTCAATGCATTAGTTTTTATCTTGACTACATATTGCATGGCCAGTTTGATTCTCCTGTTGTAAAGGGATGGTTCATTGGCTTCGACGTAGAGGCGAGGTGCGGAAGGCCCCAAGGGCCAGGCGCAGTCCCTGGTTGTGGATCGTGTCTAGCAGCCCAATATATGATTTCCTTGCGGAACCATATATTATGCTGCCGTAATCCATTCGTGACTGAACCAAGGTTCTGTAAACGGAGAGCAGAACATCTCTGTCGGCTCCACACTCTGAGCTGGACAGTGCCCTCAGAATATCTAGCGCTTTCAGGCATCTTGTTTTCAGGTACTTTATATGTGGCACAAAAGACAGTTTTGCATCGAGAATGAGGCCAAGAAATTTGGTTTTATCAACAACTTTAATGGGACAAATTCCCATAGAATTCCGCATGGATTCTACGCAGCAGGCAGAAGTGCATGCAGACTGTTTTGGTCTTGGAAAATTTGAAACCATTCAGAACTGACCATCGATGGATCCCATTTATGCTTGGTTGTAGCTGTCTCTCTATGACATTCATATGTTAGCATCACTGTGATATAAAACAAAGTCGTCCATGAAAAGACTACAGGAGACCTCCCGCTTTACAGCAGCAGCAATACCATTGACCTTGACCCCAAAAACGGTCACCTGAGGCAAGGGTCCACATGGACAGGTAGATGTTGATAGGGTAGGGTGATTGCATCAGGGAGCTTAAGTAGTGAAATGCTTAGCATAATACCCCTGGAATGGCAAAAGCATGGGTTTGAATCCCGCTCTAGGCGCAATAGTTCCCATTTCCACCACCCCACGGCAGCATGCTGACCCACGCTTCATCTTCAACGAGAAAACAGCTGTCTTTCCCACTATTGTGCACGACAGTGACACTCCTTTTCTCAACTTGATCAATTGTTCTATTCCTTCAGCATGGAACCCTTTCTCACCAACACCAGAGACGTCCCTTCTTCTGGTTCATGTTGGTAAACTGTCGGCAACATTTCCAAATAGCGGCCCCCATTGCACCACTGAGCACTCTTTATTGTTGTGTCCCCGTGGTTGAGAAACAGGCGTCTAATGTCGCAATTACTTAGTTCACAAGTTAAGCGTATCTCGATGCGGTAGATGCCAGGCCTTGTTCACTAACGCAGTGTGGTGCAAGCAGTAGCAGTGCGCCCATGGTGGGATTTTGAAGCACTAACATATTGCCGCCCATGTAAGCCAAAGTCCACAGTGGTAAATTATCGTGGATGCGAAACTAGAAATATATGTCACAGGGCCTCCGGTGTGAGCCGTCGAAAGCGCGAATAGTCCGAAATGAGTATTGTTAGAAGAGGATTTGTTTGTTTGTTGGGGCTTTACGTGCTTGAAACATCTAATGTCATATCCGGAGAGGCACCAACTTGTGACAGTGCACATTCATGGTGACTTTTTAGTACTACCCCACTGGTATACCAGGCTGCTGGCACCATGACCCGATTTCCCACTCAGTCACATCATCCTGACACTAAGCTAGCAAGTCCTTGCCCTATCATAGTAATGCCGAGCGCCAGGCTAGGTATTGACAAATATCGATTTAGTAAGTTATCGGTTTGACCTGGCTGGTATTCTAAATTCCGACCTTTCGCACGAGCAGCCTGCGCTCTAGCTGATTTGTCCACTGCATCCAGTATTACTATTAGAATAGGAAGGTCACCAGATATTGCAATGGATATCACTACAGCGGCCACCAGCGTGTCACAGATTGTGATGTGTAACACTGTTTGAGGGCTTCTAGGATGGCAGTACGTGGGTTGTGGGTGCGGGAAGGAGCGTACTGTTCTGACTGAGCCCTGGTCACGGCACCAATCAACTCTGCGCTAGATTTGCTGTCGTCATTAACACTATTAAGGGCCGTCCAATGTCAAAATTAAACCAACTACTTACATTTGATGCTATATATCCAACTTAGATACTGGTGCATTAGCTAATGATTTGGGACAGTATATACAGAAGAACCAGTGAGTTTATAACCTCACCCCTTTGAACACTCAGTTTGAAACACCCATTATGCAGGAAGGCCATTAACCAATTAGGCCAATCTCGTGACCCCATTAGTCCCCCCAACCAAGTAGGCCTGCTGTGCAGGGTCATAGAGGGGAAGGGGATATGAGGTGGATGTGTGTGTGTATATGTCTGTGTGTTTCCTGACCTGACTTTACAGAGACACAGAGACAGACATACACACAGACATACACACACAAGACATACACCCATAGATAGGCACACACAGACAGACATGCACAGACAGCACACACATACTCAGAAACACACACACATGCACACACCCGACATACACAGACACACATACACCCAACCTGACTTTGCAGAGAGAGCCAGCCACACACACACAGACACCCCCAGACAGACACATACAGACATACACACAGACAGACATGCAGAGACATACACACACAGACACACACATACATATACATACAGACACACTAACATACACACATGCATACACACATACATTACCACCCATATATATACACACAGATAGACACAGACAGACATGCATAGACAGCACACACAGACACACAAACACACATACATGCACACACCTGACATACACAGAGACACATACACCCGACATGACTTTGCAGAGATAGACACACACACACAGACACATACGCAGACACACACATACACACACATACAGACATACACACCCATACACACACATACATACACAGACACACATACACCCGACCCGACTTTGCAGAGAGAGAGACACACACACAGACAGAGGCAGCCACACACATACATACCCACAGATATACACACAGATGCACATACACACATACATTACCACACATACATATTGTTAACATGGCCAAGATAATGACGCAGAGTACTACTTTTACAGACACCCCCCCCCCCCAACCCCCCACCCCCAGTTACACGCATCAACATTTCACTACAGACCTATGTGGGGTGGCCTAATGAGTTGAGCACCTACCTCTCATTTGAATAGGTCATCGGATTTAAAGCCCCAGATTTGAACACTGGTCGAGTCAAACAAAGAACTTAAAATTTTATACTTGTCACTACCTAACCTGCTATTCGCCAGTACAAGGATAAGGTAAGGAAGGAGCAGTGGAATGAGGGAGATCAATTGTCTGCAATTGAAAATGTCCCTGCTTAATCAACTAAGGAACAAAAACAATTGCTTTAAAAAAATCATTTTATTAAACGATAAAATTCATACTTTACTAACAGCCCCTCTCCCCCCCCCCCTGTAGTAGGGTTTGAATGGTCATTGTTGACAACTTTGGACGGCCCCTTAAATATGCTGTACTATTACTAGTATAGCACCACCGACATCGTCGGCACGTAGGAACAACTATGCACTGTTCAACAGTTTGCAACAAAAGACGACTTTAATGGTCTTAAACGCAAATAAACACTAAAATACGATGACGTCAACCTTGAAGCAGTGTAGATAGGTAGCTCTGCAGGTACCTAGCTATGGCATATTAGTAGATTAATATGGAGGTTTAACGTGTTAAGCTGCGAACACACTGGATGCGTGCATCGCGCGTGCGTCAAGTACAAGCGTGCGTCATGCAGTTCTCACGCGTAAATAGCGAACACACTGGACGCGTCTGCCACGCGTCTAAAGGCAGGTACACACCTCTTCCATTCCCCCCATTCCCCCCTCTTCCATTCCCCCCATTCCCCCCTCTTCCATTCCCCCCATTCCCCCTCTTCCATTCCCCTTCTTCCATTCCTCCTCTTCCATTCCCCCCTCTCCCATTCCCCCTCTTCCATTCCCCTCCTCTCTTCCATTCCCTCTCTTCCATTCCCTCCCTTTCCATTCCCTCCTCTTGTGTTCCCCTCTTGCATTCCCCCCTCTTGCATTCCCCTCTTGCATTCCCCCTGTTGCATTCCTCCCTGTTGCTTTCCCCCCTCTTGTGTTCCCCCCTCTTGTGTTCCCCATCTTCCGTTCCCCCTCTTCCATTCCCCCTCTTCCATCCCTCCTCTTCCATTCCCCCCTCTCCCATTCCCCCTCTTCCATTCTCCCTCTTCCATTCCCCCCTCTTCCATTCCCCTCTTCCGATCCCCGTCTTCCGTCTCTCCTCTTCCGTTCCTCCTCTTCCATCCCTCCTCTTCTGTCCCTCCTCTTCCATTCCCCATTCTCCATCTTCCGTTCCCCCTCTTCCATTCCCCTTCTTCCATTCCTCCTCTTCCATTCCCCCTCTCCCAGTTCCCCTCTTCCATTCCCCCTCTTCCATTCCCCTCTATTCCATTCCCTCTCTTCCATTCCCTCCCTTTCCATTCCCTCCTCTTGTGTTCCCCTCTTGCGTTCCCCCCTCTTGCGTTCCCCTCTTGCATTCCCCCTGTTGCGTTCCTCCCTGTTGCTTTCCCCCCTCTTGCATTCCCCCTCTTGCGTTCCCCCATCTTCCGTTCCCCCTCTTCCATTCCCCCTCTTCCATCCCTCTTCCATTCCCCCCTCTCCCATTCCCCCTCTTCCATTCGCCTCTCTTCCATTCTCCCTCTTCCATTCTCCCTCTTCCGATCCCCGTCTTCCGTCCCTCCTCTTCCGTTCCTCCTCTTCCGTCCCTTCTCTTCTGTCCCTCCTCTTCCATTCCCCATTCTCCATCTTCTGTTCCCCATCTTGCATTCCCCGTCTTGCATTCCCCATCTTCCATTCCCCATCTTCCATTCCCCCATCTTCCATTCCCACCTCTTGCTTTCCCCCTCTTTCATTCCCCCTTCTTGCATTCCCCTCTTGCATTCCGCCTCTTTCATTCCCCAAGAGGGGGATGGAAGAGGGGGAATGGAAGATGGGGAATGGAAGAGGGGGCATGGGAGAGGAGGGAATGGAAGAGGGGGAATGGAAGAGGAGGGAATGGAAGGGGAGGGAATGGAAGAGGAGGGAATGGAGGACGGGGAATGGAAGAGGGGGAATGGAAGGACACACACATAACACACTGTGTGGTCGGGCAAAGTCGGGCAAAGTCGGGCAAAGTCAGCCAAAGTCGGGCAAAGTCTGCCAAAGTCAGGTAAAGTCAGGTAAAGTCAGGCAAAGTCGGGCAAATTCGGTCAAAAGCCAAGCATCACCACGCGTCAAGCATAAAAAATCGCTCCAAAAGCGATTCGTGACGCACGCGCGAGAAACGCATGCACCAGTGTGTTCGGGTTCTCTTTATTACATACATTTTGATTTTTGACGCACGCGCGACGCTTGACGCATGCGCGAGATACGCGTCCAGTGTGTTCGCAGCTTTAGTGGGTTAACTATGCAAAATAAGGCTAGGAAACCCCCACTAAACTGCACTGCAAAGGGGCGTGTGATATGTCACGGCCCACCAGCGGGACTCCCAATGGAAGGTAACCATGCCAAAAGTAGCCAGATAACACACCACATAGCTAGGTACAAGCCTATGATATGTAAATAGGAGTAGGCTAGTCTAGTAATCAGAATAGAAAAAATAAATAGATATATGCCAAGAAAATCCAAAAAAACTAACATAGGCTACTAACCATACCAACCAATTATCTATCTGCTACTGAAAGGCAGGCAATCAAATACCTTATCAGCAGCTACTGTGTGGTAAGATAACACCAACACTTCAACTGGCCAGCATTGAAAACAAGCCTGGGTACCCAGGCTTATATGCTATAGACAGTATAAATACAGCCTCAATAAAATAAAAACTATAAAAAAAAATATTACTGTAAGTTCGGTATTCGGGACGAAACTGGTGGGTTTCTGTATAAACTGCACTGTTCTTATCGGTGACGTGTGTGCAAGACGGTGGTGGTGGAGCTATGTATGTGTCCCCACACTCAATTTGGTCTGGTCTGTCACCTAATATATAGAGGATGGTTAGTTGGCTGTGTAGTAGAGGTGGACAATTGAATAGTGGGGTGGGGCGACTTAGCAAATAAATGCACTGACTTCTCTGTATATGTGCTATTTAATGCATTATAGGAGCTGCAGAGAGCTGCATTATAGGAGGCAGAGGAGCTGCAGAGAGCTGCAGACAGAAACAACATGAAGGGCTTCTATGGTGGACTGAAGGAAGTGTGGGGACCCATGAAGAAGGGACCTGCTCACCTGAAATCAACAGATGGAATGGAGACCTTTTCTGACAGCAAGAGAGTTGTGGCAAGATGGAGTGAACACTTCCAGAAGCTACTCAATGTCCCTGGTGACATAGATCACGAAGCTCTGGACAACATCCAGCAGCGCATTACCAAAACATGCCTCGATGAGATGGCTAGAGCAATCACCAGCCTGAAAGATGGCAAAGCACCTGGGGGTGATGGAATTCCTGCTGAAGTATGGAAGCATGGAGGAGACAATCTGTTCAACAGACTGCACCAACTAATCACCAATGCCTGGGAGGAGGGTTCTGTACCCCAAGCATGGAAGGATGTCAGCATTGTAACCATCTACAAGAAAGGTGATCGAACAGACTGTGGGAACTAGAAGAATCACTCTTCTTTCCATAGCAGGCAAGATCTTCACCAGGATCCTCCTCAACAGACAATCTATTCACATAACACCTGATGTTGTTCCGGAGTCACACTGTGGCTTCAGAGGTAACCGGAGCACTGTGGATATGATATTTTGTCTCCGACAGTGACAAGAAAAATGCATTGAGCAGGACCGACCACTGTACATGGTATTTGTCGATTTCACTAAGGCGTTTGATACAGTCGGGAGGACCGGGCTATGGCAGCTACTGAGGAAGTATGGATGCCCAGAGAAGTTCACGACTATGATCGAGGCTCTACATAAGGAATGATCGCGAACGTTAGTGTTGGAGGGGAAGTCTCAAATCGTTTGGGGTTACCAATGGGGTCAAGCAAGGTTGTGTACTAGCCCCCACGCTCTTCTCCATCTTCCTATCAGCAATGCCCGATGAGGCTTTCCGAGACATGGGGGATGGCATCTATATACAGTCCAGACAGAGCGCTGACCTATTCAATGTCGCACACTTCAGAGCGAAGACCAAGACTACTCGGATACTGGTGAGAGAGCTGCTATTCACAGATGACATTGCACTGGTTGCCCACTCTGCTGAAGAGATCCAGAAAATTGTGAACGCTTTCTCCGATGCATCAAAGAGGTTTGGCGTGAAGATTAACATCAAGAAGAGGGAGGTGCTGTACCAACCCAACTCTACAAGAACCCGAGAGGAGGAGATCATGGTTGACGGAAACAAGCTGAACTCTGTTCTGGAATTCACCTACCTCGGAAGCACTATATCAAGTGACGGATGCATTGATGCTGAAATACAGAGGAGGATGGCCAAGGCTAGCGCATCCTTCGGCTGACTACGCCAGAGACCATGTGTCCATTCGGGTCAAAGGCAAGATCTACCGTGCAATTGTGCTATCCACCCTACTATATGGAGCTGAGGCCTGGACAGTGTACAGACGACAGTTGCCTTCGTGTGCAACATCTGCGTTCAATCATGAGGCTAACCTGGAAGGACAAAGTGACAAATAAGGAAATACTCGAATGGACGGGGCTGCCCTCTATGGAAGATCTTCTGATCAAAAAGAATCTCCGGTGGTCTGGACACCTCATGAGGATGTCATCAGACAGGCTACCAAAGCAGATCCTCTATTCTCAACTGTCTTCTGGTTACAGAAAGAGAGGGCGCCCTCGTCTCCGGTTCAATGATACCATCAAGAGAAAGCTGAAGCTGAGAGACAATAAGACCGACTCATGGACGCAACTCTCACAGAGAGCTAAATGGAGAGTGGCAGTCAAGTAATGAAAGCAGTCTTTGTCGCATCGCGACCGACAGCATGATGATGATGAATGCATTAAAACTATGCATGCAGTATGCATTATAACTATGCGCTATCTTATGCATTGATGCGTGAAAAGGAAGAAAGCAAGGCGGGGGTGGAAGTAAGGCGTTTATTTACGCCTCAAACAACAGAGCATAGAGACATGGGAGAGGCTCAGGAGGAGCAAGGTAAAGAAGCTCATAAGGAGCAAATGTAAGGTAAATCAATAAATGGAGATAAGGTAGAAGGGGCTCATGAGGAGCAATGTACAGGTGAATGAAGTTTATAGTTGAGTGTCAGTAGATGAGGGAGGGGGTGCCGAGGAGCCCTCCACCCTGCTGGAAGAGAGAGTATAAGGAAGAAGATGGGTGGGTGGGTGGAGAAAAAGGGGTAGAGAGCTGGAAGGCGGCAGGAGGGCGAGTGCCTGAGGGAGGCCGGCGGGCGACCTTATAAGGGGAAGGCACGGGCGACAGCGGGTGAGGTGTGAATGCTGCTGGCCCGGGGGAGGGCGAGAGGTGGCGAGCAGCGGGCGTCGGGTGAGGCGCTAATGCTGCGCGGCAGGGGGGGCGGGGGGAGGAGGCGGCAGGCGGCGGCGGCGGCCGAGGTGGGAAGACAGCGCGGGGCGGGGGAGGGTCTCTTCCTCTCCTCGCATCAAACGTAATGCTACGCATTACGACCAAACCTATGTGCTATGTTAAGCGTTATAGATATGTCCTGTATCATGTTTTATAATATGTGCTATATAATGTGTTATAACAATGTGCTATATCATGTCTTATAACTATGTGCTATATAATGTATTATAGACAAATCCAGGCACTCAGACTAGTGTTATAGCCATAGCCAGAGTCAGTTTTATTTATTTTATTCATGTTTTTATTTATATTCTATGGTTAATGACATATGTAGAAATAGAAAATGAGTAGGGTTAATCAGATATTGGTCATATATTTCTTTGAAAAAAGTTTTTGTTGACACATTTGATATTTTAATATTTAGAACAAGAATTAGTTCGGACTAATCAATGGTGATGTAAACATCAGCCTGTAAAGTGACTGAAATTGTATGTTTCTTAGCTCAAAATGCTTAATTATGGAGAGTTGTATCTTAAACATATTCATTATATTATTATATTGCATCCTTCCATCCATGTTTGTGCCAAATTGTTATGTATTTCTATTTATTTTGAATAAAATGCCAGTTTTGCCCTACGCGTATTGGCAAACTCAATGGCCATTCGCCTTTGCTTTGCTCCCAGCCCCGTTTTCAGCACATGCGCAGTCAGAACCGTGATGTAGTCTATTGGCAGATGTCACTCGCTGCCCCCTGCTGTTGCCCACCCAGATGCTCAATGCCTACGGACGTCCAGTCCCAGGCTGCCCAGGTGCAGGTCCTCTATGGTCACATGTCCCTTTTCACTTTATAATGGTGGGACGCAGCTGTGGATTGCCTTCATGAAACGGACCCTGCGTACCAATAAAGATGGAGAGCTGGCGATTAGCCTAGCGGCTGAGGAACGGGTTTGGATCAATGGAATTCCCCCATCAATAGGGATAGTAGAACATAAAAGGTGCCCAGGGATTACGCCTCATTCTTCTGATGTGCCACGGCGGCGGCAGAGGCCGTGATTGTCGCCTCCCAATGCGCATGCGTGAGCTGGTGCTAGCTGGTTCCTGCCGCATTTCACAGTAATTGGTGCTTCGCTGATGGGTGTAAATAAAAATCATGACGTGGGGTTAAGCAGTTTGTAATGTGTTTGCGCCGTAGACTAATTAAAGGGACGGATTGGGGGGGGGGGGGGGCGGGTGAGTGGAGGGGGCAACAAGAGGGGAGAAGGAGGATACAAGAGGAGTATGGGAGGTGAATAAAATGGTTGACGGGACCGGAAGGAGTGTAAGAGAAAGAGGGGAGGATAGAAGAGGAGAGGTCACACGGGGAAGAGATGCAAATGTACACGAAGCAGCAGAAATATGAAGAAGAGGGGAGAATGGGGGGAAATGGGAAGGAGAGAGAAGGGCGGGGAAAGGAGGAGATAGAGGAAAGATGGAAAGGAAGCAGAGGAGAAAAAGAAGAAAGGGGAATGAGAGAGGGGAGACCAGGGAAAGGAGGAGAGAGAGGGAAAGGAAGGAGAGGAGAGAAAGAAGAAAGGGGAATGAGAGAGAGGAGACCAGGGAAAGGAAGGAGATGAGAGAGGAAGGGAGGAGAGGAGAGAAAGAAGAAATGGGAATGAGAGAGGGGAGACCAGGGAAAGGAAGGAGATGAGAGAGAAAGGGAGGAGAGGAGAGAAAGAAGAAAGGGGAATGAGAGAGGGAAGACCAGGGAAAGGAAGGAGAGAGGGAAAGGAAGGAGAGGAGAGAAAGAATAAAGGGGAATGAGAGAGGGTAGATCAGGGAAAGGAAGGAGAGAGGGAAAGGAAGGAGAGGAGAGAAAGAATAAAGGGGAATGAGAGAGTGTAGATCAGGGAAAGGAAGGAGAGAGGGAAAGGAAGGAGAGGAGAGAAAGAATAAAGGGGAATGAGAGAGGGTAGATCAGGGAAAAGTAGGAGAGAGAGGGAAAGGAAAGAGAGGAGAAGAGAGAAAGAAGAAAATGGAATGAGCGGGGGAGAGAAAGGGAATGGAGAAGGAGGATGAGAGGGATGAGTAACAGGGAAAGGAGGAGAGAGGAAATAGAAGGAAATGAAGAGGAAGAGGAGAGGGGAAACAAAATAGGGCAAAGGAGAGGGAACAGAAGATGGGGGAGGGAAATGGAAACAGGCGGGTGATGAGAGAGGGAACAGAAGAGGCAAAGGAGTAGGGAGAGAGGAGAGAGACGGGAAAAGGACGAGGGATGCGGAGAAAGAGCGGAATGGGATGATTGGAAAAGATGACCGGTAAGAATAACAAGTAGATGTAATGAGGGGCGGGCATGGTGGTCAGGCATCCTACTCTACACACTACCCACCTCAACTATTGGCAGCCATTTGTACATCCGTAAACTCGCTTCCACTGGTACATATTTAATACATTTGCAATCGCGAACGTGGTTCTGGGTTGTCCGCAGGAAAATGATGAAATAAGAACATCTGGCATTCTTAATGCATGCACCTTATCAACATGTGGGTGAAGGATGTCTTGCTATGAAACAAAGCCTACGATTAGCTTTATTTACAATGGTCAGCTGGCAACTATATCCCATAAATGGGTCCCACTCGTCTGAGCACAAGGTCAAACACAAGGTCAAACATCTCTAACCTGCCCAACTTAAGGTAACATAACATAACACAACCAACAGTCCGATCAGGCACTGACTGACTATCTGCCCTGGCTAAGAGTCACGATTCGTGAGAAGGCAACGCTTGCAGTAACTCAACTCGTGGGTGAAGAATGTGATCTGTTAGAGAATGTCTGGTAAAAAATGCAACGGTTAGACATTTCGCTTTCATCAGTTGAACGTGAAGGAAGGTGCACTGTTCAGACCGTTGTGGAAATGCGTGTCCATTCAAAACACCACATGTGCTTTTCCGACTACGCAGTCCTTACCAAGCAGCTAGTTTCAGCAGTGTTGACGACTATTTTGAGCGACCATAATACGTGATGGTCGAATCAGTAGAGCACACGCTATCCGTGCGGAAGGTCAGGAGTTCGAATCACGTCGAGTCAGAGCAATGATTTAAAAGATTTATACTTGTCACTACCTAATCTGGTGTTCGGTATTACTAGGATGTGGTTGATTGGTGGAGTTTTCCGTCCTGGCGACATCTAAAGTCTTATCAGGACGGACTACGATAGGGAAAGGATTGGATAGCTCAGTATCCGGATATGTGACTGAATGGGAAATCAGGTCATGGTGCCGGCAGCTTGGTCTCTCAGTCGGGCAACACTATAAAAGTTGCCATGGGTGTGCACTGCAACAAGTCGGTACCCATCCTGATATGACCTTAGTTTTTACCAGGATGTAAAACCCCAACAAACAGCAACAGCTATTTTGAGTGGGCTGAGGGCTGTTGTCGCCGTGTGAGTTCCCGCCCTGGCTGTCGCTGGTTCAGATCCTTGGACGATTTTAAAGAAGGGACGTTGGTGAAGCTTTAGTCAGTCTACACTTCAGGCCGGGTTGGTGACTATAAGGTCGTCTTCCGGTTATAAGTGGAAGAGCGATGCCTCACTATCAGGCTCTTTGAAGTTTAACCGCTCAACTCATTCGGCCAGACGGGATGTCCAGACGGGTTGAGCGCCCACCTCCTGACCAAACCAATGACTTTAAAATGTATGCTTGTTGCTCCGTAACCTGGCACTCGGCAATAGTAGGATAGAGCAAAGAGCAGTGGAATGAGGAAGACCAATTGTTGACGATTGAAATGTGAGCTGCGGGTGCGTGCTGGTGACGTGTTGGACTGCAGCAGACCGGAGAGTGGCGACCAGAGGCGGCCCGCGTCAGGTGTAACCCCAGGTGAAGACGGACGCTAACAGCCCCCCCCCCCCTTCTATCTGTTAGTTATTTTGATGATTCCTATATGTGAGTGCTATTTATAAACCCGGGCCGGTCTGACATCAAAGAACCTGCACATCTGAGTTGCAATTGGGGAGACGTGGATTGATTCCCCCACGAGCATTAGGACACGTCTCTATGGGTAACCATGGCACTTTTAGAATTTACGCAGTGGACCGTCTAGATAGAATGTGTACACCGCGTTCTGATTCAGCGAATATTTACACGAAGAAACCCATGTTGAAATTACGAGCCGGTTATTTAGGGAATTGGCGCGGTCATCTTTGTTTGCCGTTGCGCGGTGAGTCTGCGCTATGACCTTCACTTCGTGCGTATCCTCTACTTCCTCTGAGCGACATCTGGATTCACAACTCACTTGACATGCCAAGTTTTGTAGCGCACAACTTACCCGCCCACCTCTTCTATGGATCGTCGTGTCGGGGTGTGGTCGGTGGTTCCCGTAGTCGGGCGGGCGGGGGGCGCTGTGGGGCGGGGGGGGGGGGGGGTGAGGCGAATGTGTATGTATGGGTGAATGTGGGTGGCGTGAGGTGGAGTGTGTGGAGGTATTGGGAGTATAGCGAATAATGTGCAAACGGTTGAAGTGTGGGTGTGGGGGAGTGTTTGTCGGGGAGTGATGTAGGTGTAGCGTTGAAGGTGGCGGTGTGGAAGTGGGGTGGAGTTGAGAGGAGTGGGAGTGTGTGTTCGGCAGTGTCTGAGTATGATGAGTTGGGCAGGGCATATGGCGTATTAAAGCACATCAAACAGACATTTCTCAGATTGAGAAGCAACATCATGGTGCTGGTCTTTAAGTATAGAATCGTGTCTGCGCACCTGCTGAAGTTCATAATTATATTATCAACCACAAATCAAAGTACACCCACCTATTTGGAGTGGAATTGCTTAGCTCGCGCAATCACGACAACTTCAACCCTAGGAAATTAGTGCTGTAACCTCAGAGGAAATTTGGCTGGGTTTTCATCAGGCAAAACGTATGTGTTACCAGCAGTTAGCCGACCAGTGCCACCAAATAGCGATCCTTCAACGAACGCGTGTGCGATAATAGAGCGCCTCGATCTAGCACGGTTTGTACCTGGGGCTGGTACTGCCATGCTGTATTAATTAGCGCCACCCTAAGTTTAACTGACAGTGCTGTATATTTGCGGCCGAGTCTTACCAACGAACCCGCCACATCCAACCGGGGCCGTCATCCCGCCGTCTTCTCACTCACGTCTCGCGGGGCACCAGCCGCCGGAAATGGCTGCTGATTGGTTGCGCGCGTCAGGTCGACCTCTGGTGGACGACGCGGGAACTAGGCCCACTTTGCCCGATGGGGTGCAGGGCTGGGGCCTGCACGCTATGATCACGTGATCAATGACGTGGCGCCGCGGCGCGGTGGTGAAGGCGGCGTGTGAGAGAAGCGGCGGCTCGCCTCTAAGTGGACCCAGCAAACATGTTTGCTATGAATCGCCGGTTTTGAACCTGCATTCACAGTGTCAGTCGACACCGCACCACGCCGCGCCACGCCGCGCCATGCCGGGCCACGCCGCGCCACGCCGCGCCACGCCGCGCCACGCCGCGCCACGCCGCGCCACGCCGCGCCACGCCACGCCACGACACGACCATGTAACTCTATGGAATATTAAGTTTCATATTTTGTACCTAATCGTAATACAATTAAATCTACAGGTTTTTGTTGGTTTTTTAAATATGGTACATTCGTTGATTAAGCAGTTGATATTTCAATTGTGGACAATTGGTCTTCCTCATTACACAGCTCCATGTCCTATCCCACTAATGCCGAATGCCAGGGTAGGTATTGATAAGTGTCAATGTTTAACTTTAAGTCATTGGTTTGACTCGCCCAGGGTTCGAAAAAACCAACGACCTACCAAAGTGTGTGGCGGAGACTCAACTCATGTTTAAGTCGTAATCATCAGAGAAAGCTTAGGTGGTTGGGGCACGATGTCATCTGCTAGCAAATAGATTACGGCATTAGATAAAGGTGTACACATTACAGTCACATTGCTTTCTTATAGCACAACATGCCGCCCGCAGCATTCCTCATTACACATCCGCCCTCTGGTGTCAAGAAGCGAAATCTCGGGATGTATCATTGAATTCAAAAACGTAATAAAATAGACAACAGGCCTGTCAGACCTATACATAGGTACAGGTAATCTAAAGCCCACCCTTGACCAGACCTTTGTACATACATATACAAATGTTCTTGAATGCATTCTGCACCCACGCACAATGAGCTCACCTCCCCCCCCCCCTGTAAAGTACGTGTGGCCACAATACATTAGACCCCCCCCCCCCCCACACACACACACAATACGTCTGTGGATTCATCTATATTATCAATGCATTCATATATATTATCAGTGAATTCCCATATATATATTATCAGTAGAGCATTGCATATTACCAGTGGATTCTTATATGAGCCTGTCTCAAAAGGTGCTAACTCTTCATTTTTTTTGTCCATAGTAACGATTGACACAAAACAGCACAGAAACGGTTACACTGAAAACACAAGGATATTTGCTTCAAATCAATATGTATTCTATTGGGATTATGAAACACCATGTAAAACACAAATCAGTTTATCCTGAGCAATTGCATAAGTAGATAGTGTGTTGATCGTTACTATGGACAAAGTTTTGTCCCATATTGCTTAGCACCTTTTGAGACAGTCTCATATATATATATATATATTTATATATTGTCGGTTATCATGTATATTATCAGTATATCCATATATATTACCCATGGGTTCATTTGTGTATATACTATCCGTGGATTCATATATATTATCAATGGATCCATATATATTACCAGTGAATTCATATATATATTATCGCTGAATCTATATATATTAACAGTAGATTCATACATATTATCAGTGGATATATTTATATTATTAGTTGATCAATATATATATATATATTTATATATATATATATATTTTACCTCGGTAAACAGCCTCAGGCTAGCCTCAGGCTAGGGAGAGGTAAGCACGTCCGGTACCAGCAATTAGCATATACAACTCACGACTGGATAACGTGTCGTTGGGTTGCTCCGGCAAAATTAGTCTACATACAAGCAAATACGCGGTAAGTATATAAAAACTGTGGTTAGCTTAATTATGATGCATTAGAGCATCATTATGGAAAGTTTAGACTTTCGTTGGTCCAATTTGGACGAGTTATTTGGTTATAAACAACCAAGGATAGAACACTCGAGTGGGTTTCTCGAAGGAACCAAACCGGTCATTAGCGGTTATGTCAACACCCGGGTCACCGTGTGACTATGGGTAGAGATGTGGGTTTCGCCCTATCTCATGTGGAAATTCTCTCGTACTCTAATAGAGAGTAATGTTGGAGATGCTCCTGGGTTTCTTTTATAGACTCCCCTAGACAAAACTTTTTCAGGCGTTTCTCCGAGTTTCGTAGCATTTTCTCCAACTTGTTGACGTAGTAGTCACAGATGGGAGAAGTGTGCGGAACAGAGGGATGGGCGGGCCGATACACTGGTCCCGACCCCGGGTAAGGTTTGGGCTTGACCCACAACCCACGCACAAATTTAGCTTATTACGCCTGTGTTATAACGGTATAAACACGTTCTCTAACACCAATAGATGTCCAAATGAGTTTGAAACAACCATATTGTGACATATATATATACCGGGACTGACCAAAAATCTTTGTTTCAGCTCCCGATGGCCACGAAGCGGAGTAAGCGCGGTGCAGCAGCAGCCGAGGGGCGTGTTCCGAGTGGAGTGGACGAGGAGTACGACTCCTCACCTGTGTTGTCGGCAGGGCCGTCGACACAGCCCCGGGCGCATATCCTCTCCGACCCGGACGAGGACGCAGTGCCTGATGTGCCTGCGCCTCCAGATTGGGAGGCTCGCTTTGCACGATTGGAAAGCCACATCTTGACTGCCAAATCGCCTGTGTCTCGGAAGCGGCGTAGGTCGAGTGTCCAAGACGATTCGTTTGAGGATTTCTTGGACACAGACTCGGCGGTGGAGCTTAAGGCTCCTCCTCCTCCTTCTCCTAAACGGAGGAAGAAGAAGAAACAGGTGATTTCTTCGGGTGATGAATTCACCAAGGAGCGGGCAGAGACTGGGTTTCGCAAAAAGCGGAAGACTAAGTCCAAAAAGAAGAAGAGGAAGAGGAAATATTCTTCTTCTGATTCGTCCACTGAGTCTACTTCTACAGAATCAGACTCAGACACCATATATGAAGGTGTCTATGCGGACATTGGCACTAAAGTGGCTAAGAAGGTGGAGAAGCCAAAGGCTAAGCGGGTTAAAACCACTACGCTTATGCGCGAGACCGTGAATGGTCATTTCCGCACGTTCAAACCGGCGGAGGTTATCTCCAAGTTAGGAGATGAGTTAACAGGCATAAAGGGTGTTCCCAACTCCATCATTAAAGAAATGGATCGGGATGTCAATATGACGGAAACCTTTAGATAACACCAAGATGTTTGGCGGTCAACTACAATACCTCTATAAAGAGGTAGAGACTGCAGCCAAGAGTGGCAAAAACATGGATGGCAAGAAGAAGAAACAGGAAACTCCTCGTTTCAAAAAGTCACGAGGGGATTTTCGTCCATGACGGTTCACCAGAGGAACCAGACCGAGTTCAAGCTTCGGTCAAGGGTTTCGGGGCTGGGGCACTCGCCCAGGCTGGACCGACAACACCGCACGGCCAATAGGCCGAGGGTTCAACTCGTCGAGACCTTTCCCCAGGGGCGGGTCCAAGTAGAGGTCCAAACACAAACTTTACAAGTCCCTGAAGCCTCTAAAAACACACAAACTGTAAGCAACTTTGTGGCTGGTAATATTAGTAATCATATTTCTGAGTGGCACAAAATTACTAGTGACCAAGAAATTATAGAAATAGTTAGGGGTGTTCACATTCCCTTTACACAAATTCCTGTACAAAGTATAATACCTTTTCCATATAACATTCAACCAGTTGAACGAGACGCACTAACTAAACAGGTACATAAATTCTTTGAGAAAGGAATTATACAAAAAGTGACACACTGTTCAGGACAGTTTATTTCAAACATTTTTTCGAGACCGAAGCCTAATGGTGATGTTCGAATGATCCTGGATTTAACAATCCTTAATAAAAGGGTGGAATATCGACATTTTAAAATGTTCTCTCTAGATACGGCACGAGATCTGATTACACCAGATGCGTGGATGGCTAGTGTTGATTTACAGGATGCATATTATACGCTTCCCATAATGGAACAATACCGAAAATTTCTTCGATTTATTTGGGATAACCAACTCTATGAGTTTACCTGCATGCCGAATGGCTTAGCTTGTGCGCCACGTTTATTTACTAAATTGCTTAAACCTGTTTTCTCGGTAATGGCGAGGAAGGGTCACATAATGTTTCCATACATAGATGATTCTTTTATTATAGCATCAACACAAATTGGTTGTATGAATGCAGTTTTGGATTTATGTGCATTACTCACTAAATTGGGGTTTTATGTACATCAACAAAAGTCAGTGTTTAAACCAACAAAACAACTCAAATGTTTAGGGTTTATTCTGGATACACAGTCCCTTACAGTGTCGATAACAGAACAAAAACTAATTAAGTTTATGACTACAGCGACTCAGCTTATTAAGTTATCAAAGCCAAAAATTAGACAGGTTGCTGTTCTTATTGGCATAATGACATCATATGCACCTGCTGTGTTATATGGGAAGGCCCATATTAAGTCGCTAGAAATAGATAAAAATTTAGCGTTAACACGAACTAAAGGCAATTTTGAGCGAAAGATGTTTATTTCGCAAGAAGGGTTACAGGATATTGGATGGTGGATGCAACATATAGCAAGTTCACCAAATCCAATCCGCATGGCGGAACCTAATACAGTAATTACTACTGATGCTTCGTTAGAAGGTTGGGGAGCTCATCGAGATGGGGTCACAACAGGAGGTAGATGGCTTGATGATGAAAAATCAGACTATATTAATGCACTAGAATTGCGTGCTATTTATCTGGGCTTACGTAGTTTAGTAAAGATAAATAAATCACAGGTTAGAATACTAACTGATAATACTACTGCCATGGCATATATTCGTAACATGGGTGGAACCAAATCAAAGTCTTGCAATCAGTTATCTGAACTGATTTGGAACTGGGCACAGGCTCAACAAGTCTGGCTGACTGTAGCGCATATTCCAGGGTCACAAAATACACTTGCAGATTATAAAAGTAGAAATTTCCATGACCATTTAGAGTGGTCTCTCTCTACACCTTTGTTTAACTTCGTTTGTGAAAAATGGGGTACACCTGAAGTTGACTTATTTGCATCACGAAATAATAACAAGTTACCCTGTTATGTTTCTTGGCATCCTGAACCGGATGCTTGGAAAGTAGATGCGTTTGCTATTACCTGGGAAAATAATTATTTTTATATTTTCCCACCATTTAGCATTATCAGCCGAGTAGTGAGAAAAATCGGCTTGGAAGGGACACATGCGATACTGGTGGTGCCCGATTGGGACACGCAACCTTGGCTGCCAGCAGTTTCACAACTGGCAAAAGATCGTATACGATTCCCAAGAAAACTCGGGAATCTGACGCACCACGGACCGCTAGTGGTTCACGGCGACGTGTCAACGACGCCCCTATTGGCATTCCTTTTCTAAGGAAGCAGCTACAGCAATTTGGATTGGACAGAATTACTGAGGATAGGATAGTATCGGATGCCTGGAGGCCAGGAACTGTCAAAATGTATACAACCTATTTAAAGAAATGGGGTGTACATTGTTTGTTAATGAAAGTTAAGCCAACAAATCCAAAGATTTCACAAGTAGCTCGGTTTCTTCGTTCTCTAGAGGATGAAGGACTTTCCTTTGGATCGATTAATGCGGCGAGGTGTGCGTTATCAATTATATTACCTAGAATTGATGGCGAAACAGTTGGAAAACATTATGTTATTTGTTATTTACTTCGTTCAATTTATCAAAGGAATCCTCCAAAACCAAAGTATAGTCGGTTTTGGGATGTTTCTATAGTATTTAAGTTGTTTCAGGCTTGGCCTCACAACTCGTGGTTAGATATAAAACAGTTAGGTTTTAAGGTCGCGGTCCTGTTATTGTTAGTAACCGGACACAGAGGACAGACGATTGTTGCTTTATCCTTAACTGGATTAGAAATAGACAAGCAACAAGCTACGTTTGATTTAGAAAAATTGCTTAAATCGAACACGTTAGGTGACCCTTTATCAACGGTTCACTTAGACTGTTTTCCGAATGATCGGAAATTATGTGTTGTGTCGGCCATACGGGCTTATATTTACAAGACAAAGGATTTACGTGCATCACAACAACTATTAGTGAGCTTTATAAAGCCACATAAGGCGATTTCACGAGACACACTTGCCAGATGGACAATTACGGTGTTGAAATTGGCTGGAGTGGATACGAGTAAATACTCTTCCCACTCAACTAGAGGAGCCATGGTCTCCAAGGCACGGGTGCTTGGTATTTCTGTGAAAAGAATACTAGCGCATGCAGGCTGGAAGACGGCTAAGTCGTTCGCAAAACATTATAATAAACGACTAGAAAAGCCTACCGGCGTTGCAAAGCGTCTTCTCGCCAACTAACAAGAATAGGTGAGAACAAAAATTTAGAATGTAATAATAATAAGAAAGAATGATATTAAGGATAAAAATGAATTATGTAAAGGTCTCCCTAGCCTGAGGCTAGCCTGAGGCTGTTTACCGAGGTAAAATAGTATAGTTATACGAGTCTTACCTTGGTACAGATGATGGATAACTGTTGTTTTACCGAGGTATAAGCCTCGGATAGATGTGGGCTAGGGCCCTCCCGCCACACCCTGCCACATCTATTCCGTTGGTGTACCTTTTCGGTAAAGTAATAGTATCCATTGTTTGAAAGTCATTTTTATCCTCAATAAGTAGGTTAAGATTGCTGGTACCGGACGTGCTTACCTCTCCCTAGCCCACATCTATCCGAGGCTTATACCTCGGTAAAACAACAGTTATCCATCATCTGTACCAAGGTAAGACTCGTATAACTATACTATATATCAGTGAATTCTTGGATTCATATATAGTCCTAAGTGACCACTCATCTATATGACCATCATCATGCTGTTGGTCGCGATGCGACAACGACTGCTTTCATTACTTGACTGCCACTCTCCATTTAGCTCTCTGCTGTGAGAGTGATGTCCATGAGTTGGTCTTAATGTCTCCTAGCTTCAGGTTTCTCTTGATGGTATCCTTGAACTGGAGACAAGGGCGCCCTCTCTTTCTGTAACCAGAAGACAGTTGAGAATAGAGGATCTGCTTTGGTAGCCTGTCTGATGATATCCTCATGAGGTGTCCAGTCCACCGGAGATTCTTTTTGATCAGAAGATCTTCCATAGAGGGCAGCCCGTCCATTCGAGTATCTCCTTATTTGTCACTTTGTCCTTCCAGGTTAGCCTCATGATTGAACGCAGATGTCGCATCATGAAGTGAAGGCATGCAGCTTTTTCACCTGTCGTCTGTACACCGTCCAGGCCTCGGCTCCGTATAGTAGGGTGGATAGCATGATTGCACGGTAGATCTTGCCTTTTACCCACATGGACACATGGTGGTTGTTCCAGAGTCTCTGGCGTAGTCCTCCGAAAGATGCCCTAGCCTTGGCCATCCTCCTCTGTATTTCAGCATCAATGCGTCCATCTCTTGATATGGACTATATGACTACAGCCTTCTTTATGAAATATTGACACTGAATATGTTGGTCCTGCTGTGTAGACAGATTCACGTTGAATTCCGCCCCCCCCCCCTGCTCCCCACTCCATTCATGCTCCATCTCTCCTCAAAGTAATGAAGTGTCCTAGCAGCGGGCGTATCATTAGCACACTGTAGAAGTGGGCATATAAATCCCACACCAAGCCTAAGCTGCACAGAGCCCTCCTAACTGCGCCGGCATGTAATCGAAACGTTCCAGTACAATGTACGCCATTCATGTCTGCGCCAAACTTCTTCCTTCCATTCCCTTCTTTCTCCATTTTAGCGTCCTCTCGAGATAAGAAGTCTTAATTAAAGTGTGCGTGTCTACCAGAGCTACTGTTGTTTTGAAGTACCGACATGCATTGTACCCTGCCGGCTGGACGAGGTGGCAGAATCGGTTAGGGTGCAGACTTCCCTTGTAGAAGGTCGGGAGTTTGAATGCCACCCGAGTCAAATCAATTACTTACAAAATATAGGGCTCGTCATTATTACGATAGGGCAAGGACTGGTTAGCTCAGTGTCAGGATAATGTGACTGAGTGGGAAATCAGCGCATAGTGCTAATGGTCTGGTCTCCCAGTGGGGCAACACGTTAAAGTCCCCATGTGTGCGCACTGTCACAAGTCGGCGCCCATCCTGATATTACCTTAGATATTGCCAGGATATAAAACTCCAACAAAAAAACAAAGACGGCAACAAGCTGGCCGCCACTGTACACTGTCAGAAAAGGGATCCTGAGGGTGGAGGTGGGGGCGGGAGAAGGTTGTTTTTTTTATTTGGGGAGGCTTATGTAGCTGATGAGGCGGTGTGAGTGGACGTTTTAACTACATCAATGCGAAATGTTGAGATTTAAAGATGTGTTAATAAAAGACAGATATACAGAGGTGGATAGGTCTTGGTTATTGCTTATGCATAGACACTTTTGGTGCGACTGGTACAGGCATAGATGAACATTTAGCAAGGCGGATGCACTCAGGTGGCGCCACCAGTCTAGTTGATCGTCAAAGAGCAAGGCAGTCGAAGAATGAGGAAATGATATACTACTTTCTGTAGTTATACTCGTATAATTCTTATGCATCATATATATATATGTTTAAACGTCGGGCTATTCCACCCCCGCTTAAGGCGAGCCTACGTGTTAATATAAATAATTGTTTCCATCTGAATGTCTTGTGCCTCCCGCCGCCGGTTGTCCGCCTCCCTGCCAGCTTTACCCTTGGCTAGCAACATTCTAGGTGGAGAGTTTCACTCCTGCCAGACTGTGGGGCGGAAGGCCCTTAGTTAAATAAGATTATAGAGCAATCCAAATAGCAATCTGAAGTTGACCATAGTGGTTAATAATATAAGTCTGGAGAATAGTAAAGAATGCAAGGAACGTTCATGTCACTTCTTAGGAGCTCACCGTTTTATTCTTACCTCTTACTAACAGGATGAATTTAGCAATATAACGTATGTTATTAGTTAAATATGGTTCAACAATATAATGTATGTTACTAGTCAAATCCCCTCCCATATAATTGAGTTAAATAGGTTTGGAATTTCCATAATTAAAGGCCTAAATCTCGGCTAAAACATCGGAGCGTGCAAAAACACGTCCGATGGGTCTGGGTCCAAACGCCCAACCTTCTTTACAGCAGGGAACCCGGCAGTTGTGAGCCCGTGCATAATGGTAAAATGCGAGCCCGCAAATCATCGGTCGAGTAGTCTCGCCCACTTCATATGGATAGTGCTAAACCCTTTATTGCAGGTAATAAACTCTGTAGGTGTTCCTTCCCCCCCCCCCCCTCTCATGGGGTGGGGGTGGGCTACCAGCATGCCCCTCGCCCCCTCCCCACCTCGGGGGGGGGGGGTCTGCTTTCGCCATTCGCTCGGAAGCAATTTTTATATTTGTTGTGAACACTATTCTGCTTGTGCTTAGAACATTCTCTCACACTATTCTTCGAACGCAAATAACGAGTCTCCCATGCGTTTATATTGAATTGTTGTTTAAACCACTCAATAATGTAGCAAGTTGCGCCACTTGTTGGTGCATATATTAGCAACCGCAGTTGGACTCAAATGGTGAGACAAAACAGAATGTTATATTGCCATACTATGTACATTTCGATGTAGTACATTTGGGTTAACATTGCCTAGTTTCAGTTAACATTGCCCATTGAAACCCACTTTTGTACCTGGTGTCCACAAAGCTTGAGGATTTCAGATATTATTTTCTAGCTGAGTGAGACTTGTTAAAGTTGTCATGATCATAGCGGGTTGGGGGGAGAGGGTGAAAGAAGAATACAAACCATGGAAATGAGGTGCTACCAAAAGATACTGCGGTTGTACATTTCATGAAAGCTGCCTGCAAAAGTGTTGAAGTGATGCTGGCTTTTGCAAGTTACCAGCGGCACTCTCTTGGGGAGCAAATAAAGGTCTCACACCAGCAAGAACATGTCCAGACAGGCGCAAAACTATTTGTCCCTGCAGTGGCTGGTTGGGAGATGTTGGGATTTCCATACATCAACCGCCCTTGATGCTACTACAGTGACATGGTTTTCTGTTTAGGGTTTCCTCCCTTAGCCTTCAGTTCTCTCAAGAAACTGTACCACAAGGCAGTGGTTTACAATTCTGCAGGGCAGGGGCGTCAAACTCCCTGAGGTATTGCAATACCTGCATATCAGAAGGTATTGCATGCCAAAGATACTGCACATCTCATACAAAGACCATGTTACCAATGACGAAGGTCGTGCTAAGATCCAGCAGGCAATTGGACCACAAGAAATGCTCCAGTCAATCATAAAGAGATGCAAACTGCAGTGGTACAGCCATATTTCCCATTTACCAGGTCTAGCCAAAACTATTTAGCAAAACACAGTGAAAGGAGGTAGAAAACAAGGCGTCCAACGGAAGGGGTGAAATACATCGGAGAATGCACAGGCCTGGAATTCAACAAGTACCAATTGGCAGTGGAGAACCAGTAAACATTCAGAAAACTGGTTACAAAGTCATCTGTGTTGCCCCAACAACCCTCGCAGTTAGGCGATTGATGATGATAATGACGATTCACCTGCGCTTCTCACCCTTCAATAGTTCTCCAACCTCTCGCTCTATCATTCATGGACCAGTTGACCCGATACGTCCGGTTCCGGTAGCAGGCTACCTCACTTTTCACACAGTTATGTTGGGAACTAATGGGAGTGTCACTTCTCAGGGTCGAGAGGTGTGGGGGGTTGGCGTAATGGACGAGTCTATGATAGGTGAGGGGTGGTGAGTGGGTGGTTAGGGGTGGCGGGTGGGAAGATGTAAGGTCCCTCGTAGCCCTGTCCAACTGCCATATCCGACTACACATCGTCAGGCCAAAAACGAACCATTTCCGTCCATACTTCCGGTAAGCAGATGCAAGTCCAACCCGTTATATAGAATGATTACAAAATGTACCTCTCAGAACATTTTGATTTGCATTTCCACAACAAACTATATGAAAATAATGTAAACCTCAATAGAAATTACCATAAAAAGTAACTATTTTATTCCGGATCTAAATTTGGACTTTTCTATGCCAGACGAGGTGGCTGAATCGCTAGAGCGCAGGGTTCTCGTTCAGCAGATCAGGAGTTCAAAACCTCACCGAGTAAGCAATGACTTTAACCAAACATACTTGTCGCTACCTAGCCTGGTGCTCAGCATTACTAAGATAGAGCAAGGACTGGTTAGACAATATGACTGTGGTGAAATTGGTCAATTAAGTCACCATGAGTGTGCACTCTCACAAGTTGGTAACCATCCTGATATGACCTTATATGTTGCCAGGATGTAAAACCCAAACAAAGCAAGCTACTGATCTGAAGACCTTGCATATTGGAATGTGTCATCCAATTTTATATTTCTATTGTGTTTTCCTATAGATGTGTGCTGGCTTCGGTGATTTTGGGTACTAACCAACGTATTAGTTTATAGTACTACCCAGAACCTGAATTCTTGACCCTACCACCAGAGGGCGGGTTGGTGGCCATCTCTTCCACTATAACGTTGTTAGAAATTGTGCTCCTGAATCGACTCTGCAGTCTCTTACGATTCAGTGCTTGAAGGGAGGAGGTTGCAGAAGGGGAGGGGACAGAGGAGAGGGTCAAAAGAAGAGGTAAGGGGAGGGGGGGGGGGAAGAGGAGGGGGAAGGGGGGGAGAGAAGTACAAGGGGGAGAGTGACTGGGAGGGAGAAGGGTGAGGAGGAGCGGGAGAAGGAAGGGGGAGGAGGATGGGAAGGGATGAAGTGGAGGGGGGGGGGGGAAGGGAGAGCAGGAGAGGGGGTGCGAGGGAGACGGGTGAGGGGTGAGGAGGTGGGGGTGGTGAGGAGGAGGGTGAGGAGGAGGGGAAGGGTGAGGGTGAGGGATAAGGAGGGGGTGAGGATGAGTGGGGAGGATGGGGGTGAGGAGGAGGGGAGTAGGGAGGAGGGGTGAGGAGGAGGGTGAGGGGTGAGGAGGAGGGGAAGGGGTGAGGGGGGGGTAAGGATGGGGTGAGGAGGAGTGGAGAGGATGGGGGTGAGGAGGAGGGGGGAGTGGGGAGGAGGGAGTGAGCGGTGAGGAGGAGGGTGAGGAGGGTGAGGGGTGAGCAGGAGGGGTGAGCAGGAGGGGAGGGTGAGGAGGAGGGGGAAGGAAGAGGGGGCGCGGTAGGGAGACGGGTGAGGAGGTGGGTGGGTGAGGAGGACGGGGAGAGATGAGGAGGAGGGTGAGGGGTGAGGAGGAGGAGGGGGAAGAGAAGGTGGGGGGAGGGGGGAGGGACGAGGGTGATGAGGAGGGGAGGGGTGAGGAGGAGGGGAGGGGTGAGGAGGAGGGGAGGGGTGAGGAGGAGGGGGAGGGGTGAGGAGGATTGGGAGGGGGTGAGGAGGAGGGGGAGGGGTGAAGAGGAGGGGGAGGGGTGATGAGGAGGGGGAGAGGAGGGGAGGGGTGAGGAGGAGGGAGAGGAGGGGAGGGGTGAGGAGGAGGGGGAGGGCTGAGAAGGTGGGGGAGGGCTGAGGGGGAGGGGGAAAGGGTGAGGAGGAGGAGGGGGAGGGGAGGAGGGAGGAGAGGGGGAGAGGGGAGGATGGGGGGGGGGGGGGTGAGGAGGAGGGGGAGAGGGGAGGATGGGGGGGGTGAGGAGGAGGGGGAGTGGTGAGGAGGAGGGGGAGTGGTGAGGAGGAGGGGGAGTGGTGAGGAGGGGGGTGAGCTGTGAGGAGGGGTGAGGAGGAGGGTGAGGGGTGAGGAGGAGGGTGAGGAGGGGTGAGGGGTGAGGAGGAGGGTGAAGGGGGAGGAGGGGGGAGAGTTGAGGAGGAGGAGGAGTGTGAGCGGGAGGGGTGAGGAGGGTGAGGGTGAGGAGGGGGGGGTGAGGAAGAGGAGGGGGAAGAGGGGAGGGGGGAGAAGGAGGGTGAGGAGGAGGGGAGGGGTGAGGAGGAGCGGGAGGGGTGAGGAGGAGGGGGATGGGTGAGAAGGAGGAGGAGAGGGAGGGTGAGGAGGGGGAGGGTTTTCCTGTTTTACTTTATGGCCCTGTCACACTACGATGTTTCTCACGCACGCGCTTCAGCGCGTGGCGACGTGTTGCCATTTTGGGCGAAACGTCGGGACCCGTCGTCACCCGTCGTGACGTGTTAACGGGGCGTTTTCAACGCGTTAGTGGCGCGTCGGTACACGTTGAGCGCGCCGAACGTTTTGACCAACACGTTGGCGCGCGTTGGGGCGCGTCAAGGTTTTGTGCATGCACAAAACTTTCGACGCGCGGCGACGCGTGCCAACGGGTTGGAGGGCGCATTACGGACGCGTTCGCAACACCTCGAAACCCGTTGCCGGCACGCCGGCGGGACGCTGGCATCACGTTGAGCAACGTCGCTTAACGTTGGCATTTTTTTCACCAAAATGCGACCGTTCCGTCGGCGCGTCCGTAACGTGCCATCGACGGGTAGTGGGCGCGCTATTGGCATTGCTCCAGCGTTTCTCAGCGCATTGCCGGCGCCCCTGGACGCGTTGGCGCCGGGTGTGGACGCGCTGCGGGCGCGTCCTAACGTGTTGCTGGCGGGTATGTACGCGTTGACATGCTACTAACATGACTCCAACGCGCTACTCCCACGCCGTCGGCGCGCCGGCAGAGCGCCGACAACGCGCCGATAACACGCTGATGGCATGCTGGGAACCCGCTGGCGGGACGTTGAGTTGTTGTTCCGCCGCGCATCGAAACGCGTTGGCCGCGCGCCAAAAACACACCACTAACACGCTACAACCCGTCAAACTTTCTCCCAAACCGCCGAAAAGTTTGACGTTTCTCGACACGTTGATAATATTTTGCGCGTTGGCGGCACGCCGGACCAAACGTCGTAGTGTGACAGGGCCTTTAGTAAAAAGGTCATGCATACTGTCTGAGTATAGAATTGTTGGCACAGGGCCAAAAAATCAACACAACTTAGTAAAAATGTGTTTGAGTGTCAGCGGGGACTGACTCCCAATACATTCAGGGGGAGGTTCCCTCTTGAGCAGAAAAGCATGTGTAAGTCACAAGTGGCCAATAAGGCAGCGGCTATGGACCACTTGGTCCTGCCGACCTCCCGCATCAGTCTGTGGTGGTTTTCCCACAGATGGTTCAATTTCTTTTAGTTTATTAATGTTTTCATCCCACTCATGTTGCCATTTGGATTTTATGTGGGTGGCTATTAGTGGTTTCAGATCAGAGTGAGGGATCAGACATGGTTCATGATCACAGTTCAGGGCCTTCTTCGCAGCCCAATCAGCTCATTCGTTTCCTTGTATGCAGGCATGGCCAGGCACCCAGCACAAGTGGATATCTTGCCCATCCGTTGCCAGTTGGTTCATTTTATAAATGACCGTTGCTAGAATAAAGTGATTCGTTTTCAGTCCAGCAACAGCCAGGAGGCAATAGAACGAATCACTGTATATAACATAGTTAGTGTGGTTGGATACCTCGATACACTCCAATGTGAGAAGGAGTGCTCAGGCTTCCGCAGTGAAAATCGAGCTCTGATCGGGCAAGCGTACGCCAAATCTTTCCCGTCGCAGACTGCCGCAGCAGCTACCTGGCTTTGGTCTTTCGAACCGTCAGTGTATATGGAGAGGTGGTCTGCAAACTGGCCTTGAATCTCTGCATGCAGTCCTTGGTACTCGAGTGGATGTGTCCCAGACTTCCTCAGTTCACTGAGTCAGAGGATAACTGATGGCTTCCTCAATGACCACGGGGGATGTTCTGGGACTTTGGCATCCTCCAACATGTCCAAATTCATGCCCAAGGCCTCCAAATGAGGTTTCATTCGGAGCCTCAGTGGCCGGATGTAATGTTGGATTTGTCATGTTGCTCGAATAGACAATTGTGTGCAGGATTCAATGCATTAGTTTTTATCTTGACTACATATTGCATGGCCAGTTTGATTCTCCTGTTGGTAAGTGATGGTTCATTGGCTTTGACGTAGAGGCTCTGAACCGGTGAGGTGCGGCAGGCCCCAAGGGCCAGGCACAGTCCCTGGTGGTGGATCGTGTCTAGCAGCCCAATATATGATTTCCTTGCGGAACTGTATACTATGCTGCCGTAATCCACTCGTGACCGAACCAAGGTTCTGTACACAGAGAGTAGAACATCTCTGTCCGCTCCCCACTCTGAGCTGGACAGCACCCTCAGAATATCTAGCGCTTTCAGGCATCTTGTTTTCAGGTACTTTATGTGGCATTAGGCCCAGAAATTTGGTTTTCTCAACGACTTTAATGGCATCCCCATCCAGAAGGATGAGAAGGAGGGGGAAGGGTGAGGAGGAGGTGAGGGGGAGGAGGAGGGGGAGGGGTGAGGAGAAGGGTGAGTGGTGAGGAGGAGGGGAGGGGGAGGAGGAGGAGGAGGGGGAAGGGGTGAGGAGGAGGAGGAGGAGGGGTGAGGAGAAGGGGGAGGGGACCGTGAGGGGGAGGGGGAGGAGGAGGGGTAGGGGTGAGGAGGAGGGGGAGGAGGAGAGGGGCGAGGGAGGAGGATGAGGGGTGAGGAGGAGGGTGGGGGTGAGGAGGAGGGTGAGGGGGGGAGGCGAAGGGGGAGGGGACCGTGAGCGCTGACACGCTGTCATTTAAGCCCCAGTCAGACTCACCGGATTGGATAAACAGACAGAAAACGGACACTGTCCGGTGAAATACGGCAATGTACGGTTTATATACGGTTGGCAACCGGCGTGTCCGTTATCTGTCCGGTGGTGTCTGGTGGTGTCCGGTATAAGTTTTGAACATGCACAAAACTTGTACCAGACACTGCCGGACTGAAGTGTACGGTTGGTGTCTGGTTTAAGTCCGTTTAGTCCTTTTTGTCCGTTTCATGTCTGGTACCCATCCGTTATGTCTCCGGTTTGCTTCCTGCCAAGTCCGTTGAAAGGTTTTTTGGTGGGGGGGGGGGTTTGGGGGGGGGGGTTTATTGCAGGAATTCGGTCAGTATATGTTTTCGGTGTGTCCGTGAACAATCGGGTACGTCTGTTTGACATTCGGTTTTTGTCCGTTTCTGGTCCGTTTCTTGTCCGGTGGATATTCGTTAATGTACGTTCCTTGTCCATTTAGTGTCCCTTTCGTCCGGCGGTCATTGCAACGTTCAACACATTTCAGTACATTTTGATACCGAACACCACCGGACTAGACAATTCTTTGTCTGGTTTATGTCCGTTGCTCAATGCGGTAAGGTCTGACTGGGCCTTCATGGAGGGTTCAATGCCAACTCGCCGATCGCCTCACGATCCTTCCGAGCCTGTCACCCAGGTTTACCAGCCTCACGATATCAGCATGTGTCTGGTCGCCTTCACCGAGCGCAGTGCGGAAAGCAGCGTAATTTGAAGCGTTTAACTGAACAAACTTATTAAGTTATTGATAGGTGTGAGCTCATTTTGGGCCATGTATTTATTTATAGTTTTCTTAGTTCATGTCTTTGATATCCTCAAAGTATTACATGTGTACCACAGCCAGTAATCAAGTAATATCAACCACGAGGGTTTACAAAATCGGCAACCAGTGGTAACGGGTCAATTGATACTGCCACTGACCAGGACCAGTGGGAAGACGGTCTGGCTAGTTGACTGAGGCTGGAGACCGGTGCCCGGTCCAACAAGCGAACAGCTCGTGGCACTGTGCCCGATGGACTCTGGTTTCAAATTAATCTGAGCATGTGCGATTCCAATCAAATGCGACGCCAGGCTCGTTTTTCTTTGGCTTTTTAGGTCGGGGGGTTTTCGGGGGGGATTTACGTAATGCATAAACACATGTATGCGAATATTACGTGTATGTATTTATCCTGCTTATTCCTGTATTATTCGTGTAAGCCTCGTTATGATATATGTTCCGTGCCGTCTGGTTTACTAGAGCTGATGTGCGACCTGGGGGACAGGAGGTCAGCACTTTGGCCAATGTCGTTACCAACATTTTGCACCATGTCATAATTGCACATTTTGACTCATGCCATGACCCACACTTTGCACCAAGTTGTGACCCCCACATTTTGCCCCATTGTAAAGTCCTCAGCTGGAATCTGTGGTTTGTGTAGGCAGGCTATAATGAAATCAATACAGGCAAGAAGAGAAAGGAAGAGTATAAAGAATGAAAGTAGAGAGAGAGACAATGCCCTCAGGTATATTATTATATAGTGGTACATGGATCTGGTATGGCATACCGCCTGCCCATGTTCTCCAATGAGAATCAAGCATTTACAGTTCAACCAATGAACATCAAGCATTCCCGTGTCACCATGGCTACAATGATCTGCCCACCGCCACCATGCGGTGTGGATGCTTGGCCACCACCTGCCTGAGCTGAGTGTGTGTTGATCCGTGACTAACAGAGGGGGGAGGGGGTAGTGAGTAGAGCTCCAAGTGCCCCTTACACACTATCTCTAGTGCCTCTTTCACACTATCTACCTAATACATAATGACTATTGACCATGAGTAAAGGATCACCAGCAACTACATAAATACATTCATGCACCTGGCACTATATACCATTTACCATTATAGACCATTTGCATTCCCCCACCAATGCGTTTTAGCGGAATATTTTACACCATTTCATGACTGCCGCACTATGCCTATGTCCTGACCATGCACTTTGCCCCATGTCATGACCCACACTTTGCCCCATGTCATGACCCTCACCCTTTCACCTATGTCGTGACCCCACATTGTGCCCCATATCATGACCCCCTCCCCCCAGACTATGCCCCGTGTCATGACCCACACTTTGCCCCATGTTGGATTAGTTTGGGCAACTTCTCACCAACATGGCCCCGTGCCCCGTGGCCCGTGCCTCGTGCCCCGTGGCCCGTGGCCCATGCCTCGTTCCCCGTGTCCCGTTCCGCGTGCCCCCTGCCCCGTGCCCCCTGCCCCCTGCCCCGTGCCCCGTGCCCCGTGCCCCGTGCCCCGTGCCCCGTGCCCCGTGCCCCGAACCCCACGCCCCGCCCGCAGTTTGGCTCATATTGAGGAGTCGACAGTAAAAGAAGCACCACCAGGGTTCGTCAGCAAAAGAAGCACCAACAGGGGTCGACAGCGTCCTTGCCCACTGAAGCGTGCGCGCGGCGGCCATCTTTATTGATGGCTGTCGGGAAGGGGCACGCTCACGTGGGCGCGAGAACGCGGTCACGTGAGGCGTGAACGCGCCGCTCCTTGGTCGCCGAGCACATTCCCACACGCTGACGTTATGGCTCGGGGCGATGTAGTCAACGGCTGCGGTGGGAGAGTGTGAAAGTAGGCGTGGCGGCGGGTCTGGGGAGTGTAGCTTTTAATCAGGAATCAGTCTCCTATTACTTCCCAATTTTAAAAAGGGGCCGCGGGGTGATAAAAGAAGGAAACAAGTCCAATCTATAGGCGGCCACAGCTGCTCTATGGTCAGCATGGTTGTCAACTCGATACTGATTAGTTTGTGTCGCTATGGTAACGAGTAGGCCGGACCCACAGAACTCCGATCACTTTGACTAGACATGTAGCAGCAGGTATGCTGCTGATAATGGGCACGCTTTCCCTCGCGAATTATAAAATTATAATTTGTTTAACAGCATTCATATTGGGTGACATTAATGGCCGTGACCGTGGAAAGTGTGTGAACACCTGGGGCCATATGCTTGAACCGGTGTTTGCCTCACCTGGTGTTAAAAGCTAACACCAGCATAGCTATCGCCATGGTGGTGAAGTAGGTCAAGTTGTATTCAGGGGCACAAACAGTGGTCAGGGTAGCTAACCTTTCCAGTTATTTTTAGATTGGGGAATACCCTCTAACTGGTGCCGGCATGTACTGCTATGAGCCTGATAAATATGCTTGCACAGTGTACACTAACTGGTACCCTCATGTACTCTATGTTTCTAAGCTCAAAATGATTAATTATGGAAACTTGTGTTTTAAATATATTCATTATATTATTATATTGCATGGATGTAACCATGTTTATGCAAAATTGTTCTGTATTTCTATTAATTTTCAATCAAATTGAAGTTTTGGACTACGCGTATCAGCAAACATAATAACATTGTCGTATACCTTTGTTTTGCTGTCGACGCCGTTTTCAGCAACTTTGCCCAACTTTGCCCGACTTTACCCAATTTTACCCGACTAAACATGATTTCAACCCCCGAGTGAATATTCATGATTCTAAATAGCAGAATTAGATTGTAGCAGTGAATAGATTTGTGCATTTTGTTTTGTTTATATTTGACAATATCACAGCCGATGTGACAAATTAAACCAAAACTCAAAGCAATATTTGGTTTAATTTGACCAAATTTCACTTTTTGAGTATGTTATTCTGTTAAATATGATTTCAACCCCCGATCCAATATTCATGCTTCTAAATAACAGAATTAGATCGTAGCAGTGAATAAATTTGGGCGTAATCGGTACCTAACACTGCCCTTAAACCTGCTACTGAGTGGTGTTAGTATACCCGGTCTTAAACTCGGTGTGTTTACGTAACACCGCTCCTTGCATACTGAGTTTTCGCTGCTAAACTGAAAATCCCGGCCAAAACCAGTTTTGGCTCGCTAACACCGCATCATGCATATGGCCCCAGGTGGGAACATTCAGAACCAATGATCGAGGAGGGGACGGTTACCTGGTTACATAAAGTATGGGCACAGTAAACCTGACTTCTATTTTCTGTTATGCTTAAATGTACACATGATATTTTCACTCTAACACAGCCTTCAGCATTTAGTGTTAGTTCATTGTGATACAGAATTCCTATTTTATCTTACGTTTAGATCTGCACAGAAGATGAAATTTTCACTCTGATTTCTGAGAGAATCTTCAGCATTTAGTGTTAGTTCATTGTGTTATATGAATGTTCACTCTAAGACAATCAATCTTCAACATTTAGTGCTAGCTCATTATCATATAGCCGACTAAGATACTCAATAATTTCATCACTTACCAGAACTAATTGATGGTTAGGAAATATCATTTGCTTTTTACAATTATGATAATCATTATACAATAAGTTCCGTCTATCTGTCTATATGTGCATGGTGATGTCTCAATATGTGCATGAGGATGCATCAATAGGTGAATGGTGATGCATCAATAGATATGTGGTCATGCATCACCAGGTGAATTGTGATGCATCAGTAGGTGAATGGTGATGCATCAATAGGTGAATGGTGATGTATCAATACGTGATTGGTGATGCATCAATAGGTGAATCGTGATGCATCAATATGTAAATCGTGATGCATCACCAGGTGAATGGTGATTCATTAATAGGTGAATAGTGACTCATTAATAGGTGAATAGTGACGCATCACCAGGTGAATGGTGATGCAATAGGTATGTGGTGATGCATTACCAGGTGAATGGTGGTGCATCAATATGTGAATGGTGATGCATCAATAGGTGAATGGTGATGCATCACCAGGTGAATGGTGATGCATCAATAGGTATGTGGTTATGCATCAATAGGTGAATGGTGGTGCATAAATAGGTGAATTGTGATGCATCAATAGGTGAATGGCGATGCATCAATAGGTGAATGGCGATGCATCAATAGATGAATGGTGATGCATCAAAAGGTATGTGGTGATGCATCACCAGGTGTGAGTGGTGATGCACCAATAGGTGCATGGTAGTACCCTAACATTTTCAGCACTGAGGATCCCCCTGAAGGACCCACTCAAGGCCCACTGAAGGATCCACTCAGGGACCAACAGAGAGACCCACTAGGGACCCACTCAGGGACTCACTCATGGACCCACTCAGGGATCCACTCAGGGATCCACTCAGGGCCCACTGAGGACCCACTCAGGGCCCACTGAAGGACCCACTGAGGGACCCACTGACGGCCCACCGAGGGACCCACTGACGGCCCAATGAAGGACCCACTGAGAGCCCACTGAGGGACCCACTCAGGAACCCACTCATGGACCAACACAGGCACCCACTAGGGACCCACTCAGGGATGCACTATGGGGACCCACTAAGCAATATTGGGTGGGTTGACTTCCACTTTGTCTCAGCTCAGCAAAGTGCTGGCAACAACTCACAAATCATATCGCAGAACTATGTATAACTGTGCATACACCACGTCCCCACCCCGCTCCCCGTCCCCTGTCGGCCCCTGCAGGAGGCCGGTGTAGAACGTTCAAAACACTACGCCGTTCAAAACACTACGGTAGTGTTTTGAACTTAGGTTCAAAACACTACTGGTAAGTTCAAAACACTACCCCTATGTACATTCAAAACACTACCCAAGTTCAAAAACCTATCATGACATGGCATCACCACAAACATCAAACGTATCTCAACGTAAGCCTGACCGTAACGTAAGCCCAACATCACCCAACGTAACGGCCTTTATCTCGAGCTACGTCGAAAGTTGTGGGTATGTCCAAAACCTTGATGTGGATCACGTATCTTGATGTAACTCGATATGCTGATATGCTGAGAGTGCCGTGGCGGTTAACAACATATTAGTATACGCTGATAGTGTTGCAGCATTTAGCAACATATTAGTATACACTGATAGTGCTGTGGCGTTTAACAACATATTAGTAATAGTATACACTGATAGTGCTGCAGCGTTTAACAACATATTAGTATACACTGATAGTGCTGCAGCGTTTAACAACATATTAGTATACACTGATACTAGTGGTAGTGATGTGGCGGTTAACAATCTATTATATACACTGATGGTGCTGCGGCCTTTAACAACATATTAGTATACACTGATAGTGCTGCAGCGTTTAACAACATATTAGTATACGCTGATAGTGCTGCAGCGTTTAACAACATATTAGTATACACTGATAGTGCTGCAGGGCTTAACAACGTATTTATCAGTATACCCTGATAGTGCTGCGGTGTTTAACAACATATTAGTATACATTGATAGTGCTGTGGCGTTCAACAACATATTAGTATATCCTGATAGTGCTGCGGCTTTGAACAACATAGGGGGCGGGGGGTGGGAAGGGGGCGGGAGACGGGAAGGGGGTGGGAAGGGGGTGCGGAGCGTAGGGTCGCGTGACCGCCTGAGGTGATCACGTGGTCGGCACGTGATCACCTCAAGAGACAGCACTCAGTGGCAGATCCACAAAGACCTGTCGTGCCCTGCCAATGCCATCTGTAGAATGGTGGCGACTGGACACTGTGAAACAGGGAGCCTGCTAAGGCGGTACTCACACTTTGAAAGCCTCAGTATTGCTATGGATGTTGCACTATATGTATTTATTTGTATGTACATATATATTTATTCATGGATAATTGAATACATTTTGTGTTATATAATTAATTGTGCGAATAGAATTAATGTACAAATCTCCATTTTATGTCTGACGGCATGTATGACGTGACGTAGGCATTTGGCTATTTGAATCTCACTCTAATAGCATTAACCCTGCCTGACCAAGCCTGGTATATAAGGGTATATAATATGTATTAAATACATATTATATATTAATATATATATAAGATAAATATGTGATATCTAATTGATTGAGCTGACCGTGCAGGCATGGTTCGGTACTGAAACAACATCTTTCCTGAGCAAGTATTGTATTTGTGTTTGTTCTTTGTTTTGATTTGTCTCATTACTCCATCCGTATTACTGTGACCCAAAGATTCTAGCCAGATATCAGGAAGTCACCTGCTGTGGAGTGGCTCGCAAAGCATTATAGGGTGTGTTGAAATGTGTGCGGCTGAGACGAAGGCCGCATGACGGCCGGTGTGGCGTGCTCAGCCGTGTCCCGTGCTCACCCGTGTACCTATACTCAAACTCAAGGCATTGTCAATGGTCGTAAGTCACTAACCTTATAAATTTAATATACTGTTTTTGGTAAAGATGTTTTCTATATGTGTACCAAGCAATTTGTTTCTAGGTGGTGTGGTTTTAGAGATATTTCACTTTTCCTGGATTTTCTGTATGAAGATTGCTCACCACTATTGACAATGCCTTGAGTTTGATGGTACACGCAGTGCAAAACATTAGTTTTAATCAAAATTAATAGAAATCAAGAACCCTAACCATATAAATTTAATATAATCTGTTTGGTGAAGATGTTTTCTATATGTGTACCAAGCGATTTGTTAATAGGTGGTGTGGTTTTAGAGATATTTCACTTGTTCTGCATTTTCTGTATGAAAATTACTCACGACCATTGACAATGCCTTGAGTTTGAGTATAGGTACACGGCTGAGCATGGGACACGGCTGAGCACGCCACACCAGGTGGGCCTGAGGTGGTGCTATGGCGAGCTACCTCTTCTACAACTAGTACCACGTGACTGACTCGCACCACGTGAGCCGCCCGGGGCTGCCGGCGACACACAGACAGACAGCTTAGTATCCGACTGTACCATGGCCAGGTTCACTAACGTCTAATTACCAAACCATGGCCAAAGGCATGGTTATTTAGTCATGTGTTAACGTCTTTTTCTAGCAGAGTCTTGAGCATCGACTAATGCCTTTTGTATTATACTGCCTAGATAAACGATTCACCCCGTGCCAAGCGTAGAGATAATTACAACTCAGTCTAAGTCCGAGCCTTGGTATGAATCCACTATAAACAAGCTGTGCACGTCTTTGCTCCAGTGTTCAATATTGATCTATGTTGACATACGGTGGAGAAACTCAGGGAATCAAACAAAAGAAGGTGGTGCCCAATCAGTGGTATTGGTTCAACTTTTAAAGTATATGTATCTACATCATAAATCGTTCACCCCAAGAGTATCAGATTACAATAGACAAGTATTTGACCAGTATATTTAACTATTAGATTGCAAAATCATCTGGTTATTTCGATATGCCAGCCTTCTGACAGTTTTTCGACTCGGGTGTTCGGTCGCCCTGTCACAGAGATTGTGCTGTGGGAGTAATTACTAGCAGAGATACACTGGGTCGATATTGGTCTGTAGTAATCTTTTGTGTCGATACCGGTTTGGTTAGATTGTATTCATCAGTGAAGTGTCAATATGGAACTGGTATGACTCCAATATAGAACTGATATTTGTGATGAATATAACATTTCCATAGCATCCTAGGAACGTCAGATTGGTTGGTGGGGGTTTCACGTCACTGCAAACATCAGATTATCGCTACATTGAGCCCACCAGCATTTGCCTGTTCATCGAATAGTAGTCTCCTAGGCAAAAAACACACAACAAACATTTCACCTAGATTTGATCCTGTATATCCAATTTAGATACCGATGCACTTATTAACCTTTGGCGCTGTATAGAAGGGAACGCCGAGTCACTACAAAGTCTGTCACTGCTGAAACCGATGGTTTCCCGCATTTCGATGTGCACACCAAAAGTAATTTTTGCCTATCTTCGCTTCAAATATATTTACTTGTAAAAGTTAACCATTTATAATTGAAGTTTCTTTAACTAAAATAGGCAAGGCATATTCTTATGTAAGGTCAATTATAATGATCAAGCTTTTAACAAAACTTTGGATCCCGCCCATTCAACCATTGGTGGAAATACACCAGGTATATTAATGACATAATCCATTCCGCATATTTATATTTATATAATACTTATACATGAAATAAACATCTATACATGTCTGCAGGGAAAGTGGCGTGTTTTCCAATGTCGGAGTGAATGCTTCGTTAGCGGTGTGGCATGCTCAGCCGTGTACCGTGCTCAGCCATGTGATTAGACTCAAACTCAAGGCATTGTCAATGGTCGTGAGTAATCTTCATACAGAAAATACAGAACAAGTGAAATATCTCTAAAACCAAACCACCTATTAACAAATCGCTTGGTACACATATAGAAAACATCTTCACCAAAAAGATTATATTAAAATTATAAGGTTAGGGTTCTTGATTTCTATTAATTTTGATTAAAACTAATGTTTTTCACTGCGCATACCGTCAAACTCAAGGCATTGTCAATGGTGGTGAGCAATCTTCATACAGAAAATCCAGGAAAAGTGAAATATCTCTAAAACCACACCACCTAGAAATAAATCACTTGGTACATATATAGAAAACATCTTTACCAAAAACATTATATTAAATTTATACGGTTAGTGATTCACGACCATTGACAATGCCTTGAGTTTGAGTCTATGCACACGGCTGAGCACGGGACACGGCTGAAAACGCCACACCGGCTTGTCCGCGTCCCGCGGGCATTGCTGAGCTCCCGGCTCACGGGCACCAGCTCCATGGCCATACCCCGCACACGACCCGCCACCTGCATGCACAGGTGGGAACTAGCGCAGCAATGCGCTGCTTCTATCATTTCTGAAACACAGAGATGCCACTAGGTGGCGACGCCATTGCTAAGATGGCTCTCGTGAGATTGGAGACATTTTTTGACTGAAATAGCGCCCTACATAGAGTATGGGTGAATGACAACAGAGCAAAAACTGCTTCAGTAGGAATTAAATGTGGAAGTTGTGGTTTCAATGATTTCCTTGATTTATAGTTGACAAATCGAGGGAGAATTTTACAAAATGACGGCCACACAAAGCTCTCTAGTTGACTTTAAAAGTGTATTTATTTGATCAATTATTCACTCAAAAATAGCAGGTTACGATAAATAAGCACTTGAGCTATGTAGGTATCACTTTAGATTACAAATTAATTAACTGGGGTTTTCCATAACCCAGCCTTCCAACCCCTTTTTCTAATGGTTTTTTTTTCAGCAGCCCTGTTAGAAGTGTTACAGGAACTGAAGAACAGGACTGCAGGAGTAACTATGAACCAGCATCAATGGTTGAAGCTGTACCTTACACGTCGAAGCGTGAGGCGGTGTGTGAATAGACATTTATCTCATGTGAAATATTGGCTAGGATAATTTCACTTTAATCTCCATTTGAAACATCAGACTCGATGGGTGAAGTAGTAAGATCATTGGCTGGCTTCTGAGGGAGAGTGTCGGATCAAATGTGGTCCGAGTCAAACCATCACTTACAGAATTGATATTGGTTGCTAACCTAGCCTGGCGCTTATCTAATACAATATGGAGAGGATTGTTTAGTGACTGTGACTGAGTGGGATATCGGATCGTAGCAGCGTGGTCTTTCATTGAGGCAGCACTATATAACGTCACCATGAGTGCGCACTGATAGAAGTCGGTACATGTCCTGATATTACCTTAGATGTTACTAGGACATAAGACCCCATCAAACAAACAACATGATAAATCAATGTACCAAATTTGGTCATCAAGGGGCATTTGTGTATATATTTGAAGATGCATACTGGCTATGTAAAGGTACGAAGTGAGTTTAAATTACAGTGAGCATCAGTACGGGAAGTAGTCATTTGACTTTACAATATATCATTGATTTACCGATCAGATCTCGGAGGATGCATGGATAGTACAGGTATAACTTGCTGTTATTGTTAGTTGTGGGTTAGGGATTAAGCAGATAATGATACATTTATATTGTATTGGTCAACTCCAGCTTTGTGGCTACGCTTCATTAGTTTGGTCAGGTGTTACAGGGTGAAGGTTATTCTGTGGTCGATTTTGTTGTCTATTTTATTTCGAGGAGCGCAAGAGGGATTTAGCACCTTAGATTGCAAATTTATATGGTGATAAATATCTAGGACCCACCTTCCTGACACTTTTTCTGTGGAGTTGTTTAGCATCCCTGTCCTGAGACTGAAAAACAACCCAGCTCACGTTCAGGCTCTGTCTCGGAGGCGCCTCGGCGACGGGCCTGATGTCACGCTAGTCTGAACGGCAAAGGCAGTTTGTTGTCTCGAAAATGGCCGCCCCCATAGGCGGTGGCCATTTGCAATGGAAAAGCTGCGCTGCGCTGGACATGGCAGCCATTTTTTAGGCACTTTTTGTCTCCTATCTGAAAACGGAGGCATCGCCGAGACGTCGCCGAGACGTCGCCGAGATGCACCCTGAATGCAAATAGGCCAAAAAGCATCGCTGAGACGTCGCCGAGGCGCCTCCGAGATGGACCCTGAATGCGGCCCAGGTAAGAGATTATTGTGGCACCACCTAATGGGTAAGCTGACAAGTTGCGTGAGTTGTTGTTTCCCCCCACCAGGTGTCGGTAGTGCATCCCGCTGCTTTCTCTGGTTGGAAACGGGTAGGCCCCCCCAGCTCGCTTAGAGTTAGACACTCGGCTCGCTAATTTTGTTTGTTTGGGTTTTATATCCTGGCAAAATCTTAGGTCATATCAGAATGGGTACCGGCTTGTGACAGTGCGCACTCATGGCTACTTTTATAGTGCTGCCCCTCTATGGCACCACGACCGGATATCCCACCCAGTCACATTATCCTCATACTAAGTTATCCGGTCCTTGCCCTATTCGTGTGATGTTTAGCGATAGACTAGGTAGCGACAAGAATAGTATTAATCTTGTAAGTGATTGGTTTGACTTGGCTGGGATACAAACTCCACACATGAGGCTTTCACTCTCTACCGATTTGGCCACCGTGTTCGGTGGCTAATTTTGTAAATAGTGTCTAGCACGGTGTGCATATCCAGTATCATTTAGGTGGCACACAGCAACTGCTAAATATAGACTGTGCCTAGTTCTTTATTGCCACACTGAAGCCAACTGAGTAGCGTCCCGCCCCTGGCCCCCGCACTATTGCTGTTTGAACGGTACTTCTGTTTATAGTGTTGATTAACTCTGTAGAAAACGACCAAATCAAAACCGCAACGATTCAAATTTGTGCATAAATGAAACTTAAAGCGAAAACGAAAATGTTAGTAAATACAGTTGAAGATACAAGATTGATTGATTGCGGATGGTTTAACACCATGTTGGCAGCAAGTGTCATAATCATGGCGAAAAGCTAGTGATATCTATTATGTTGGTCGTGTCAATCACGTTCACATGCATACCTTGAAATGTACATGAAATTCTAAACTGGTTCGAGCAGTGTCAAATGATAGTAAAAACCATCTCTGATGCAATTTTGAAATGATTAGAAATCTAATTCACAAAAGGATATATAAAATAACAAGAAGTGACATAGCCCAGTTCTCTTTAGATTTGTTTGTGCTCTACATTGGTAAAGAGGTCTATCATGATATTTACATTAAAACAATGTTTGATGCAAGGTGTCTGAGTGGTAGTGGTAGTGGTCGTGGAAAGCTACACACTCATGCAGAATGTGTCTGAGTGGTAGTGGGCAATGCCACAAGATAGGTTTGACTTTTATTAGGACACATATTATGGAAAGCTGAACGGGATGGCCAAGTAGGTAAGGGGCCCACCTTCTGTGTGATATGACGTGGGATCATTGCCCGAATATACCAAACATTTTCCAAATAGATGCTTGTTTCTTTCATTGCCTGGTGCAAATGTACTTAGCCTGGGTTTCAAAATCGTTACTTATTACATTGCGCTGACAAAAGGCATTATTCGCTTAATAAAAATACATTTAGTACATCTACCCATTATATCCTGCTCAGTTCCGCCCCTTTTCCCAAGTATTCCCCAACCTATTCATTAGCAAGCATTAAGCGAGTTTTATATTAGCAGAATCACTGTGTTGGTTTTAAAAGGTGCGTCCAGGGACACTAATAATAATCACTAAATATACTGTGCGTATATCACCGGAGTGATATAGGCAATAGTGAATTCCCACACCACGGCTGGAGGCATCATTAAAGTTGCATAGCCCGATGAAACATAACATTTTCAAAACCTAAACACTCACCTAGATTTGATTCTACATATCTAACTTAGATACTGGTGCACTTATTAAACATTTGTCATCACACTGAAGGGAATACCGATGCAATTTAAGAGAACATGTTACTGCAGATGCCTAAGGTGCCTTAATTTTGCATGGTTGTACTTCAAATATCTCCAAAGTTAACCATCAAAAATAAAAGTTACTTCAAACTAACGTAAGGTAGTCTATAGTGGTCAATCTATTGTATTTATCTCAGAAAATGACAGAAACTCTAAACCATCGGACTCTGCAATTTTAATTAAGGCAAACTACCAAGCTGTATTTGGTCTACGCAGCTGACTCCAACAGTCCCCCCCCCCCCCCCCTCTCCAAGCACACCCACACTTAACTACAGCTCACAACACCCCGCCACACCCCACAACACCCAGACACACCCAACCACACTCCACAACACCCAGACACCCAACCACACCCACACCCAACCACCCACACCCACCCGCATCCAACCACACTGAGCCACACCCCACAACACCCAGCCAAACCCAGCCAAACCCAACCACACCCAACCACACCCAGCCAAACCCAGCCAAACCCAACCACAGCCAATCACACACAACCACACCCAACCACAGACCATCACACACAACCACGCCCGACTACGTCCAACCACACACAACAACGCCCAGCCACATCCAATCACACACAACCACGCCACACACATCCAATCACACACAACCACACGCAACAACATCCAGCCACACTGCCACACACCACACCCAACCCCAGTCAATCACACACAACCACACACAACCACTCCACACACAGCCACACATACCCACACCACACCCAATCCCAGCCAATCACACACAACCACACACAACCACAGACAACCACGCCACACACAACCACGCCACACACAACCACGCCACACACAACCACACAAACCACAACCAACCACGCCCAACCATACCACACACAACTACAAACCGGACGCGGTGGCCCCATCGGCAGGGCACAGGTTTCCAGTGTGGAAGATCGGGAGTTCGATTCCAGGTTGAGTCAAGCCAATGACTTACAGAATTGATACTTGTCGCTTCCTGCCCTGGCACTCGGCATTAATATGATAGGGCAAGTACTGGTTAGCCCAGTGTTAGGATAATGTGACCGAGTTGGATATCAGGTCATGGTGCCAGTAGCCTGGTTTCCCAGTGGGTAAGTGCTATAAAGTCGCCATGAGTGTGCACTGTCACAAGTCAGTATCCGTCCTGTAATTACCTTAGATGTTGCCAGGACGTAATACTCCAACAACCAATACACAACCACACCATGACGCCATACCCAACAACACCAAACCACCGGCAAAGAGACAAAACCATACCTAACCAGGCCCAACCACACACAACCACACCAAACCATGGGGAGCAACACCCAACCATGCTCAACCACACCCAACCACACCCACACCCAATAGCATGCAACCACACCAAACCGCACCCAACTGCACCCAACCGCACCCAACCACACCCACTACCATAATAACGTGATGAGTAGTAGTTGGTTGCAGCCTGGCGCTCGCTGACCACCCATTGAAGTAGAATGAAGTTAGTCTATTTTGAAAATGAAAAGATGTGTTGATAATTGTGATATCTGCACTTCCAACGATGTTCAGAGATACCTGACTTCAACTAGGACATCGGCTGTGTGCGTATTGAAACCGACTAATGCATTGCTATATATGACGGTCTGTACCTGGCGCCATTATTAAAGGCGAGATGCAACGACCAGATTAATTTGGTTTGATCGATATGTAAATGTGTGCTAATATCCTTTCATATGAACATATGCTGCTCCTGCCTTATATGTGCATGGTGGACCATATTACATGTTAATATTTACTGCCAGTGGCCATGACAGTATCGATATTATATATTTGGATGTTCTGCCCCAGTGGTCACCAATACAAGTATAGCGTGAGCTTTTATATCTTCAGTAACGATATTGATCTGGAGCATATCAATACAGAGGATGCTTGGCATTTCTAGGAAATGTGCAAGGAATCTTTTTGTAGATAAGACAGACACAAATTCCATGAAGTCCAAATGCTAAGTGAGTTTATTCTGGTCCCGATCTACCACGTCACCTGCATCACGTAACCTCCTCTCGCTGGGTCCGGCTTGTTCTCCGTACATATACTACATCTTCCTCTTTCGGAATTGAAGATTGTGATATCAATCTGACATGAATCTACAGTTTACAACAAACAATTTACAATGTTATATTTGTGTAATGTCTGTGGGGGGCACAGTGCATATAACATGGTCGATTAATTTCAATAGGGTTGTCTCGGTTAATTAATGGGCCTCTTTTTGTATCAATTCTTTTTTTCTTTTTTTTTAAATGACCGTGAACTAATGTTAGTTTCTTTTTAGGTCTTAACTAAGTACAATGTTTCAAAGAAAGCACAGTGCAGTGTACAATGTTTCATATCTATGCATAGTAGTTGGAAAACACTACTCATTTGATTACATTCATCAATGACATCTGGTCATTTGGTCGTTTTACATCCTGCAGTTTATGTAACAATTACTGCGAACAAATCTTATGTATATGTCAAATTCTTCCTAATACCCTAGATGTACAACTGGCTTAATTGATCTCCCGAACCTGGTTACATGACCCTTGTGTGGCGTCGTCAGCTGTGCATCTGTCACTGGCATGGTTTCAGTCACGTCATTACGCATTGCTGGTGTATGTGTAACTGCTACAGGTGATCGAGTTATTAGTGTGCGGTTACGTCTTTTGGTAAATATTTTTATTCATCTGAATACATATTTTGTCAGCGCCGGGGCACTGGTCTTCCAGCCGTTGGAGTGGTCGCATTTCATCTATACATAGTGGAAGTGGAATGTGTTGCATTGTGTGCAGCACAACCCATTCTGACATAAAAGAAAGTGGGGGAGCAGCCTATGCTGCATAGTGTACAGCATATGTACTGAACATAGTGCAAGGTATATGCATCAAGATTGAGTGTGCAGTAATGTACACTAGTGGTTAAATCATATGCTGTGTTTGTATATCAGTTAGATTTGGTTTTAATAATGGTTAGTCTTTAAATAGTGCCATGTTCTGCATGTATAGTGGTTTATATTGTGTGCATTGCTGGTTGAAGATGTAGTTATGTAGTGGTGGTAATGGGTCTAAAGTAGGGGTAGTGGGTCTCGAGTCATTGAGTTATAATAGTTGTTTTGTCAAATGTGGATGGGGGGGAGGGGTCCATGGGTAGGGGGCATGGACATGCAGGGAGAGAGCAGGCATGAGAGAGGGCAAAGTCAATGGGTCGTTCAGCAGGTCGTATTATATATTTGCAGTGCCAGGTTTTGGGCCTGAATAACCAGGTGAGCTCTGTATGCATTTTTAAAGGCAAGAATCGAACCCGCTTCTCTGGTTTTGGTTGGGAGCTTATTCCACATCACACTTCCTTTGTAAATCGGAGCTCTCATTAACTTATTTGTATTAGGGTTGGGCACCCCGAGCAGAGTCGATGTCCCCCTTCTCGTTACCCTTGTTGTGCGATCTATGTATTTGTCATCACTCGCACGTTTATACATCAACATCATTAGGTGTAGGTTCCTACGTACATCCAGAGTGTCCAGCCCTGCTCTGCTATGCATTTCAACCACACTTAGTATCTTGCCTTGGAATACTGTTCTGAGGGCTCTGTTTTGCGTTCTTTGTAATTTGGTCTCTTGCTGCTTCGTTAGTAATCCATAGATAATATCATTGTAGTCTATAATTGGTAATATTGTTGACTTGTACAGCTGCAGCACAGTATTCTCACTTACATATGACCTTATTTTTCTGAATGTGTTCATTTTTAGTGCCAGTGTTTGGTTAAGTCTTGCCAGCTGTTGGATACCAGTTAGAGTCGCATCGAGAGTTGTGCCTAGATACTTATAGGAGTTCACTTCACGGAGCACTAAGCCACCCATCTGCAGTTGTATTGGCCGGGCCCTCACCTTCCTGGCTTTGGTTCCATAGATTATGTACTCAGTTTTAGTGCCATTTAGTGTTAGTTTATTCTCATGGCACCATGTGTTCACTCCATCCAGCGCCATTCCAGCCTCGGTTGCGGCTATGGCAAGGTCATTGTTATGTATTGTTAGTGCTGCATCATCGGCAAATAATGTGAAAGATGCTTTGTTGGAAACTAGAGGTAGGTCATTTATAAATATTAGAAACAGTAGGGGTCCCAGAGTGGAGCCCTGTGGAACTCCTGTTTTTATTTCTCGAGTGGTCGAGTTGGTGTCACTTAGTTTTGTGTATTGCTTCCTATTGCTGAGGTAATTTGTGAGGAAGCTATGTGCTCTATTGCCTAGCCCAGCTCGTTCTATTTTATGCATGAGGATTTTGTGGTCGATTGTATCAAATGCCTTCTTGAAATCAAGGAAGACTGCGATAGTAAGATCACCCTTGTCTATGTTTGACAAAAGTTCGTCCAGTAGAGACGCCAGTGCCCCGGTGGTGGACCTATTTTTCCTGAAGCCATTTTGCTGGTAGGTCAAATAGTTAGAGGACTCAAGGAATGTCTTAATTTGGTCATGTATTATTTGTTCTATGATCTTGCCAGGCAGTGGGAGGATCGATATTGGGCGTAGTTCACTACAGGTTTGCGGGATGTTGACTTTAGGTATGGGCCTCACTGTGGCCACTTTCCAGTCATCAGGGAAGATGCCTGTACTGATTATTAGGTTATATAAATGTGTAAATTCTGCACTCAGTGTTGTGATCGCACTTTTTATCAAAGTGGTACTGATGTCCTTCATTCCTGATGATTTGTAGATAGATATTTTGTTAGTTCTATCAAGGATTTCATCCTGGGTGGTTTCCAGAAGGTCATACTTTTCTTTATTTAGTTTGGCATGGAAGGTTTTGTGTTGATCATCCTTCTGTTTGAATTTATTGGCTAGTTTCTCACTTATATCTATGAAATAGTTATTGATTTCATCTGCCAGTAATTCATCTGGGATTTTAATACCAGTCTCTTCACTTGCAAGGCCACTGATTCTTGTCTCTTTTTTAGGTTTGATTTGGTTTATTTCATACCAACATTTTCTGGCATTCTGTTTATATTTGTCTATCTGGACTTGATAATACCTTGCTTTGGCTTTCCTTACTTCACTCCTAGCCTTTCTGACCATACATTTAGCTATGAATTCATCCCCTAGATCTTTTGTTTTCTCAAACTTTTGGATAAAGTAATCTCTATCCTTTTGAAGCTCTAGTAGTTCATCATTAAGGTAACCTCCCATGGCGATTCTGGTGGTGATCTCGGTTAGGGGACAGTGCCTGTCAGCTGCAATAGTGATTGTTGCGTTTAGCATATCCCAACATAGGTTGGGGTCTCTCATATCCAGAAATTCAGCACTGTTTATTTCTTTGAGTGTGCCGGCCAATTCATTAAAATTGCAGTTCCTATAAGAGCGTCCCCAGTGGGTGGTGATTCTTTTGTCATTTCTTATTTTTTTTCTTTATTATAAATATTGGTTTGTGGTCGCTTATGTTATAGTTAAGGACTCCAGCCTTTGTACAATGTTTGATATTGGTAAGTGCCAGGTCTATTGTTTTGTTAGTGGTTTTAGTTACCCTGGTTGGTTGCTGGATCATTTGTTGCAACTCATGTTCAGCTGCAAGTTGCTTTATTATCCCTCCCATCATAGGCCTCTTGCCATTATATTCTTCATTGAAGTCGCCAATGAGGAGTATCTCATATTTATCGATATTGGCTATATTATTCAAAGAGTTACTTATTTGCCCAATTCCTTCGTTTAGGTTGCCATTTGGGGGTCTATATACGTTGCCGATGAGTATTAGTTTTGTATGGGGTCTGGTGACTACAGCCCACTGTAGTTCAATACTGTTTTGTTTTCTGCATTTCTAAGGTGGTAATCCCGTCCGTGTTGAACGCCCATGTGTGTGATTACGCCCTTTTTCCACTCCCCTTTGTGGTCTACATACCTTATGTTTTCGCCGATTCTTAGTGGTTTGTGTGTCCTCGTGGCACGCATGTCATGATATGTTTTTTGTTTGCTTTGTCTTTGTTGCAGGTGTTGTTTTCTAGATGCCACTGGTTTGGCTCTTAGAATACTCGGCAGTGTGGGTATCCTGCTTCTTAATCGTCTACTCATTAAGAGCTGCGCTGGGGATGACCCCAGGTCACTCATGGTGGTGTTCCACAGATATAAGAGTGCTAGGTTAAAGTCTGACTTATCTATGATTGACTTTTTAAGCATGGATTTGATTGTCCCTATTGCCCTTTCTGCTTGCCTGTTACTTCTGGGATACAATGGACTCGAGAACTTTCATGTGAAACAGAATGTGTTTGCAAAATCTCTGTATTCCTCACTGGAGAATTGTGAACCGTTATCAGATATGACCACTTTCGGCACGCCATATCGAGCGAACACCTGATTCATATTCTCAATTACACCTTTACTCATTGTGTCTGGCAAGTTGATCACTTCCGGATATTTTGAGTAATAATCTATAATTAACATGTAATTCTTATTATTGCAATGAAACAAATCGACCGCCACTTTGTAGAATGGAATGCCTGGTATGTTGTGATTTACGAGAGGCTCTTTGTGAGGGTGCGCTTGTATTGACTGGCCCGTCTCAAAACAGCCTCTAACCTCTCGTTATGCTCACTCTTAGTTACACCATATATCAATTTTACCTCGGTACTACGCCTCAGGCTAGCTTCAGGCTAGGGAGAAGGAAGCACGTCAGGTACCAGCAATTAGCATATGGATCTCGCACTGTGAAGACGTGTGCGAGGTGACAGCGGTCTTTATCGACAATTAACTACGTTATTCGCAGTAAGTTGAGATTTATTTTTCACAGGAGTGTTTATTAAGACCTGTGGAGTCTTTGGTCAAAGTTATATTAAATTGGCGAATTTATTAAAGTAATAGTTAGCATTTAACCGAGTTGTGTGCCGGTACGCTAGTTTGGGTTCGCCGATTTGTTTATTTCTTCATTGACGTCGTTATCGACAAATAACTACGTAATTCGTAGTAACTGGGGATATAAATTTCACAGGAGTCTGTATTAAGACCTGTGGAGTCTGTGGTGCAAGTTATAGTAATTTGGCGAATTTATTAAAGTAATTATCAGCGTTTTACCGTTCGAGTGCCGGTACGCTGTAGTTTGGGTTTGCCATTTTGTTTATTTCTTGTTGCTCATTTTTGCTATTGCTATGGCGACTTTATGGGCTTATAACTCAAGAATACTGGAGGTTATGTATTTCTTGTGTATATTTGCTTCGTTTTTGTGAACTTATTGAATTAATTGTGCATCTCGTGGTGTTTTTTCGATAGATTAATATACACCGTTTCGGCATTGTTGACAGTTGGTGGGGGAGCGAGGCCCGTAAGGGGTTTTTGGAACTGTATTATAAGTTTCCTCCTGCTAGGCTAAGTGTATGGGGTTTATTTTATTTTTGGTTATTTATGGAGACCCGTAAGGGGTTGTGGAATTAGGCTTATTTGTCTTTTTGGGATTAGTTCCGCGGTCTCTTTTATGGATTCGCGTTGGAAATAATCTTGGGTTTCTTTTATAGACTCCCCATACTTAGGCGTACGCTCCGAGTTTCGTAGCATTTTCTCCAACTTGCTGACGCAGTAGCCGCAGGGGGGAGAAGTGTACGGAACAGAGAGTGTGGGAGGGTACCGGTTTACTGGTCCCTACCCCTCGTTTGGTTTCGGCTTCCATACCGTTACCCTACGACATTACACATTAGCTTACACGCCTGTGTTGGAACGGTGTAAATACGTTCTCCAACACCAGTAATTGCCGCCCGTTGCTGAACGGAGAGAGGTGTGGTTGGAGCCACACCTCGTTGGAACTTGTTCCTGGATTTCTGACAAAGGTTCCCCATATGGTTTTATTAAGGCGTATCTCCGAATTTCGTAGCCTTTTCTCCAACTTGTTGGCATATTAGCCACAGGCGGGAGAAGGGTACGGGATGGAGAGTGTGGGAGGCTACCGATATACTGGTCCCTACCCCTCGTTTGGGTTTGGTTTTGAACCATAATCCTATGACACTCACAAGAGAAAGATTTTTGTTCTCATGTCTGTTTTGGAACGGTATAAAGATGTTCTCCAACACCAGTGAATGCACAAACTGAGGTTTCTTAACCTGTTGTGACATTTGGTTGAGACCAGATGGGATGGCCGAATGAGTTAGACCGTCTGTCCCCCATGTGGGTAGATCATGGGGTCGTGCTTGGGTTTCAGCACTATTAAGTTGCCATGAGTGTGCACTGTCACAAGTACGTAACTGTCCTGATATGACATTACATGTTTCTAGGATGTAAAACAACAAACAAACAATTGTTTGATCATTACCGGATTATTGGGGCGTAGTTGGCTACGAAAAGTAGTAAGCCCGAGGCTCCCATGTCTGATGATAAGGACTGGTCACCAGTGGGAACAGTTTAAGCCTCCCCGGTTATGTTGGTGGTTAGCTCCAGTACCTCTTTAAGGAAGTGGAAACTGGGGTTAATTTGGTAAGAACGACGGAAAACGTACTCCCTTTTTACGTCTTTGCCAGTACAGGATGTAATTTCTTTTTCCTTATCGATTTGATAAAGATGAGAGAGAAGCATTAGATAATGAGTGGGAAATTTTGATTTAAAATCAATTATTCAAGGAGCATATATTGTCAAATATTTTTTCTCGACCTAAGCCTAATGGAGAGACTTGTTTTCCAAAGGTGCTTGGTTGGCAAGTGTCGATCTTAGAGATGCAGGTTACATAGTCCCAATGTATGAAGCAGATTGAAAAACTTTAAGGTTTACTTGGAAAGAACAACTATATGAGAATACTTGTTTACCAAATGGTTAGCTTGCGCCTTGCTTATTTACTAAGTTCTTTTCGCTCATGGGGCGTGAAGGACATGATTATGTTCCCGTATATTGATGATTTATTTAGTGGGGCACAGTCGAAAGCAGCTTGTCAAAATGCAGTAAATGATTTAAGGTACAACATTTACTAAGTTAGAAATATTTTATTCATGACTGTTACAGCATGTGAGTTATTACAGTTAAACAGGCCAGAGATAAGGCAAGTTGCTGTTCTAATAGGTATTAGAATAGCCTGTGCCCAGCTATTTTATTTTTGACAGATAGTACTATAGCAATGGCTTACATTTGCAACATGGGAGGGACAACATCCAAACCATATAATAAAATAGCGAAATTAATTTGGGAATTGGACACATTTACATTTGTTTGCATCAAGAAATAATAACAAATTATAAAAATTGGTTTCATGGCATCCAGAGACTAATGTTTGGGAAGTGGATGCTTTCTCTTTGATGCGGGGAAATCAATCAATTTTATTATTTTTTCCTAACATTCAGCCTAATCAGCAGAGTAGCAAGGAAGATTAGAATGGACAAAACACATATAGAATTTTGATAGTTCCAGATTGGGACAAGCAGCCATGTATGGCAGGAGTAGCCTTAGGAGCCAAGAGTTGTTAGATTTTTAAGGGTGCTAGAAAATCAAGGTTTATGGGTTGGAGCGAGTAAAGCTGCAAGATGCGTTTTATCTGTTATACTTCCCTGAGCAGATGGACAGACAGTTGGTAAACACCAAGTTATTCAGGGGTTTTGAGATCAGTTTACGAAAGGAATCCCCAAAAGCCAAAATATAATAGGTTTTGGGATGGGTCAATGGTATTCGAACTATTTAAGAAATGGCCTAGTAATATTCTTTTGAATATAAAACAGCTAGGATTTTAGCTAGCAGTATTGTTACTGTTAGTCACTGGACACAGGGGACAAACTTTTGTAGCATTGTCCCTGGACGGTTTAGAAATAGATCGCAAGGAAGCGACATTTGATTTACAGAAATTATTGAAATCAAACCGCACAGGGGATCCATTATCCACAGTGCATTTAAACAGTTTCCTGCATGACCGACAACTTTGTGTAGCGTCTGCCATACAGGTATATTTATTCAAGACAAAAGACGTTAGGAATTCAAGACAACAATTGGTGAGTTTTATTAAACCACCCAAGGGCATTTCAAGAGACACTCTTGCACGATGGACCATTACAGTTCTAAAGGCAGGAGTGGATACAGGATGCTATGTTTCCCATTCAACACGGGGTCTATAAAGCATGACTGCTAGGGATCTCCGTGAAGAGAATCCTGGCACACGCAGACTGGAAAACTGCTAGATCGTTTGCAAAACATTACAACAAACGACTAGAAAAGTCAAGTGGCCTCGCCACACGCTTACTCACCAGTTAACAAGACAGGTGAAGTTAAAAGTATTAATACTAATGAATACTGTATGAAATGCAAAAAACTATAAATGGATATCGTTTTGAATATGAATGAATTAAGGATAAAAATGAAGTTATGTAAAATTCTCCCTAGCCTGAAGCTAGCCTGAGGCGTAGTACCGAGGTAAAATAGTATAGTTATACGAATCTTACCTCGGTATAGATGATGGATAACTGTTGTTTTCCCGAGGTACAAGCCTCGGTTAGATGTTGGCTAGGGCCCACCCTCCACACCCTGCCACATCTATTATGTTTGATTGTGCCAAGACGAAAACATTAAAGTATCCATTTGAGTTTAAGATCATTTTTATCCTGAATAAGTAGGTAAAGATTGCTGGTACCTGACGTGCTTCCTTCTCCCTAGCCAACATCTAACCGAGGCTTGTACCTCGGGAAAACAACAGTTATCCATCATCTATACCCAGGTAAGATTCGTATAACTATACTATATGTCGTCTGCTATTATGTCCATACCCGGGAGCCCCTTTTGTATTTTCTCCATTTCTTGGATAAAGATATCCCCGGCTGTCTTTATACCGAAAGGCAGCCAGGTGTATCTATACCGCCCCCAAGATGTGTTAAAAGTGTATAACAATGAACTAGGTTTATCTAACAGGATTTGCCAGTAGCCGCTTTGTGCATCAAGTACCGAGAAGAATTTCGCACCTGACGTGTTTGCCACTACCCGCTCGACCATCTTAATTGGATACGGCCACGTAATATGGCCTTATTTAGCTTAGTTGGGTCAAGCCATATACACAATTTATTAGTTTTTTTCATGATGGTAATAGAGTTTACCCAGGGTGTCGGCTCCTGTTGCTTAACTATTACACCTATGTTAACCATTCGTTCTAATTCATTTTGTACAGCGTCACATATAGCATGCGGTATATGCCTAAGTGGATCGATTACAGCAGGTACAGTTGGGTGTACATGGATCGTTGCATTAACTTTAATACAGCCCAGCCCTTTGAATACATTATGGTACTTATTTACCAGCAATTTGGCGTCTTCATCATCCGTCAGCTGCTTCCTTTCCATGTTCATCACCTGCACTCGGGTTAAGCAGTCCCAGAGTCACACAGGCGTCTTTTCCAAGTATAGCCGAACCACTGTCAATCACTTGAAACAGCATCGAGTGTCCCTGTACATTGATGGTGACTTCTCCTCTGGGCCGGATCCGTTCTCCTGAATAGGTGACCAGTCTGCACCTCGGCTTCCTTAATTCCATGTTGGGTAATGACATGAACACACTCTCAGGTATGATGTTGGCCTCCGACCTGCAGTCAAACTTGAAGGATATCTTGTTGCCGCCTATACGGATGTCCTCGTACCAGAGACTTGAACCTTCTCGATGCTTTGATATTGCCCCCACGAATAGGTCGTCTGGCTCGTCTTCCTCTGTGTCATCCGCCAACCATTCCGCCGGGGTGCCTTCATCGTCTACGTCTAACACATCTACCGGCGCCTGTTGATGTTGCCTGCCTCTACACACTCGTGCGAAATGACAAATGCGCCTGCAGCTCAGAAATTCATTCCCCCTGGCTGGGCAATTGTCCCGCGTGTGTCAATACTCACACCTTGTGCAATTAGCGCGGCTTGGGGGGGGTTCCTATTTCCCCGCCGTCTGGTGTCATTACTGGCAGGTGTTGGTGGGCAGCTTCTTTGGGGGCGTGACCTTCGGTCGTCAAGCCGGTTGACCGCAAGTACTTCAGAGTCATGGGTGTTGTCGGTCATGCTTGCTAGTTGGTCCGAGTTGTTTTCGCTGAGTCTGCATATTTCCAGGCAATGGTCCAACTCTAAATTTCATATCTGTAACAACTTATCCCTCACCACATTATCCTTAATACCACAGATGGTTCTGTCATATAGTATTGACTGCTCGGTCGCTCCATAGTCACACAACAATATTTTAAAATGTAATTTGCGTATATATGTTTCAAAGTCCTGCATCGTCTGGTTGTAACTATTAAATTTGTACCGGACTATGGTTCTGTTGGCTTTTCCGTGACAATAGTCCTGGAATGCGGCCGTTATTATGCCTATTTTCTCCCTGTCTCCACTCTCCAAATTCATGACATGAAACAGCTTTTGCGCCTCCAAACCTGCTATGTGAAGGAAAGTGCAGCACTGCATTTTTTCACTCTTCGTCGATAGTCCCGTGGCGCCGGCAAAAAATTCATATGCTCCATGCCACACGCGCCAGTTTATGGCCAAATTTCCTTTTAGGCTGAGTGGAGCCAGCGGTTTCAGGCCTGACAAAGCGATGTCTTAGCAGGGTCCTAATATCTGACACCATGTAGAGAAGACAGACACGAATGCCATGAAGTCCAAAGGCTAAGTGAGTTTATTCTGGTCCTTATCTACCACATCACTTGCATCACATGACCCCCTCTCGCTGGGTCCGGCTTGTTCTCCGTACATATACTACACTTTTGATCAATGTCAGGATAGTGTGTCTGAGCGGGAAATCCGGGCATGGTGCCAGTGGCCTGGTATTGCAATGGGACAGCACTATCAATTCGTCATGACTGCACATTGTCACAAGTCGGTACCAGTGCTGATATGACCTTAGATGTTTTCCAGGACGTAAAACTTAAACAAACAAACAACAACAAAAGCTTATGCTCCAACTGAATATAGTGCAACAAAGTAATCTCAGTATTAGTGCAGGCTGTTTGTTCCTATTTTACGCCCTAGGAACATCTAAGGTCATTCTGGGATGGGTACCGACTCGTAACAGTGCACATTCATGGTGACTTTATAGTGCTTCACCACTGGGAGACCAGTCCACCTGCACTATGACCTGATATTCCGCACCGTTACAAATACTGTGCTAACCAGTCCTTGCCCTATCCTATTAATGCCGAGCATCAGGCTAGGTAGCAACAAGTATCAATTCTATAAGTCATTTGTTTGAGTCAGCTGGGATTCAAACTCCCGATCTTCCGCGTGGGAAGCCTGTGCTCCACCGATTCAGCCAATGCATCTGGTCGTTCAGCTCATTGGTGCAGGACCCGACATCAACTATTCATGTCGAATCCATCTTGGTATGACATGTGACCAATATAGATCTGAATTCATCTGTGTTTGGGGGGGATTATTTTGGAAGACAGTTGAGCACTTCCGCCATGTAAGTGGAGCCCACTTACTGGTAATTTACACCATCCTGGATTCACTCATTAGTCAGGAGTAAGCAACTCAATAGATGGCCTATTTGTGAAAATTGCTACGCTTATGGGGAGTTGCGGCGTTACTTATTGCCCATGTGCTTCCTATCTTTTGTGGACATATCAAGGGTAATTAACATTTGACTGTCACTCTGCCTATTGGTTTTGAAAATATATCCTCATGGATGGCTATAATTCAAAACCAGACACAGATAATTCATTTTTGGGCTAATAAATTTATTATTCAGGCATAATAAATTTTACAGCAGCCTTTTTGTCTACACCTTTGGGAACATGTTATATATTAGCTATTTCCAATAGTACAATTGGCCTTTTAGCTAATTTATTCTATCATCAGCAGGTAGTACAACCTGTGTCTTTATCACTTCTTTATGTTCTTTACTTATATGCAGGTCATCTATTAGATAGGAATTAGTTGTGTCATTACTTATATGCAGGTCATCTATTATATAGCCATTAATAATATATCATTTCATTACTTATATGCAGGTCGCGCCAATGACGGTACTATCATATGACATATGATGCATTATGTTACAGTTTATCAGATAATCTATTTGTTCACTTGAGGCAACTTGACAGAAGACATGAGGCAGCAGCTCGGGCAGATCACGGTCACACGTTCAGCTCACATCTGGCACACGCACACACATTCGCCACTCATTTCATTCAGCACTTTTATAGCAAGGGGGTAGGAGCCATAATCTCTCAGCCTAACCATAGCCCCAGGAGATGGGTGGGAGGGTTGGTGAAACTTGTAGCTTTGCTCAGCGATCCGTCGACGACGGTGGCCAGGTAAGAACTGGACAAGCCTTGAATCTACTACCGGAAGTTACTTTTGTACATAGCAACGCGCGCTAGGAACGGTATCTATGGTGCTGCTCATATCAGGCCCGTAGTCAGGGTTTGTGAATTATGCATGTTTCCGGCAACATGGACAATTCAAAACCAGAGACAGATAATTCATTTTTGGGCTAATAAATTTATTATTCAGGCATAATAAATTTTACAGCAGCCTTTTTGTCTACACCTTTGGGAACATGTTATATATTAGCTATTTCCAATAGTACAATTGGCCTTTTAGCTAATTTATTCTATCATCAGCAGGTAGTACAACCTGTGTCTTTATCACTTCTTTATGTTCTTTACTTATATGCAGGTCATCTATTAGATAGGAATTAGTTGTGTCATTACTTATATGCAGGTCATCTATTATATAGCCATTAATAATATATCATTTCATTACTTATATGCAGGTCGCGCCAATGACGGTACTATCATATGACATATGATGCATTATGTTACAGTTTATCAGATAATCTATTTGTTCACTTGAGGCAACTTGACAGAAGACATGAGGCAGCAGCTCGGGCAGATCACGGTCACACGTTCAGCTCACATCTGGCACACGCACACACATTCGCCACTCATTTCATTCAGCACTTTTATAGCAAGGGGGTAGGAGCCATAATCTCTCAGCCAAATTGGGACACGAGAGATAATGGTTCCTTCCTACACAACATTTTTATTTACGTAGTTGAAAACACTGTCAGAATTCCATCTACCGACAGTTTTAATGGACTCGATGGGCATGCCCACTCTCGCGTATGCCTGAGCTCCCCCGCGCCGCAGACTATGGCAAGTCACTAACGGCCACCAAGGGAGTCGACATGCTTTCAGGGCTGCTTGCATGCACTTGCAGAAGATCGATGCCGTCAGGGGACACCCGTTGCGCAGCATGAAAGCTGGGGCGCCCTCATGCGTCGCCTTCAGACTGGTATACTTGGACCATGCATGCACCGGGCAGAAGGCTTGGTTCGACCCTGCCGGTATATCCATGCTGTATGCGTCCTCAGGCTTGTGTATGGTCTTGGTGGTCCTGACTTTGATCGTCAGGTGTGTGTTGTGTGCCTCAATGTCCCTACCGAGCAGCATGTGACCGTCACCGCCCGTCACCTCGGAGTAAAACAAGTTAGACTGTCTTAACAAACACAGGTAACCTATTAACAAAGCAGCAATTAACACCAGTCCGTCATCTCCAATTTTTCTGAATTTTACAATCATTATTTTAATGTGTTTAATTTTCAAGGGAAACGCCCTCCTTACATTGCTTCCTTTCAACTTATATATTCCAGCTTTAATCAGTGATATTGCATAGCAATCGAATGCTTTCGTGTTACCATTAAACAGCCTTACCCATGTCCTTGCCCCACTCATGTAATTTCTTACAGCGCCTTCAGTATTTAATTTGTCATTTAAGTGTAAAGTATATAACATTACCGTCTTCATTTTTGGGCGTTTGGGGTTATCTCCAACTTTTTTGCAAAACCCAAGATACTCCCCGAACTGCACCCTTTTATTATGCCAGGTCCCAGTTGATAGCCCCGCCGAAAAGTAGACACTTAGCCGTCCCACCAGCGCACGTTTAACTTCTGCAAGTTGATAAAGGCAACAAACAACATTATCAACTGGCAGAGAGATCACAACGACAAATCTAAGACATGCCCATCATGGGAGACATTGATTTTGGTCAACAATTTCTGGCGACACAACTTGTCGGCAACGCGCCTAAACTTATCATCAGAAAACATCCTACTAAGGGCATCCGCCAACACCAGATCCTTACCCGGCTTGTGAATCACCTGTACCGTACAAGTGAACGTGGCGGCGAACCTCCAAATTTCTCGGGCACAGGCGCACAAGACCGGATCCTTACCGGCGCCAGAGGATAGGACCTGTTGGGATGCAGCATTATCGGTATTAATGATAATCTGATACAGATGGGGATTAACCGGCGATACATTTTTTAGAGCCACTACTAAATTTATTGCCTCCAATTGGGCTATATGAAAACCGTTATCAAGAAAATTTCTGGTGTAATGATTTGAATAAAAGTGAGTAGAACTGAATGCACCTCCGCCGTGCAATGATGAGTCGCACTCAATCACCCACTTTTGGACAGGGACATGGCGAAGTAAAACCAGCCTATTGTGACCTTCTGCGAACCACAAGAACCAAGCTATATCTCTAACCAGCTCCTGTGTGACCAACACTTTTCCCACAAATGGAGTACCCCTCAAAAAATCTAGAATCCTATTCATAAAAATTCTAGCCGGAGTCACGCACTTCGATATAAACTGTAAGCGTCCGACTAGCCGTTGAACGTTTTTCCTAGTAACTAACCGGCCAATTACCCATTTATGGCATTCCAGTAATATATCTAATAATTTCTCGTCTGGAATACGTACCATCATGTCATGGGAATTTATCTCATACCCCAGCCAGATTAACTTACAAGTGGGAGGGACACATTTTTTAACCGATAACTTCAAACCAAGCACGCCAGTCAACCGTAAGATATAAGAATATGCGCGCTGTGCCTCTGCCAATGACTTTTCCACCCCAACGAAATCGTCTAAAAAGCATAGCGCAAAGAAACCCATCTTGGTCATTAGATGTACCACGGCGGCCGTAGTCCGGGCACAAGCCATGCTGGAAGTCCTGCAGCCAAAGGGCGGTGCTATGTCAAAATAGAATTTTCCGTTTACTTTAATACCGAATAGAGGCACACTCAAGGGGCAGGTCCTTAATTGCCTGTATGCCCTGGCTAGGTCAATAGACCACATATAGCAGTTAGGTCCCAACTTAGTCACCTGTTTCGCGAGGGACATAATAGTCGGCAAATTATATCTATACGGATTACCTTGATAAAAACCTCTATTGATCCCCGAATTTACACTACACCCCCTAGGAAAACTAAGATCAACTATAATTCTGCGTTCATCAGTACCTTTTTTGGGGCGGGTCATGATCGGGCTAACCTGTGCCCATGGTAAAAAGGGGGGGTCATCGAATGGGCCCAGCAATGCACTGTGTGCCAGTTCAGTTTTAACATAACTATCAATCCAAAAAAGGTCTTCCTTTGAGTGGGCATGGTTAAGTTCCGTTGATGTAGGGATAATTTTGCCAGTGAAATTAGCGGGCCAACCGAATTCCAGAAAGGAGACAAGGTCTACATCATTATAATCAACTAGCAGTCGTTTCCAATTTTTAATTAAAAGTCCAGACGGGACCGGTAGCTTCGCCGATAAATAATTTGGAAGGCCAGTAGCCCTTACTTTATTATAAATATTTGCATATTGTCTTAAAAGGGTATTACTATCAATATCAGAATTAGTCAAGTTATGAGATAAAGTAGGCCAAATATTCAACACATAACTTTTATATAGGTGGGGCGACGTATCAAAGAAGGCCTTTTGGCCACCACAGGTAGGTTCTGGAACATTAAAATTATCCAGTACATCCGGATCATAAGAGCCAACTGGACAGCTTATGCATGGTAACTTTAACGGAATTTCAACATCACTTTTAACAGCAAATTCAGGAATTACAATAACAGGCGACAATAATAACTTATCTGGACAGACTATACCATTGGTCTTGCCCGTATTAGTAGCTATCAAAGAATTTGGATCCAACATGGACTCCCGGGCAATCTCAAAATCGCCATTGTCACTTTTCAGTCCATTATAGAGTGGATTGGTGTCATCCGAAGAGATAATAGAATTCCCCTCCCCATCAGGGTCCACAACACATAAAACCGGGTTCCTCGCATCAACATTAACAAGACAATTAGGAAAGGAACCCGTAGACCGCTGACAAGGTTTGGCAGAAGAAATATTAAGTATATTAGACGGCACATCAGCACCAGATTTATCACTAATACTGGACAAATTAGCTCCACCAGGGGCAGCATGAATGTCCCTAACAGGTATACGGCATTCAGAAACAGGCAACAGCCTAGCAGTCAGTGTATCAGACACGGTCATTGTTGTAGTTGACAAGCGGCAAGGCCCATGACTGGCATCTGAGTCGCCATGGCAACGGCGTGGATCGAGCCCGGTCGGAGTGACACCAACTGCCAGAGGTGTTTGTTGTGACACCGTACCAACTGACACTGCATTGCACACCCCACTCTTTCCAGCTGATACATGTTCAGATGGCACTAATTTATTGTTCTTATTAAACCATTTAAATGACTTATTATCCACAAAAACCTTATTAAAATGAAATCTGTCACAGAAATGATGAGATCTACCAAGAATTTTATCGGCGGCGCCACTACCCATAATAGCACTGAACTGATAGCGCCGCTTATAATCGACAGACGGCTTATGCCGTCTCTTAGACAATTTCGATGTAAACACATTAACATTTTCCGAAAATATGGGAGCTGTGGGCTGCGGATTATTTACTACATCAGTAACATGTACAGGGCCATGGTCAACATTACAATGTGGTATAGAGCCAATCTCGGAAAGAGGTAAGGGAGGCGACAACAGTAACTCAGAAGGCCGACATGGCACCGACAAAGCAACCGTACCGACCTGGTTATCGCACTGGCCGACCGGGCACTTTGAAGAAGGCAGAATGGTGGCGCCATCTGAAGACTTGTGGCGGTACTTGTCCATTTCGACTGATGGGATACGCAATGTCTCGGATGGTTTAGCAGCGACCAGCCCACTGCAATTTAAAAACTTGACACACGGTTACCGACGACGTCTCCTGGCAACTCAGATGCACGACTTTTTGATCGACACTCAGTCTCCTTGTGTGCGTGTTTGCATTTTAACTTATACGCACAATACGCACATATGTGCACGAACCGACTTGAGCCTTCCCCGTGATCCCCATCGAAACCGCATGAACCGCCCTTATTCCAGATGATGCACGGTCTTGCATCAACCCCCTTTTTAAAGTCTGTGTACGCACCCCCTGTGAACTGTTTGGTAGCTGCCTGTGGTTCCAGCCTCTTACCCAATCCGCAAATATCCCGCCGTATCTCTACAATTTTGCCTTCATCATTCCATCCGTCTGGCAGTCTCTTGTCCGCAATCATATTAAATACTTTCTCACTGTAAGTGAGACAAGTATGCCATGAGTAGTTTTGCGCCATGTCCAAAATTGACTCAATGTGATTGTCTATATGCACATCCCACCCATGTGGGACATCCCCACGCCTGACCATACGACGCATAGCGGCAAGATATTCGAACCACGTCGACTCCCCTTGATTCACTTTCCCCTTCTTTTCATTTCTTATTACATATTTGTGTGGCAGTAACTTAAGTTTCTTCGACTGTTTCGCCCTTTTTCTGGTCAACCTAATTAATTCATTCATCATCAGGTCATCATCACTCCCGTCATCACTATCATCAAATTGGCCATCTACTGCACGACGTTTCACACCGATTATATTAGAGTTCAGTATCACATTACCTGTAGACGTGTGTGGTGTGTGCTTGTTGATACATGATCCGCCTGTGCGTACTGGCGACACATCTGTCGTGTTAACAACAGTTGCTGCTAACTCCGCTCCTGTGACGTCATGAGAGAAGCCACCCGGCATGTTCGGCGGTGGAGCCACAAACGAGTCAGCTCCCCCACCATCTTGGTTACTTTCCAGATCCTGGAGACGTGCTATCAGTGGCGCCTGTGAAGCTGCTAGTTTATTATCAAGTAATTTCGCTATATCCTCCAGCGTTAGACTTTTCCTATGAGATGTAGATGGTGCAGGCGAGTCAACCAGGTGACTATCCAATTCTGCCAGTTTAAGCCTTGTCGAAGAAGAAGCTCGATCAACCGTATTACCATCCATGGCACTTTCACTCGATCCCGACCGATCCATAGACTCTAACAAGGCCTTTGAATAACGTCCCACTACACTCTTCACTCCTCGGCAGTGTTTCGGCATACTTGAAAGTCCTTGATGTCATGAAACTTGTAACTTTGCTCAGCGATCCGTCGACGACGGTGGCCAGGTAAGAACTGGACAAGCCTTGAATCTACTACCGGAAGTTACTTTTGTACATAGCAATGGTGCTGCTCATATCAGGCCCGTAGTCAGGGTTTGTGAATTATGCATGTTTCCGGCAACATGGACAATGTACAAGAGTTATTTCAATTCCCAAAGAATACAACTTAATTGCAGAAACTGGAGATATACAGAAATAGGTTTATGCAGAAGAAATCATCCATCTCTGGATGATGATTCCTACATTATTGACCCAGAATCAGGTTAGGTACACTGGATTCTCAAGTTGTCTGGGATTCTCAAGGAGTATTGCGAAATCAAGTAAGTTTTTTATATAGAATTAAATAGGGGTGAGGTGTCACAGTTTGTTATTAAATTAGACCTTTCTATGTAAAAATGTGTTTCCATATATAGCATGTCCATAATATTAAGTTTAAGCTATATTCATCTATAACATCACGGTGTGGTAGTAAGGAATTAGTGACTTTAATGAGGGAACCATCATGGTTTGTTCTAATAATTACTTCTCTCAGAATAAACATCTTAAATGAGAATTAACCAGATATGTGATCAATTCGTGATATATGGCATCATATAAATCATTACATAACTAACTTGTTATGCATATAGGCAGCTGAGTTTTTGTTTTAGCACTATGCCTAAGTATAGCCACTGGTGGTTAGTGTGAGTAGCTATGGCCCATATTATCCCACAGACTCCCATTACCTTACTGCACCTTGGTAACCGTTATAAAGCAGTGACTAGAACAATTTGCTGGGCTCAAGAGGCCTCCAACTATGCACGTATTGTCACATGTACTCGGTACATGTCCTATATTAGCCTATTTATCTATAACCATGCTATTCTCCAGACAATATTTCTTGCAGCATGTCTGTTACCCAAACAGCAAATAGGTCCACTGATCGATAGGATGATCGACACCTTCACAGGTTGATACGCTACTGCCTGAGCTACATCATGGTTGACTCAAACCAATGACTTATTAAATTGATACTTGTTGCTCCCTAGCTGGGTGCTTGGCATTAATAGGATATGTCAAGGACTGGTTAGCTCAGTGTCAGGACAATGTGACTGAGTGGGATATCTGGTCATGGTGCTGGCATTAAAGTTGCATTGATTTCCCAGTGTGGCAGCACTATAAAGTCACCATGAGTGTACACTGTCACAAGTCGGTATCCGTCCTGATATGACCTTAGATGTTGCAAGGATGTAATACTCCAACAAACAACCAACATATACACCCTGCTACTGTGCTGGTCAACAATCCATAAGTGTTCTTGGGATAATTCTATTTGAACCCGATCATGCTTACAATGACATGACCGTTACCTGTTTGAGTTCATTTGATTTTGCCCAGATGGTTTTATTCCTCTGGATGTTATAGTTGAAATAATCTTTTTTTAATATGTAATTTAAATTAAATATAATGGAAATGTTATGCATGAAAACTCTTTAAGCCCATTCTAAAAATATTGTTTGTTAAATCCCCATATCAATCACCTCAGCCATATTTAATTCTGTAGGAAAACTGACTTGCTTTCTCAATACTGTTTGAGAATCCCAGACTGCTTGAGAATCCGGTGGTATACCTTACCTGATAATTAGCGATGATCATATCGTTTCCGGCATGTCAGCGGGCTATTCCCGAGAGTTGTTGTCTTTCTGAGAACATGTTTGTTGCTAATCACCATCAGCTCTACTCCAATTAAATGCCTAGGGAGCTACGAGGTGTATAAAACTGATCATGGACCAGCCATAGTATATATTATACAGAGTCAATGGCAACAGTCTGACACTCCCTGTCTGCTTTCAAATCCAACTGGTTTCTTCCACTGTATTGTCATGGGGGTGATTAAAATGACTTTAAGCAAGATGAGCATGGGACAAAAAGTGGATCGAAATGTGGAGATGATCTGGTCTCAATCACCTAATAGATGTTGGGCAGTCATATTGGGGGTCACAGGGGTCCGATTCACAGTGGATAACTAACTGTCAACGTTAGAGCACCTGAAGGTCCAGCCGACGGCAGTGTCTATGGAGGATGAGACACAGAGAGAGCAGAAAGAGATCCCTCCCAGGATGAGACACACAGAGAGAGCAGAACGTGATTAATCCCTGCCAAGATGAGACACATGGAGAGAGCAGAATGTGATTAATCCCTGCCAAGATGAGACACAGGGAGAGCAGAATGTGATTAATCCCTGCCAAAATGAGACACATGGAGAGAGCCGAATGTGATTAATCCCTGCAAAGATGAAACACACAGAGAGCAGAACATGATTAAACCCTGCCAGGATGACACACACGGAGAGCAGAACGTGATTAATCCCTGCCAAAATGAGACACATGGATAGAGCAGAACGTGATTAATCCCTGCCAAGATGAGACACATGGGGAGAGCAGAATGTGATTAATCCCTGCCAAGATGAGACACACGGATAGAGCAGAACGTGATTAATCCCTGCCAGGATGAGACACATGGATAGAGCAGAACAGGATTAATCCCTGCCAATATGAGACACACGGATAGAGCAGAACGTGATTAATCCCTGCCAAGATGAGACACACGCAGAGAGCAGAACGTGCTTAATCCCTGCCAGGATGACACACACGGAGAGCAGAACGTGATTAATCCCTGCCAAGATGAGACACACGGATAGAGCAGATCATGATTAATCCTTGCCAATATGAGACACACAGATAGAGCAGAACGTGATTAATCCCTGCCAGGATGAGACACACGCAGAGAGCAGAACGTGCTTAATCCCTGCCAAGATGAGACACATAGAGAGAGCAGAATGTGATTGATCCCTGCCAAGATGAGACACAGGGAGAGCAGAACATGATTAATCCCTTCCAGGATGAGACACACGGATAGAGCAGAAGGTGATTAATCCCTGCCAGGATGCGACACATGGAGAGAGCAGAACATGATTAATCCCTGCCAAGATGAGACACAGGGAGAGCAGAACGTGATTAATCCCTGCCACTTCGTTTATATGTATGCAATATATATGTCACCAGCTTAGCTCTGTTCTCCCATTAAATGATTAAGGAGCCACAAGTCTGCTCTTGTGGACATGACTATTAATTGGCATATATGCTATACCCACAGGCATCATGACGACTGTTTCCATTTGTTTAGTTTTTTATTGTTTCGCTTCGCTTGTTCCAAATATGTATCCAGTTGAAGTATCCCTTTTCTTCGTTTTTTTAGCAAGAATATTTTATTCGAATTTCCTGCACGTTCGGAAATAAGTGTGTGTGTATTTTTTTTATAGTAAATACCCAATATAATAAGTTTATATGTGATATCCATTGGAAATGAACAAATAGTTTAATCGCGCAAATACAAACCCGATATGAAACTGCGGTGTAATGACAGTTTCAGAGCATACATACAATGGAAATTATGCAGAGATTTACTAAAGTTAATGTGTCAAAAATATAAAATATACATACTAAAAATGCCCTCTTAAGGCCCAGTCACACGAGGCCTGCGTCCACCTCCGACCAATTTGCGAGCATTTTGCAATTAAATTACACCACCTTACGACTAATCGCCCAGTGGTCGACGAGCGATCGCCGACCATTTCGGCCCATTTTGGTAGCAAGGAGGTTGTTGCTGCAGCACCAACAATATCCTTGTGACCTTTGGCATCTCCACCGGTCGGCGATCGTTCGCGACCGATCGCAGACCGGCGGAGACGATTTTTCCCACGGTCTGAGAAATTTTGTTGCGGCGCTGTCGCCACAATGTCGCCACAATGTCGCCGCTTGTTTGCCGAATGCTCGCCGACCGGTTGGCGACTTTGTGGCGTCATTGGCGGCGACCTGGCGGCGACCAAAGTAACCGTCGTCAAGCGTTCGGTGAACGATCGCCGTTTCATCGCTGCCAGGTCTGCAGCGTCTCGCCAAATGCTCGCCGAACGAGCGGTGCATTCCGCTGACTATAAAAGCATATTTTACTCAATATTATTAACATAAATTCTTCGGATCTCGCTGCATACGCTTGTTTCACTCCCCCCCCCCCCTCCACCACCACCACCACCACCAACAACAACTTTTTGCCAAAGATGCCTGGGAAAGGAAGCACAGGACAGCCCCCTCAGCAGGAAGAGGAGATGCTGCGAGTCGTTGTTATCACTGCGGAAGATGGTGTACAAGAGAACTTCTCTCCGTCTGCTGTTTCTGCCTTAGAGTTAGAGCCACCTCAGGAAAGAACAAAGGAAATGCTGACAACCCCACTGGACTGTGAGCAAGAATCCGTGACGGCAGAACAACAGGAAGATCTGGTAGACTGGTTCACAGAACATCCTATTTTCTCTGACCAGTCTACCAATGACTTCGAAAACCGTAGCAAGCGAGACCGGCTGCTCGACGCAAAAGGGAACAAACTGGGAGTCAGTGGTGAGTACAAATGCTATTCCTTCAGGGATGAAAGATCTTGCCGATATTTTCCTTCATATTTCAAACAGGTTTCAGCTTGCGCTATGCTATTCAGGCATCTGTACACAACATCGTGTGTAGTTATAGCTGCCTGTACATGGGGCGTTCTCTTAAACTGGGTACCACATATTTGGTTTCTATGATATATGGGACATAATAAATTCTTTCTTTTTTCAATCGCAAGTTAACTAATTATTGTGGCCTTTTGTTATTAAGTTTGTTAGAAATAGTATATGTATTTAATCTGTCACACAAAAGGTTTCAAAATTATGTTCATATTTTTTTGTGCTGAAGTGAAATTGGGGGGGGGGGAGGGAAGTGTTCGAGCAACATCGAAGAGCTGCGAGTTTACTACCAACAAGTGGTGATTGCTTGGAAACCACAGCCGTTGTCAATGTCAACAATCCCGCAGCATAGCTATGTCTCGAACGGGATATAACAACAATGACACAAACCACACCAAACTTTTTTTTCAACTTTTTCCTTGTAAAATAAACCATTGTTGTATGTTGAAAGTGTCAACTGTTTTTTTGTCAAGCACCTTCATCTGGAACTGGTTTCGAAACCTATTGTTTTAGTGTAGGCCTACTCAACCTTTTATTTATTCAATTTACTAATGAGTAAATAGCTGTATATGGAACGCTGTGGTCTTATGGTTCGGAAAACCTTTGTGATTGATGATGTGTCAGGTAGATTTGCTTGGTGATACAAATATTTTGACTAATTTGTTACACGTTCCCTGTGCAACACTAACAGTTGCAGGGTCATGTGATGTGATAAACAGTTTATGGGGCGTTGGGTCACTAATGAACTAGCAAATAGCTGTACCAAAAACTGGTAAACTAGTGCCTGGGCACTGAAAAATAGGTTTCTTAACAGAAATATATATACTTACCCCCTATTTATGTACCCTATTGCATCTTTAAATAAACACATATTTTTATGAAAGTTATTTGACTCTTTTAGAAAAAGTGATATGCACTATATAGTAATTCAATTAGCTGGCGTAATCCTATGAAAGTATTAAATTGTCAAAATCAAGGCAATTATCTAAGTTTGAGTCTACATAATATATCCAACTTAGATGTATATATATTACATACATAGTGTTTTTTTAAGAGCAGCCAAATCGAAATCGACCACCACATGTTTACATAAATTGATCACGCCATTAATATAATCTTGATAAAAGATCATCAATTTAAGATTAATAAAATAAGAGTAACAATAGGATAAGAGATCATTTCTTCGCACAAAGAATACAGCCTAATTTATGTTACCAACATATCCTTTCTTGTTCTTCCAGGCTGCAACCAGTGCCTCTAAGCAGCAGTCAGCGACAGGACTACCTCCTCCTATGGATGTACAGGAGGGTGTCGAGGCGATGGATGTGGACGAGGATGATGACAATGAAGAAGCGGCTCCTACAAGCATTGGAGTCCCATCCTCATCTACAGTGACACACACGCCCACTCCGGCATGCACAGTGATGTCCGGTGTGCGCTTGAGCAAGTCATCGAGCGGCCGGAAGGGGAAGCCCAAGGGTGTCGACGACACCATTCTCACGATCGGTGACCAGATGGCTGCCCGTGGGAGCATTCAATCCCAACATGACATTATGCTCATTGATCCCACGGATAGCTGTGTTACCTATTGCAACTACCTGGGCTCGGAGGTAGGGGAGTTGAACGAGAGCCAGTGGTGCATCTTCCAATAGACGATGCTCGAACTAATTGATCGGTTCCGCCGAGAGCGGCAGCAGCAGAAAGCATGAGATGGTGTTGTGCGCAACTCTGAAGGAGAAGACCAGGTTGTGGTAACTGTTCCCAGTTGCCAGGAAATGAAGGGTGATGGCCAACTTCAGTCCCGGGCTCAAGGGTTTGCGCACCACGGTTTCTTGCTTGGCCAGCATCAGGGTGACCCTCTGCAGCATCTCGTTGAATATGCTTGACTCCAATCGAAGGTAGCTGCAGAAATCTCCCTGCGCCTCTATCTCTAGCTCAGACATGAGATTTTCATAGTCGCCAAACACAAGGCGCCCTGGCGCCGCCCTGGGTTGGTACTAACACATGCGATGCTGCAGTCACCATGTGGTCGGCGCCGACATGGCGCCTACAACGTATTTGAATCAGTGTATCGAATGGCACGCTGGGTGGTTGGCGTCCTTTTGGGCGTAGGGAGGTTGGCGGCGAACGCTGGTTCTCGTGACTGGGGTATGACAAATTGTTTCAATTTTGTCGCAAGGAGCTCGCAGGCTTTTGGTCGCCAAATGACCATAGGCGAACGGAGCCCGTCATGTGACTGGGGCATAAAATCCTGTTTCATACGGTATTGGTTCCAGGCACTCGAGGAGTATAGTAGGCATTGCCGATATCAAAACTCGCAAAACCGTTTTGATATCGCAACATGGCTATACCCCCGCGTGCCTGAGACCCATGTCGTGCAATATGATAAATTGCACCGCTTGCCGATGTGTGTGAGTCGGTGTTGATCCGTGTGTATGTGAAGTGGGGGCGTGCAAGTGAGGGCGAACATGTGGGTGAGTGGGTGAGTGTGAATTTGAGGACGAAGGTGCGAATTTCGATATGTACATATGACTAGAGCTCCGTTAACACACGGGTATTAAGTCGCCTCAACTCGTTCGCCTTGTATAGTTCGACTCAAATTGGTCATGTGGACGGTACCCTGAAGCGACTTAAGCCTGAGCCGTCTCATCTAGTTCGCTTCAACTAGACCACGTCGCGAGGTAGTATATATGAAGCAAACTAGCTTAAGTCGGCCCATCTTGCTTGTGTGGACGGTAGCGGTTTACTTTGAGGCGGCTTAAGCGCGTCACATGCATGCGCAGTCGAGACCTGAGTTTGTTGACTTTCCGGTCGATCAAAAGCGCATATTATTATATGATTTGGTCTATGAAACCGCTAGCTGTGCACAGATATATTTTTCATCATTTATTTTCAGGTTTTCACTGCCCAGCAGAAGTTATGACCGTTCGAAAACAATACGACTCAGTCTATACATATCTAGGTCGAACCCACACTCTCTCGTGGCGACGTCGACTAACCAAAAGTGGCGCTGGTTAGTATGGACTTGCTCATGCGCAGATATCGATTTCCGGCTTAAACCGCCCCATGTACTGGCTGTGTGGACACGACACACTTTCACGCCTAGTTCGCCTCATCTAGTTCGCCTTATCTAGTTCGGCCTAAAGTTGTGGGTGTGAACAGGGCCTTAGGATGTGGTTTTTAATTGAGTGCAGGGGGTAGGATAAGTGTGGGGGCCGGGGTGGGTGTAGGATAGGTTTGGGGGGCCGGGGTGGGTGTAGCCTAAGTGTGGGGAGGGGGGGGGCGGTGGGTGTCGGCAGTGTCGACCCGAGGGACCACGGCAAGGGGAACCTCGGCACCCTTACACGTATAATTTGTTATGGTCTAGAATCACTTCCGAATTGCGGATATCTTCACCGGCCCAGTGTGTGGGTAGGGTGCAATTTGGGTGTGAATGCTGTGTTTGTTTTGCAGTTTATAGGCTCTATGAACACCAGGTCCTGATGGCCCTGTCACATTACGACGCATCTCGCCAGCACGCAACCAACGTGTAAAATCACTTTTTTACGTCGAGAAGCGTAAAACTTTTCGGCATGGGGGGCAAAGTTGGACGTATACATACCGTATACACAGCATATGGCCAATGTATGACCAACGTATGGCTAATGTCCCTCCCGGCGAAAAATGCTCGAATTACGCTCACGGTACGTTCACAGAATGCCGGTGAATGTTATATACGTTATTCGATCGCCAGAACTATGTGTCATACGTTACATATGTCAAGACACGCTGGAGAAATGCTAAACGTACGTTAGACGTACATTAGGCATATGTTATCCATACTTTCTCAGTACGCAGACTGTACGTTCCCACTGCCTTTAAAGTAGGTCAACATAGTGCAATGTAGTGAACAACATTTGACTAATGTACGTCTAATGTACATCGATGTACGCCTAATGCTTACATAACGTACGGCGGACGTAAAATCCACACGTTGTCGAATGTTGTCGTGCGTCAAAAGTTTTGTGCATGCACAAAACTTTGCCGACCCCCTGACGTGCGATGCCGTATCTCGACGAACATTGATGTACATTGACGTATACCAACTAGCGCCTAGCACACGCATAACACATCACGACGTAGTGGCAAAAAAAAATCACATATGTCGATGTACGTTTGCACAATGCGTCATAATGTGATAGCACCATAACTCCACAACCTACACCACACACAGTCCAATTATGAATCAATATTTAAACACGGCGACTGGAGACAATTCAGCTGGGGCCGTGTTAATCCCGTGAGACCGGCGGGGCGGGCTGGCAGGCCCGTGTTGATAGAGCACACGGTCATTTACCGTCAGTTTGACGGCAGCCGCTGGAGACCTCACTGCCCGGGGGGGGGGGGGGGGGGCGGGTGTATTTTTATTTTTTGTATTTTACTTTTTTTTATATATTGAGGCTGTATTTATACTGTCCATAGCATGTAAGCCCGGGTACCCAGGCTTGTTTTCAATGCTGGCCAGGTGTATGTAGTGTTGGCATTGTCTTACCAAACAGTAGCTGCTGATAAGTTATTTGATTGCCTGCATTTCAGTAGCAGATAGATAGTTTGTTGGTATGGTTAGTAGCCTATGTTAGTTTTTTTTGGACCCTCTTTGCCTTGTATTTTTGTTCTATTCTTATTACTATTTCAGTTGTTTTCTTAAGGTTCTATGTTAGTGTTTTGGGGTTTTCTTGGGAAGAGTTTTCCACTTTTTTCTACTTAATTCTATACTAGCCTATTTTATTTACATATCCATAGGCTTGTACGTAATAGGTGGTTGAGTTATGTTTGTTTGGATTTGATTTGATTTATATTGTTGATGGACATATTATCTGGCTTTTATATTTCTGGTTTTCCCACCCTGGGCTGTCCAGTTGGTGGGCCGTGACATATCACCTGCCCCCTTGTTGTGTAGTTCAGTTGGGGTTCCCAGTTTTTATTTTGCACAGATATTTTTTGTATGTTTTTAGGTGTTGGACCCGGCATGTAGTGGTTGGGCGATGATAGCGCGAAGCATGCGGGGTGGTGAAACCCAACCCGACCAGAAGTGGTGGCGCCCCCTGCCGGAGAGCGGTGGAACAAGCTACTGTGGGGGTGTCGTTATCTGATGTTGCAGCGTGCCTTCCTATAACCCGCCCGCAGTCCACCCTTTTCCGCTGTCTTACCAGCCACTGTATGACCGCACGATTCTTGTCCTATCGCCATGGTTACCCTAACGCAGACGACATTCCTAACATGGCTGGTGCTCGGAGCTTTAGCCTTCGTCTCAGCCAAACCTGCCACTGTCCCGACTTGGGGCGTCTCTACATCCGGGCGGGGCGGCGAGTCCGGAGGGAGTTCTGGCCGGCTAGCCGAGCCGGGAGGCTCGGCGGGACGGCACGGGGGTGCAGGCGAACACGGGACCCTGCCATTGCCCGACCCGGCGGCCGCCACCGTGGCCGGGGCCTCACCGGAAACTGGCGACCCGGCCACGACCGATAACCTCGGTACCGATCTCAGGGCGTCTCAAGGCTCAGCGCTCCGAGCGTCGGTCACTGTCAGGAACGACGTCGTTCTCAAAGCTGACGCCGACATCTTTCAACACGACGATCGAGCGGGTTATTTGGATGGTCGCTAAGCGGAAATGTCGACTGTTGCTCCACCACCGACACCAGATGGTGTCCTTGTTGACGTGAGGCCGACAGCAGGGCCGCGTTCAGGCTCCGTCTCGGAGGCGCCCGTGACGTCAGGCTAGGCTGAACGGATTTAGCTGTTGGCCGCCTCGAAAATGGCAGCCTCCATAGGCGGCGGCCATTTGCAATGGACAAGCTGGGCTGTAATTGGCTGAAAGCACTGCATGCGGCGGTCATTTTCAAGGCGCATTTTGTCTCCTGCCTGAAAAGGGAGGCGTCTCCGAGACGTCGCCGAGACGGACTCTGAACGCAAATAGACCGAAAAGCATCGCCGAGACGGACCCTGAAAGCGGCCCCGGTGGTGCTGAGGTAATTACGCATGCACCTGCAAACGGGCAACTTCCGGTGAGTAAATGACACCCGCCATGTATTGCCAACGACAAAAGTAAAGTCACGCCGCGCGAAAACCAGAGACGTTGCTATGGAAATCACAGAAAGTAACCCAGAAAACGACGACCTCCGTGGTCCAAGGTGTGAACAGGTTTTGGGATGTGAGCATAGCGGAACCTTGACCCAGAGCGCTGCAACTTCACACACTAGTGCAACAGAACGAACTCACCACTTCAGTCTGGCCATAGACAAATCTGCGGTCGTCTTTGAAGCTCTCAGCGAGGACGTTACCGTCCCAGACTCGAGGTCGGCTGGTGTGAACGCCACACCGATTACTGACCAGCAACTGCCCGCACACCTCTCCAGGCGGAGGGGTGTGACCGGTGGGAACGCTGTGGGTTCGTTCCGGTCACACCCCCTGCGTGGTGACCACGACGCTGCTCCTGCCCCAACAGCCGTCACACCTAGCGATTGCGATTCGCGCATAAAACTCAGTTTTTAGTGCTAAAAGCAGACGTTTACGATTGCGATTCGCGATTCGAAAAACGAATCGGCCCGTTTTCAGTTTTAAGCGGGTCGGGTCGGGTCGGGAGTTTTAGTGCGCGAATCGTAAACGGGAGGTGTGCGCCAGCCATTATGATGGTTACCGGTTGCAGAACTGCAACATTATAGAGAGGCTCCGATAAATCGGCCCAATCTTTGGTTGAAGAACAATCTTCTGGTGGAACAGTTGTAGAAGCTGGGGGATGTCTTTACAATGATTAAACGACGACTCATTGGGGTGATCCAGAATCTCCGGTTCGGCGGTAGCATAGCACTTCTACCCAGCAGACAGCAGCAAGGGTTTCAGAGGAAGGGCGGGTAAAGATGGGTCCAGCGGTTCCAGCAACGAGAACAAAGTGAGAGAAACCTAAAAGTAAAGGGCCCCAAGCACACAACTCCCTTGGTCAGGGGGAGAAGTATGCCTGGGAGAAGAAAAAAAAGGGTAGAGTCTAGGAAAGAGAAATGAGGAGAGTTGAGTCAAAGGACCGTGTCTGTTTGCTCTAAGGCGACCATCCAGTGAGCCAAAGACACGGACAGAGTAAGAGTAGAAAGTGAAATGCTGGCGGGCTCCCCCTCCTGGAACTCTTTTCAGACATATCAAGGAGGAGCAAGGCCAGCGGAGAGGAAATAGAGAGAGGTATGGACGAAGTACGGTCCGGATAGCAAGTTTGAGCTTCAAGTCAAATGTGCTTTTATATAGATAATGATTTTGATATGAGTGTTGTTTAACCACAAACATGTAGTAAGGCAGCTAACTGTATGGCTTCCCCAAGGGGTGATCTTCCAGCCATGTAACCAATGTTGCATTAATTTAAGGTTCATACTTATACCAGATACATTGCTACAACAAATCACATGGAACCAGATATGCTCATGTATGTTTATGTAAGCATTCCAACTGTATGTTTTGTCGTGGGGGTGATGGAAATCGGAAATATTGCACCTAGAGCAGGAATCGAACCGATATCTTTTGCATTCCGGGCTAGTGTGCTAATCATTACACCACTGAGGCTCCCTGATATCATCACCCTATCCACGGCTACCTGTCTATGTGGCTCCTTGCCTGAGAGGTCAATGCAGAGCACTACAGTAGTGTAGTGATGAGAACACTAGCCCCGGAATGGTAGAAAGGGTGGGCTCTAGGCACAATATTTCCAATTTTCATCACCCTCATGACACACCATGGAGGCCCTGGTGAGTAAACAAGTATCTGTGCACGACCACTCCTATATAGGTTCAGTTCATTTGCACATCATACATTGTGGCGTCTTGTTGTAAAACATGGTGTGGGACAAAGCATCGGCATGGCCTATTCTAGGCCACACGGCCTTTGTCAAGGCACGCAATAGATGCAGGCGGCGGTTGAGCTATTAATAGACATCACGTGATTGCCGTCTCAAAGACAATGGGACTTGATCACGTGATCAGTAACACCACGTCCGTTGAGCACAATTGGCAATCACTGCACATAGATTGGCCCCAACTGGGACTTTACCCTCTACGTACTGTGCCTCCCGCCAACTGGGTGTTCTCTTGTTTGACGAATTCATTTGTTGTTTCTAGGGTCCGGCGGGGTTCCGGGGCCGAATGGCCTCAAAGGACCAATAGGCGAAGTCGGTCCTCCAGGCTTCCCAGGTGTTTCAGGGCATCCAGGTACAAAAGGTAGGGTCCGCAGGTACTTTATCTACGGACCGACTGATAAGGGTTTTATTGTAAATATCCCTGGCTACATTTGTCAAGCAGTCCATGATTTTACGTTAAATCGTATAACATTTTATTTTCTACTGATTTACTTGGCTGAGGTTTGATAGGTAAGGTAATTTAATGAGCCCCTTCCAATACCCCACCACCCCTTTTTCAACGAGCAATACCTACTCAGTAGGCCTACCGAACATTCTCCTTGAAATTGACTCAAGACCCATCAGATATAAGTCCCCATTGCAATTTTCGATTTCCTATCCATTCATCAGGTCATGCAATACAAAACATTAACAATTACTAAGTAAATTACTCAATCAGGATTGTAATGAGATTCACATCGTAATATATCCCCCACACTAAAACCACACTAGCATCCACTTGTTCTGATCTACTGAACTATCCTCTGTACCCATATTTTACTCTTCAGTGCACCATAATTTGCATTCACGGGCAAGTCGGTGTATCTGTTTACTAGTTACCAACATACCACTTGTAATTATATCCACTGATTTGCATATTTTCTTTACGTATATATTCATTTATATATATATATATATATATATATATATATATATATATATATATATATATATATATATATAAAGAAAGAAATGGGAATTTCCCCCCAGAAGCATGCATTGCCCATTCAATGCATTGCACATTCACCACATGTTAAAAGTTGCACAGTCCGATGGTTTTGAGTTTATCTCATTTTCTGAGATAAACATATTAGGTTGTCTATTATAATCTTCCTTAATTTAGTTTGAAGTAACCTTTATTTTAAATGGCTAACTTTTGAGATATTTGAAATGTAAACATGCTAAATTAATTTTGACAAGCTTGCCAAAATTCTATCACCATAGGCTTCTGCAGTAAGATGTTCTATTAAATGACTCAGTATCCCCTTATGTGTATTGACAAATGTTTAATAAGTGCACCAGCATCTAAGTTAGATATGTCAAATCAAATCTAGATAATTGTTTTGGTTTTGAAAATGTTATGTTTTCAACGGACTATGCAGCTTTAATAATGTTATTACCAAACTGGAATTGTATACAGTTTACTACTACAACTGGTACCTTCATTTATAACATGTATAATACTGTTATTATTGAATGGGAATTGCATGCAATTACTATTTACAACTAATAGTTTCATTTATATATCAAGCAATGTTACTGTATGGCTGGAAGACCAGTGCTATAGCATTGACAAAAGACATTATTCAATGAATAAACTACATTTAGTAAATTATATATATTAACGATTTCCATCACCAAACACTCAAACAATGGAAACTGAAGAAATTAATAAAGAAACACAAATCAGACCAGAATAGATTCTCTGTTCATTTAAATTGATTCTTTTGCATTGTTCTGTGTTTCTCTCTTAAAACTCTTTTTGATTGAAATCGGCAATGAAACATCAACAATCATTTTATGATAATTGATTATTCCTGTTATAGCTGTTTGGTATTCAGCCATATTACTGGGAGGTATTTAATATCCGCTATTTAAATGTCCCATTTACATCACAATGGGATGTGATTTATTAAGTTTGTCCAAACCATAGACACCGATGTGCTGTAGTAATTTGAGGTGATTTACAGAATAGAGAGGCATCGTTATTCAATCGCCCATCATGCTAGTTTTGTGTTTCCAGGAGATAAAGGCGAGAAAGGAGGTGGTGGTCTGAATGGACAAGATGGCCTCAGAGGTAAGTGTCAACCCAGTAACCTCAACCTACAGGAATTCACGGTAACAATCGTGGCCAGTTACATGTCATTACCATACCGGAAAAACAATGGAACCGAACTTTGTCTCCCATACTATGGTATTAAGATTTGTTAGAAATACTTAATAGATACACACACGCTATTGGTACGTATGGGTTCCCCTGAAGCCTGAGCGCGGAACTCAAAATGTGTTTCCGATAAAATTAGAAAATTTATAGGTCGCAACCTGTCTTTGTCATTTATAAAGACCTCCTCTGACCTAACCTGTCCTTGCCATTTATAAAGACGCCGTCTGTCCTAACCTGTCCTTGCCATTTATAAAGACGCCGTCTGTCCTAACCTGTTCTTGCCATTTATAAAGACACCGTCTGTCCTAACCTGTCCTTGCCATTTGTAAAGACGCCATCTGTCCTAACCTGTCCTTGCCATTTACAAAGCCCTCCTCTGTCCTAACCTGTCCTTGCTATTTACAAAGACCCCCTCTGTCCTAACCTGTCCTTCCCCTTGATAAAGACCCCCTCTGTCCTAACCTGTCCTTGCCATTTATAAAGACCCCCTGTTGAACATGCGCCCGCTCCCATCCCCCTCCCACCCACCCCCCCTCAAACCAGCACGCGATAGATACTAGCTGACAGGAGGAATATAGAACAAGAGTCAAACGTATCAGGTTACCACTACTGAGGACGCAGCAAACAGCGCTGTTTGCATTCACTCTAAATAACACGTCTTCAAGAAATGATTTAAATCAATTGTTAGTTCATCAGTACCAAAATCCCCACACGTTCATCTGATTACAGCAGAATCCCCAAAGGGAGGGAAGCAAGCGGTTCGACAACACCCCGAGTGCTAATCTGGGAATTATGGTACTTCTTAAGTAGTATCACAGATATGTTGCATTACATCGGTAGTTCAGTAATCTGTTTTGACCTCTCAGGCAAGGAGACACATGGATAGGGTGATTGCATCAGGGAACCTAGGTAGGGTAATGGTTATCATGCTAGCCCCAGAATGGCAAGAAGTGTTGGTTCGAATCTTGTTCCAGGCGCACTATTATCCACTTTTATCACACGGCAGTGGTTGCTATGACCTGGATCCTGTGCAAGCTATGTGTTGTATGGTTTTTAAACCCACCCTGTGCATGTATATATATATGTGTATTGCCTGTATGTAATTGTAAGTATTAAATGACTTATGGACATAAACCATTTAAGAGTCTTACAATTCCAGGGGGACGAATTTAGTAGTCTGTACTGAACTCTCAGGTAAGGAGGTATATAGACAGGTAGGCAGCGATAGCCTGATTGCATCAGGGAGCCTAGGTGATGTAATGGTTAGCATGCTATCCCTGGAATGGCAAGAAGTGTGGGTTCAAATCCTGCTCTAGGACCAGTATTTCCCATCTTCACAGGCCATCCCATTCCATTGTAGGAAGTTCAGCAAGTGCTTAAGAAGAGATTTTGACCTGTTTATTTTGATTTAAAGCATCAAATTTTTAAAAGCAAAACACTCAATTAGATTTGATTCTACATGTCTAACTTAGATACTGATGCAATTATTAAGCATTTGTTGCCACATAGAAGGGCATACTGAATCAATTTAATCAAACCTTTTACTGCATAAGTCTAAGGTGGTAGAGTTTTGGCATCCGTGGCAAAAATTAATTTTGCTTGTCTGCACTTCAAATATCTCCATTTTAAAGAAAAGTTACTTCAAACTTGAAACATTAACTTGTTTAAAATACACGCGTATATCATAAGTTTGATACCATATCATAAGTTGATCAAGTTGATAGTTTGATACCATATCATAAGTTGACAAAGCAAACCTAGGTTACCTAGGTGTTAGAAGAGCTTCACATCTCCTATCATGTATGTTCAGAACTTAATAAATCACATCCCATTGTGATGTAAATGGGACATTTAAATAGTGGATATTAAATACCTCCCGGTAATATGGCTGACTACCAAACATTGATAACAGGAATAATTAATTATCCTAAAATTTTCTAGTTTGATAATCTAGTTTCTTGAAAAGTTACTTCAAACTTGAAACACTAAGTGTAAAGCAAATGCATGACAAAGCAAACCTAGATTACCTAATGGTTAGAAGAGATTCACATCTCCTATCACATATGTACAGAAGAGCCAGAGAGACCCAATATATAGACAACACAAAAAGGAATACGAGATGGGCTGATTCCACTTTACTCAAAGTCCCCAAGCCTTCCACAAATAATCTAATTAAAACACCAATTTACAAAGGCAGCATGGAACAACCTACCAGCCAGAACCAGGGCAGCGTCCTCTTATCTAGAATTTAAAAACTCACTAAGAGTACATCGGATTGGGCAGACCCTTATGCAGTCACAGTAAAGTATGTTCCATGGCGTCACCATACCGTAAGTGACAAACCACCGAACCCTCAGCCTCAGTTCTCCCCCCCCCCCCTTTTTGTTTGTTGCTGTTCCTCTGTTATTTCCAGTCAACCATATACAATGACAGAGACAGTCCAAATACAAATGTAAAGTTTAAGACCTAAATGCACTGGGATTGGTTCCACTGCTTCACTGGTCACAGTATTATTAACAACCCCACCCCAACAAGGTAATTCATAAACTCACATAACTAACTACACGAGAGTAACACTAGACTATTTCTAACAAACTGACATTTATATACCACTTGCCTAACTCCAACTGAACATTAAAACTTACTACAACTTTACCAAATGAATACAGAAGATAACTTCTGCTTACATTCTAAATACTTACATTGATCTGACTAATATTGATCTAGTTATATGACACTACTGTTACCATATTGCTATGGAACTTTTGGGTTACAGAATTTCATTGTGTTACATGCTGCAAATTGTGTATTCAACAGTTATTGTATACCTTATTCTATATACCTTTTGTGTCAATAACCCTGAATTGAAAAATGGCTGGAAGACCAGTGCTTCAGCACTGACAAATGACTTATTCAGCAGAATAAACATATTTACACACAAAAAGACACCAAAAAACTAAGGCAAGGTAGATAATAGCGATCAATTTAAAATATTTATCTCAAAAAAATCGCAGAAACTCAAAACGATCGGACTATGCAACTTTAATTATTGTTAAAAATATATTGCTAGGTTTCACTTTTCAACACTGTGCTCTGCTTTCTCTCTTTCTGCTCTCAGTTGGATCAGGTAATGTTGTCGTTAAGGCCTGGCTATGGCGGAATGGTTCAAAGTACTCGATTTAATCAGGCCAGAAATGGTTATTAATCTGAAACCTGATAACTTACTCAGTGGCACTTCTGTCTATATGATGGTTCAAAAAAATACAGCTATGTTATATATAATTCATTACAAATTTATTAATTTAATGCAAACCCTTCTTGTTTAACCGGACTGAAAGCTGTGGAGGTGGGAAGTTGACATGAGTACAGACAGTCGGAACGGTCTGTGATTGGCAGGTGGGAGGGTATACCTGTCCTCTGCACCCCCAGCTGTGACAGCAAATGAGCGCCACCCGCTCATTTAACCCATTTACAACCTAACTTGAGATGAGATCCGCCAGTATTATGTTTATATAAATGGTTTTGTGAATTAAGCTTACGTTTTGTGAATTAAGCTTACGTATCTACCTCGGTGTAAAACAATTAGATGTATTGGCAGCACACCCATGTATCCGGTAGTAAATTGAATACCATGTTACTCTGCCACTCATAGTATTAGTAAAGCAAATTGTAGGTTGTGACGTCACATCAATATTCTGCCAAGAAACAATCAACACACACGCTCCATCTTTGTATCTTTTTTTCGATATATATGTATGTCTTATTATATATATGTATACTATACGGGTATATTATACATATATATCATATATGTATATTGTATATGTATATCATATATGTCTATCATATATGTATATCATATGTATATCATATATGCATATATATCATATGTATATCATATGTCTATCATATATGTATATTATATGTATATAATATGTGTATATCATATATGTATATCATATATGTATATAGCATATGCATATCGTACATGTATATATGTATATCATATCTAAATCATATATGTATATCATATGTATATTATATATTATATTATGCCCGCCAAAACATCATCACGGGGCGCCACCTTCAGCGCTCGGCGGCTAACAGCAGAGTGAATACAATTGGTCGAAATGCAAACCATCCTACAAATGGATAATAAACGCGCATACTTTATCTATATATATACCCTCTATACCAATGTAATTATCTGAATGATATTCTATATTCTATATGTATATTATCTATGTATATTATCTATGTATATTATCTATGTATATTATATTGTGTATATTATGTCAAATATGTATATTATATATGTGCGCTATATATATGATATATGTATATTATGTGTGTAGATTATATATGTGTATTATATATGTATGTGTGTATTATATATGTATATTATGTGTATTTTGTATATATCCTGGTTGGTATTCATGCAGGCATCACTGGACCACCAGGACCTCCAGGGAAAGCCGGTCCCACCGGGCCCATGGGTCCATCAGGTGGGTGTGAATCAGTGATGTTGACATCTGCTATTGGTCGGCCTGACTCATTAGCATAGCAATATGTGTATGGTCAGTATTCACAATCCCATGAATTAAATCATTGTAAGAAGGGTTCCGGGCTCAGGCCATTTCAAAATTCGTTAAGGGGGTAGAGGTGCTATTTCTGGAAATGTCTATTGTTACTCTCCTAAGCTTCCAGCACCCCTCTCCTTGTCTCTCTCTCCCTCCCCCTCTTTCCGATCCACCCATCCTTCTCTCACCGTCTGTCTTTCTACCGAACGGCATGGCCGAATCAGTAAGGGCACTGGCTGGCTTCCCGCGCGATAGTGCGCGGGTTCGACCCTCGACCGAGTCAAAACTTACAAAACTTACTAAATTGATACTCGTCGTTTCTTAGCCTAGTGATTGGCTTTACTAGGGTAGAACAAAGACAGGTCTGCTAGGGATCAGGATAATTGGACTGAGTGGGATATCGAGTCATGGTGGCAGTGGCCTGGTCTCCAAGTGGGGTAGCACTATTAAATCGCTATGAGAGTGCACTGTTGTAAGTCCGTGACCGTCCTGATTTGATCTTCGATATTTCTAGGATTACAAACGAGACAAACAAACTCTTTCTCCGTATTTATTATTATTACGTATCTTTATTCCACATCATTTGGACAATAATGGAATGCTATTACGATATCAATAGACTTTTGTAATGGTATTTGAATAGCATTCCAGTAAATAACCAACACATTCATTTTCGCACGTACGGGGCTGGAGCGTGCGTTTGTTTGGAGTTTTATATCCTGGCAACATCATATCAGGACGCGTACCGACACTTTATACTGCTGCCTCACTGGGTGACCATACCGCACCATGACCCGATTTCGAACACAGTCAGATTATCCTGACACTGAGCTAACCAGTCCTTACTCTTTCCTAGAAATGCCAAGCGCCAGGCTAGATAGTGAGAAGTATCAATTTTGTAAGTAATTGTTTTGACTCACCCGAGATTCGAATTCCTGCCCTTCCACATAGGAAGCCTGCACTTGTACAGAATCTGCCACGGCGTCCAGTCGGTACTGGAACGTGAATCAGGTCAGTCTGTACCGAATCTGCCAAGGGATCCAGTTGGTACTGGAACGTGAATCAGGTCAGTCTGTACCGAATCTGCCAAGGGATCCAGTCGGTACTGGAACGTGAATCAGGTAAGTCTGTACCGAATCTGCCACGGCGTCCAGTCGGTACTGGAACGTGAATCAGGTCAGTCTGTACCAAATCTGCCATGGCGTCCAGTCGGTACTGGAACATGAATCAGGTCAGTCTGTACCGAATCTGATACGGCGTCCAGTCGGTACTGGAACGTGAATCAGGTCAGTCTGTACCGAATCTGCCAAGGGATCCAGTCAGTACTGGAACGTGAATCAGGTCAGTCTGTACCGAATCTGACACGGTGTCCAGTCGGTACTGGAACGTGAATCAGGTCAGTCTGTACCGAGTCTGCCACGGCGTTCAGTCGGTACTGGAACATGAATCAGGTCAGTCTGTACCAAATCTGCCACAGCGTCAGTCGGTACTGGAGCGATACTCAGGTCAATCTATACCACATCTGCCATGGCGTCCAGTCGGTACTGAAACGTGTATCAGGTCAGTCTGTACCGAATCTGCCATGGCATCCAGTCAGTACTGGAACGTGAATCAAGTCATTCTGTACCGAATCTGCCATGGCATCCAGTGGTACTGCAGCGTGAATCAGGTCAGTCTGTACCGAATCTGCTACGGCATCCAGTCGTTACTGGAATGTGAATTAGGTCAGTCTGTACCAAATCTGCCATGGCGTCCACTTAGTACTGGAACGTGAATCGGTTCAGTCTGTACCGAATCTGCCATGGCGTCCAGTCGGTACTGGAATGTGAATCAGGTCAGTCTGTACTGAATCTGCCATGGTGTCCAGTCGGTACTGGAACGTGAATCAGGTCATTCGTACCGAATCTGCCATGGTGTCCAGTCGGTACTGAAACGTGTATCAGGTCAGTCTGTACCAAATCTGCCATGGCGTCCAGTCGGTACGGGAACATGAATCAGGTCATTCTGTACCGAATCTGCCATGGCATCCAGTGGTACTGGAACGTGAATCAGGTCAGTCTGTACCGAATCTGCCACGGCATCCAGTTGGTACTGGAACGTGAATCAGGTCAGTCTGTACCGAATCTGCCACGGCATCCAGTCGCTACTGGAATGTGAATCAGGTCAGTCTGTACCGAATCTGCCATGGCATCCAGTCAGTACTGGAACGTGAATCAGGTCAGTCTGTATCAAATCTGCCACGGTGTCCAGTCGGTACTGGAACGTGAATCAGGTCAGTCTGTACCGAATCTGATACGGCGTCCAGTCGGTACTGGAACGTGAATCAGGTCAGTCTGTACCAAATCTGCCAGGGCATCCAGTCGGTACTGGAATGTGAATCAGGTCAGTCTGTACCGAATCTGCCATGGCATCCAGTCAGTACTGGAACGTGAATCAGGTCAGTCTATACCGAATCTGCCACGGTGTCCAGTCGGTACTGGAACGTGAATCAGGTCAGTCTGTACCGAATCTGCCATGGCATCCAGTCGGTACTGGAATGTGAATCAGGTCAGTCTGTACCGAATCTGATATGGCATCCAGTCGGTACTGGAACGTGAATCAGGTCAGTCTGTACCGAATCTGCCATGGCATTCAGTCGGTACTGGAACGTGAATCAGGTCAGTCTGTACCGAATCTGCCATGGCATCCAGTCGGTACTGGAACGTGAATCAGGTCAGTCTGTACCGAATCTGATACGGCGTCCAGTCGGTACTGGAACGTGAATCAGGTCAGTCTGTACCAAATCTGCCACGGCATCCAGTTGGTACTGGAATGTGAATCAGGTCAGTCTGTACCGAATCTGCCATGGCGTCCAGTCGGTACTGGAACGTGAATCAGGTCAGTCTGTACCGAATCTGCCACAGCGTCCAGTCGGTACTGGATCGATACTCAGGTCAATCTATACCGAATCTGCCATGGCATCCAGTCGGTACTGAAACATGAATCAGGTCAGTCTGTACCGAATCTGCCATGGCGTCCAGTCGGTACTGGAACGTGAATCAGGTCAGTCTCTACCGAATCTGCCACGGCGTCCAGTCGGTACTGGAACGTGAATCGGTTCAGTCTGACTACCACGTCTCCTGGAAGCCAACATTCTCGTTATTTATCCAAATAATAATGGTAAACGCTGCACTCCACAGAAAGGATATCACCGTCACCTCTAAAGTCCAGTTAGACATGGTTGTGTTTGTTCTACAGCCATTAACGTCCACATTCAGGGATGAAAGACCTCCGCGATTTCGCGGATTTCCGCGATTTTCTCTTTTCACCAATTAACGTTAGTACAATGCCACGGATATATTATGTGACAACATCCAGTTCAAATCCAGTTCTTATATGACCTTCGATATTGCTAGGCCATAAAACCCAACCAACAGAAAAACGAGTACTACTTGAAATAGCATGGGCGATAATACTGTCACAACAAGGCCAATGGCACACTCTCCAGGGATAATATGTACTGACTGATGAGTGGAATGGAACTAGGATAGTGCTGGGAGAGCACTGTATCAAACCTGACTTCCGGGAATTTTCCGCGATTCCCTGACAGTGGTAAGCCTATGGAAGCAGATCCGATGTCGCATTTTCCGCGGTCCGCCAGTTTCCGCGGTACGCATCGCTTCTGCGCATGCGTCAAAATCAAACAGCATCGTCAGTAACCATATAAATTTAATATAATGTTTTTGGTGAAGATGTTTTCTATATTTGTACCAAGCGATTTGTTTCTAGGTGGTGTGGTTTTAGAGATATTTAACTTTTTTGTATGAAGATTGCTCACAACCATTAGCCGTGTTTACACGGGCGATTTAAAACGTTTCATATGAAACCACTTGCCTAGATCGACACACATTTGGCGTGTAAACGCGACTCTGAGGCGTTTTAGGGCTGAATCGCTTCATATGAAACGGTTCATCTATACCACCTCCCGAGGTGGTTTATTTTAAGCGATTCAGCTGGTTCCTGGACGGCGATAGTATAAAATAGTAGTGCGTGCCGGCAACAGGTGGAGCAGTAACTAATCGCTGGTGCCCGGCAGTGTTAGGGCCCGATTACGCCAAAATCTAGTGAATGCCATCATATTTAACAGAATTACAGACTCAAATAATGAAATTTAATTAAATTAACCTTAAATTCCAAGCAATATTAACGTAGTAGCTACGTCGGCATCGAATCGACATGTGTAAACTAAACAAATAGCAGTGCTTGCCGGCTACAGGCGCCTGCTGGTTCCCAGCGCCGACACACTTTCCAACTCTGCCGTGTAAACACGCTTCTAAAACGCTTCATATGAATCGCCTTGTCTAGAACGTTTCACAATTCCCCGTGTAAACACAGCTATTGACAATGCCTTGAGTTTGACGGTACGTGCAGTGCAAAACATTAGTTTTATTCAAAATTAATAGAAATCAAGCACCCTTACCTTATAAATTTAATATAATCTTTTTGGTAAAGATGTTTTCTATATGTGTACCAAGCAATTTGTTTCTAGGTGGTGTGGTTTTAGAGATATTTCACTTTTTCTGTATGAAGATTGCTCACGGCCATTGACAATTCATTTGAGTGTATGCGTACCGCGGAAACTGGCGGACGGCGGAAACTGCGATACCGGGTTTGCGTGGAAATTTGCTGTATTGGCAAGAACAGCGATAAGCTAGTGGTATATGTCCTCATGTAGCTACAATAAAGCCGTGTTCACACCCACAACTTTAGGCTGAACTAGATAAGGCGAACTAGATGAGGCGAACTAGTGTCGTGTCCACACACGGAGCGGTTTAAGGCGGAAATCGATATCTGCGCATGAGCAAGTCCAAACTAACCAGCGCCAGTTTTGGTTAGTCGACGTCAGGACTAGAGAGTGTGGGTTCGACCTAGATCTGTTTCGACTGAATCGTATTGTTTTGGAACGGTCAAAACTTCTGCTGGGCAGTGAAACCCTAAAAATAAATGATGAAAAAAATATCTGTGCACCTCTAGCCGGTTCATAGACCAAATTATATTGTATAGTGTGACATGCTTAATCCGCTTCAAGTAAACCGCTACCGTCCACACAAGCAAGATGGGCCGACTCAAGCTAGGTCGCTTCATTTAAACCACCTCGCGAGGCGACCTACTGGAGGCGAACTAGATGAGGCGACTCAGCCCTAATCGGCCTCAGCATCGGGTTCACACGGCCAATGTGAGCCGACTTAGATTAGGCGCACTAGATGAGGCGACTTAACGCCGAGGTGTGAACACGGCTTAATATGCTATCCTAGCTATTATTATTATTAAAAGAAGGGAAACTGTTTTAATGCTGTGTCAGCCCTCGTTACAAGGGCCGTATTCAGGTTGGAAAACTAGTAATTTCTATTTATTTTGTCAAGTATATGGCCCTTAATTATTAGGATAACATGCTATTATTGGAGCAACATTATTTACAGAAAACCCCGCCATAGATTTCCGCTTTTTTTTACCGGAGACCACTTTCATCCCTGTACATTAAACTAAAGGCAAGGCCTACATTATCGGAATATACATATAGTTATTTGGGCACAGAGCATGTCATTGTTATTCATGAGTCAAGTCTATACTCACCTGTTTGATCACTATCTCGTCATAAGGTCACAATCAGCGGTTTGCCAATACATAACAATATGACAAATGAGTGGGCGCGGTGGTTGGCGCTCACTTCACCCACCGGTTGTCGTGTCGCTTCTTGACAGGCGAGCCCGGCTTTAACGGCACCGCCGGAGAGCGCGGCTCCCGGGGCCGGCGGGGCAAGGCGGGCGAGGACGGGCTGCCAGGCTTCCCCGGACCCAAGGGCGCCAAGGGGGACCCGGGACAGATGGGCCTCCGTGGTTACAAGGGTGACCGCGGTCAACCTGGAGAGCAAGCCAACGCCCTCAATTGTACCTGTAAGTAGCACCACTCGGCCGGCACCCCTCCTCCTCTCACACCCTCCTCCTCTCCATCCTCTCCCCTTCATGCCCTCCTCTCATGCCCCCTCCTCCTCTCACACCCTCATCTCACACCCTCCTCTCATGCCCCCTCCTCTCTATCTTCTCCCCTTCATTCCATGTCCTCCTCTCTCCATCCTCTCCCCTATACCCTCCTCTCACGCCCTTCTCTTCTTTCCATCCTCTCCCCTTCATGCCCTCCTGTCATGCGATCCTCCTTATCTCCATCTTCCTCCTATCCATCCTCTCCCCTTCCTGTCCTCTCATGCCATCCTCATCACCATCCTCTTCTTTCCCTTTTTCTTTTCTGTTTTTCTGTCAGAACACCCTCTTTTCACCCTCGCTGCACTCTTCCGTCTTTTGTTGGCATTACCGTACATTGCCCTACTGTAGCTTCTTATTTGTCATCTTTATTTTCCTTTTACTCCTCCTGACGTTGCTCTTCTGTCTTCTTTCTCTTCATCTCCTTCTCTCATATTATTCTGTCTTATTTCTCTTCATCTTCTTTCTCTCATACCTTGCTCTTCTGTCTTCTATCTCATCATCTCCTTCTCTCTCCTACCATTGCTCTTCTGTCTTCTATCTCTTCACCTCATTCTCTCTCATACCCTTGCTCTTCTGTCTTCTTTCTCTTCATCTCCGTTGTCTCTCATACCCATACTCTTCTGTCTTCTTTCTCTTCATCTCCTCCTCTCTCATATCCATGCTCTTCTGTGTTCTTTCTCTTCATCTCCTCCTCTCTCATACCCTTGCTCTTCTGTCTTATTTCTCTTCATCTCCTTCTCTCTCATACCCTTGCTCTTCTGTCCTCCTTCTCTTCATCCCCTTCTCTCTCATACCCATGCTATTCTGTCTTCTATCTCTTCATCTCATTCTCTCTCATACCCTTGCTCTTCTGTCTTCTTTCTCTCCATCTCCTTCTCTCTCATACCCTTGCTCTTCTGTGTTCTTTCTCTTCATCCCCTTCTCTCATACCCTTGCTCTTCTGTATTCCTTCTCTTCATCTCCTTCTCTCTCATACCCTTGCTCTTCTGTCTTCCTTCTCTTCATCTCCTTCTTCTCTCTCATAGTCACACCCTGCTCTTCTGTCTTCCTTCTGTTCATGTCCTTCTTCTCTCTCCTGTCATTGCCCTTCTCTCTTCCTTCTCTTCATGTACCCCTTCCCCTTCTTTTGTCCTGCTGTGCCTTCCTGCCCTTACCTACTCTTCATTGTCCTACATCCCGTCATTCTCTCACTGTCCTCTCATCTGTCTACTCTTCACCCTCATCTGTCCCCTCTTCCGACAGATCTTCCTTTCCCTACGCTACTCATTGTTTCGACTATTGTATGTTGGTGTCCTTCTTCTAACTCTTCTTCTTCCCTTCATTCTGATCCCCACTCCTCCCACAACAAGAATATATTGCTTCCATGATTGGGTCACGTGGCCATAACTGTTTGAATTCGATCAAATATAGGAATAATTCGTTATAGCTGTCTGATTGGTGTGTTTTGAAAGGGGCTTATCCGCGGTAGAGGGTTGTTCTCGTCCAACCAACCAGCATTCCCAATAAACTTCAAGTAGGTGTGATTTAAATATTAAAGCCCTACATGACGTCACAGGTTTAATGGCTTTCATAACAACTCTAAACTTACAGACAGTACCTGTACAGATTCCTAATCCTAATTCATGGAAATAAAAACCCGGTTTCAAAATCCACCAATCAGACTTGGATATACAAACTGGCGGTATCTTGTGTGCATCTGAATGTGTGCTCATTGTGTGCCTTATGTGGGTCAGCCCCATCACCAAGTGTCCAGAAGCACCTGCATCCGACGCGCTGATTCCACATTGAACGTGCGTTAATGACATATATATAGAGTAATTATTGCGTTACTTAGTTATGCAATGCAGTTGCGTCTATATGCGGATTTAAGGGCTTGCATACATTATGCGACATTGCCAGTTACCTATTGGCTACCTGTGCCCCTCCTTCTTATAACACACATGTGCCGATCGCTGTGGGAAGCATTTTCTAAAGACAGCAGCCATTCTGGTAATTCTCCTGTGAATCTTCATTATTAGTCGATTTAGGCACGCGTATATATAAATGATGACACACCTAGTATTACACATCGTCGATGAGTTGTTTTCGTGTGACGTCACTAAGCTGATTTGAAATGTGCTATAACTCCCCCTATGCTTAAGTCACACCATAACAGTAGTGTGAAGAATGGGAAAATTACTGTGAAAATGTATGGTCAATGAAGAGCTTGTTAAATTAACCCAGTGGTGGCGTAAGAGCTAGTTGGTTCTCCTCTTTTGGTCGCTGTTTACCCCTCTCAAACTATCAGTAGCCGTGGTCACACGGGCAAAAAATAAAGCGATTTAGACTAGGCGAATACTAGGAGTCGAATTAGCGGCCCGTTCACACAGGCAGTACTTGGGCCGGAAGTCGATATCAGCGCATGAGCAAGTCCAGTCTGACCAGCGCCAGTTTTCGGTTAGGCAAAGTCACCAAGAGAGAGTGCGTTCGACCTAGATATGTATTTAATGAATCTTATTGGTTTGGAACGATCAAAACTTCTGCTGGGCAGTGAAACCCTAAAAATAAATGATGAAAGAAATATCTGTGCACAGCTAGCGGTTTAATAGACTAAATTATATAATATGCGCTTTTGATCGACCGGAAAGTAAACACACTAAGGTATCGACTGCGCATGCGTGTGAGGTGCTTAATCCGCCTCAGAGCGTCCACACGGGAAAAATAAATCGACTCAGAGAAATCTACTCGCATAATGCATCTCCACAAGTGTTTTCCAGTATCAGGATCACAGGAATCGATTCAGCCCTAATTCGACTCAGACGCCCGTTCACACGCGAAATGTAACCCGAACTATACAAGTCGATTTCTATGAATCGATTTACAGCGCCCGTGTGACCACGGCTTATCACTATATCAGTCGGTCTTACTCAACGTAATGTGAGTGATTCTGCACTTTTCCGGCAGATGGCGCCGCATCCCATGTAATGGTTGTGGTGCTGCCACCTGACGGTACTCGGCAGTTGATGCCGATAAGGCCCACACCCCAAACTTGCATAGTTCGATGGTTTAGAGTTTGTCATTTCCTGAGCTAAATACATTGGATTGATCGCTATAATCCACGTTCTTTTCATTTTAAGTAATTAACTTTGGATAGAAGTGCATATATGTCAAATTAATGTTGGTGTGCACGTCAAAACTCGGACACCTATAGGTTTCAGTAGTAGCAGGTTCTATCAAATTGATTTAATATTCCATTCTATACAGCAAGAAATGTTTAGTAAGTGAACCAGTATCTAGGCTGGATATGTATAATCAAATTTACATAGATGTTTTGGTCTGACAAAATGTGATCTTTCATCGCATATGCAACTGTAAATACACATCTGGCAATTGTCGCAGTCACGTAATGTGTGTAAGTAGTAATACATCCGCTCAGCAAATGGCGGGAGTTATCTATACTAGGCTGACCTATTTCACAGCACCAGTATCCACATAAAGCACACAATGAGAACTGATTGGAGTCAGACTCAACGCACATGTTGTTATTAGCCCTACTAGAAGCGAATTGAGCCTTTGGGTTAAAAGTTGCATAGTCCGATGTTTCTTAGTCACTGACATATTATTTAGATAGATATACAAGTTAATCATTGTAATCTACTTTACTTTAGTTCGAAGTAACTGATTATAAATTGCTAACTTTGGAGATATTTGAAGTGGAATCATGCCAAATTTATGTTGGTGTAGGCGTTGAAATGCTCGGCACCGTAGGCTTCAGCAGTAACAGGTTCTATTAAATTGGCCTAGTATTCCCTTATATTCGGAAACAAATGTTTACTAAGTGCATCAGTATCTAACTTGGATTTGGTAGGTGTTTTGGTTTCAAATATATGATGCTTTCATCGGACTATGCAGTCATGTCGTGATCAGTGCCTTTGTCCAACTTGCACTGCACAACCCACTAAGGCTGCGCAGAACATGGTGTTTCCCAAACAGCGGCTCAGTTTTAAACGGTAACCAATTCTTACAGCAATTAGGTCACGATCTTTGAGAAAGGCAAACAAAGAGAAACATTAGAGAACAAACCTAAAACTTGGGAGCTCCCTGATTTTACATAACGAACAAATTTACAGGAGTTATTGATAAAGGAAATTGATCCGTGTGTATTGTGACCTCTACTGCACAGTGGCAAAAGCAAGCGCATGGTCTTAGCCCTTATGAGCAGAATAAACAAAATGATCAATAAGAAAAAAAGCTTGTTCTACGTAGTTGCCGACTAAACTAGCCAGGAGAACATGGACGTTGTGAATAAATGCATTTGTTGTAAAAGAACTCACATAGAGCAGGTATTCCGTCATGTTTCAGTATTATATCAATGCACTGAAGCGAGGCATTATGGGAAATCTGATCTTCTCAGCATCAGCAGTGTTCGGTCTTGTTCATATAGAAGATTCATAACTGACTGAATCTACTATATATATAGAAGATGGTAATATTAATAAGCTTCCTTTGCTATTAAGATGCTGATAAGATGCCTTCGCTATTAATATTCTAATAAGATGCATTTGCTATTAAGATACTAATGAGATTCCTTTGCTATTAAGATGCTAATATTAGTAATAAGATTCCTTTGCTATTAAGATGCTAATAAGATACCTTTGTCATTAAGATGTTAATAATCTGAGAAGATGCATTCGCTATTAATATGCTTATACGATTCCTTTGCTATTAAGACGCTAATAAGATAACTTTGCCATTAAGATGTTAGTGATCTGATAAGATGTGTTTGCTATTAAGATGCTAATAAGATGCTTTGCTATAAAATGCTAAGGAAATGACTTTGGAATTAAGACTTAATATTCTAATAACATGCATTTGCTATTAACATGCTAATAAGATACCTTTAATATTTAGATGTTAATAAGATACATTTCCTATTAAGATGCTAATAAGATGCCTTTCCTATTAAAAGTATTGCTTGTAGCTAAAATTATGAATCTGATTTTAGAAACTTGACCTTTTTTGCTTTTTACTGTGGTAAAGTGATTTGGTTGTGTAAACAAAATTAATCAATGAAGTGGACTTTGCTCATTTATCGCAATGAGTGTGGCCTTGGTTGCCAATATAACATGCCTCCACCCAGTGTTCATTCAGCCACCTAGCTAGTAAACAGGCTGCAGGTGGAAGGCCAGGAGAAAAGATGATGGATGGAGGCATGACATATTGGTAACCAACACAATGAACCTGACAGCTGTACTAGCTAGGTGGCAGAGTGAGTGTTGGATGGAGGCATGCCATGTTGGTAACCAACACAATGAACCTGACAGCTGTACTAGCTAGGTGGCTGAGTTAGTGTTGGATGGAGACATGCCATGGTGGTAACCAACACAATGAACTTGACAGCTGTACTAGCTAGGTGGCTGAGTGAGTGTTGGATGGAGGCATGCCATATTGGTAACCAACACAATGAACCTGACAGCTGTACTAGCTAGGTGGCAGAGTGAGTGTTGGATGGAGGCATGACATATTGGTAACCAACTTGATGAACTTGACAGCTGTACTAGCTAGTTGGCAGAGTGAGTGTTGGATGGAGGCATGCCATATTGGTAAGCATCACAATGAACTTGACAGCTGTACCAGCTACGTGGCTGAGTGATTGTTGGATGGAGGCATGCCATATTGGTAACCAACACAATGAACTTGACAGCTGTACCAGTTAGGTGGCAGAGTGAGTGTTGGATGGAGGCATGCCATATTGGTAACCAACACAATGAACTTGACAGCTGTACCAGTTAGGTGGCAGAGTGAGTGTTGGATGGAGGCATGCCATATTGGTAACTAACACAATGAACTTGACAGCTGTACTAGCTAGGTGGCAGAGTGAGTGTTGGATGGAGGCATGCCATGTTGGTAACCAACACAATGAACTTGACAGCTGTACTGGCTAGGTGGGTGAGTGAGTGTTGGATGGAGGCATGCCATGTTGGTAACCAACACAATGAACTTGACAGCTGTACTGGCTAGGTGGCTGAGTGAGTGTTGGATGGAGGCATGCCATATTGGTAACCAACAGGATGAACTTGACAGCTATACTAGCTAGGTGGCAGAGTGAGTGTTGGATGGAGGCATCCCGTATTGGTAACCAACATGATGAACTTGACAGCTGTGCTAGCTAGGTGGCAGAGTGAGTGTTGGATGGAGGCATGCCATGTTGGTAACCAACACAATGAACTTGACAGCTGTACTAGCTAGGTGGCTGAGTGAGTGTTGGATGGAGGCATGCCATATTGGTAACCAACAGGATGAACTTGACAGCTGTACTAGCTAGGTGGCAGAGTGAGTGTTGGATGGAGGCATCCCGTATTGGTAACCAACATGATGAACTTGATAGCTGTACTAGCTAGGTGGCAGAGTGAGTGTTGGATGGAGGCATGCCATATTGGTAACTAACACAATGAACTTGACAGCTGTACTAGCTAGGTGGCAGAGTGAGTGTTGGATGGAGGCATGACATGTTGGTAACCAACACAATGAACTTGACAGCTGTATTAGCTAGGTGGCTGAGTGAGTGTTGGATGGAGGCATGCCGTATTGGTAACCAACAGGATGAACTTGACAGCTGTACCAGTTGGGTGGCTGAGTGAGTGTTGGATGGAGGCATGCCGTATTGGTAACCAACAGGATGAACTTGACAGCTGGATTAGCTAGGTTGCTGAGTGAGTGTTGGATGGAAGCATGCCGTATTGGTAACCAACAGGATGAACTTGACAGCTGTACCAGCTAGGAGGCATGCTGTATTGCTAACCAACACAATGAACTTGACAGCTGTACCAGTTAGGTGGCTGAGTGAGTGTTGGATGGAGGCATGCCATATTGGTAACTAACACAATGAACTTGACAGCTGTACTAGCTAGGTGGCTGAGTGAGTGTTGGATGGAGGCATGCCATATTGGTAACTAACACAATGAACTTGACAGCTGTACTAGCTAGGTGGCAGAGTGAGTGTTGGGGAGGCATGCCAGGTTGGTAACCAACACAATGTACTTGACAGCTGTACTAGCTAGGTGGCTGAGTGAGTGTTGGATGGAGGCATGCCATATTGGTAACCAACAGGATGAACTTGACAGCTGTACTAGCTAGGTGGCTGAGTGAGTGTTGGATGGAGGCATGCCGTATTGGTAACCAACATGAACTTGACAGCTGTACTCGCTAGGTGGCAGAGTGAGTGTTGGATGGAGGCATGCCGTATTGGTAACCAACACAATGAACTTGACAGCTGTACCAGTTAGGTGGCTGAGTGAGTGTTGGATGGAGGCATGCCATATTGGTAACTAACACAATGAACTTGACAGCTGTGCTAGCTAGGTGGCAGAGTGAGTGTTGGATGGAGGCATGCCATGTTGGTAACCAACACAATGAACTTGACAGCTGTACTGGCTAGGTGGCTGAGTGAGTGTTGGATGGAGGCATGCCGTATTGGTAACCGACACGATGAACTTGACAGCTGTACTAGCTAGGTGGCTGAGTGAGTGTTGGTTGGAGGCATGCCATATTGGTAACCAACACGATGAACTTGACAGCTGTACTAGCTAGGTGGCTGAGTGAGTGTTGGATGGAGGCATGCCGTATTGGTAACCAACATGATGAACTTGACAGCTGTACTCGCTAGGAGGCAGAGTGAGTGTTGGATGGAGGCATGCCGTATTGGTAACTAACACAATGAACTTGACAGCTGTACCAGTTAGGTGGCAGAGTGAGTGTTGGATGGAGGCATGCCATGTTGGTAACCAACACAATGAACTTGACAGCTGTACTAGCTAGGTGGCAGAGTGAGTGTTGGATGGAGGCATGCTGTATTGGTAACCAACATGATGAACTTGACAGCTGTACTAGCTAGGTGGCTGAGTGAGTGTTGGATGGAGGCATGTCATTTTGGTAACCAACACGATGAACTTGACAGCTGTACTAGCTAGGTGGCAGAGTGAGTGTTGGATGGAGGCATGCTGTATTGGTAACCAACAAGATGAACTTGACAGGTGTACAAGCTAGGTGGTAGAGTGAGTTTTGGATGGAGGCATGCCATATTGGTAACCAACAAGATGAACCTGACAGCTGTAATAGCTAGGTGGCTGAGTGAGTGTTGGATGGAGGCATGCTGTATTGGTAACCAACACGATGAACTTGACAGCTGTTCTAGCTAGGTGGCTGAGTGAGTGTTGGATGGAGGCATGCCATATTGGTAACCAACAGGATGAACTTGACAGCTGTACTAGCTAGGTGGCTGAGTGAGTGTTGGATGGAGGCATGCCGTATTGGTAACCAACATGAACTTGACAGCTGTACTCGCTAGGTGGCAGAGTGAGTGTTGGATGGAGGCATGCCGTATTGGTAACCAACACGATGAACTTGACAGCTGTACCAGTTAGGTGGCTGAGTGAGTGTTGGATGGAGGCATGCTATATTGGTAACCAACACGATGAACTTGACAGCTGTTCTAGCTAGGTGGTAGAGTGAGTGTTGGATGGAGGCATACTGTATTGGTAACCAACATGATGAAATTGACAGCTGTTCTAGCTAGGTGGCAGAGTGAGTGTTGGATGGAGGCATGATATATTGGTAACCAACAAGCTGAACCTGACAACTGTACTAGCTAGGTGGCTGAGTGAGTGTTGGATGGAGGCATGCTGTATTGGTAACCAACACGATGAACTTGACAGCTGTACTGGCTAGGTGGCAGAGTGAGTGTTGGATGGAGGCATGCCGTATTGGTAACCAACAAGCTGAACCTGACAACTGTAATAGCTAGGTGGCTGAGTGAGTGTTGGATGGAGGCACGCTGTATTGGTAACCAACACGATGGACTTGACAGCAGTTCTAGCTAGGTGGTAGAGTGAGTGTTGGATGGAGGCATGCTGTATTGGTAACCAACACGATGAACTTGACAGCTGTACTAGCTAGGTGGCAGAGTGAGTGTTGGATGGAGGCATGCTGTATTGGTAACCAACATGATGAACTTGACAGCTGTACTAGCTAGGTGGCAGAGTGAGTGTTGGATGGAGGCATGACATATTGGTAACCAACACAATGAACCTGACAGCTGTAATAGCTAGGTGCCTGAGTGTGTGTTGGATGGAGGCATGCTGTATTGGTAACCAACATGATGAACTTGACAGCTGTTCTAGCTAGGTGGCAGAGTGAGTGTTGGATGGAGGCATCCCGTATTGGTAACCAACATGATGAACCTGACAACTGTACTAGCTAGGTGGCTGAGTGAGTGTTGGATGGAGGCACGCTGTATTGGTAACCAACACGATGGACTTGACAGCAGTTCTAGCTAGGTGGTAGAGTGAGTGTTGGATGGAGGCATGCTGTATTGGTAACCAACACGATGAACTTGACAGCTGTTCTAGCTAGGTGGCAGAGTGAGTGTTGGAAGGAGGCATGCCGTATTGGTAACCAACACGATGAACTTGACAGCTGTACTAGCTAGGTGGCTGAGTTACTGTTGGGTTGAGGCATGCCATATTGGTAACCAACACGATGAACTTGACAGCTCTTCTAGCTAAGTGGCTGAGTTAGTGTTGGGTGGAGGCCTGCTATATTGGTAAACAAGGTAACACTCATACTGTTAAATTCGCCATGTCCACTTCATCGCTTAGTGGTTTTTTAAAACCGAATCATCTTATCACCATAAAAAAAGAGGTTAAGTTTCTCAAATCATCACGAATACCGCCCTGGTATATCCACCAAATTGGCGATAATCGTTGTACTCTGAAGTCGTCTTGTGGAGGCGAGAGGTGGGGATGGTTGGGGTGGTTCTGGTGTTTGAGTTTAGGGGTACTGCTCGAAATTAATTTCACTTGAACTCTCAGCGTTCAGTGTTCCCAAAGCGGTCATTGCCTTCAGTGGTGCAATTTATTTGCGTAAGTATACTTTAGAATCTAAACAAAAATAGGTCCTCCCCGAAACAACATGAAGTGTATTTAACAATGACAAAATGTCTCACCTGCGGTTCAAAGTAGTGATCATTTATCTTCAGATGTTCCTAAAATGCTTTTGGAAAAAAGGAATAGTATACAAACTTTAACTCACTCTGTCTATACATATAAATACATGCACATTATATATACATATATGTATCTCTACACATGTGTAAATATGCATATATCTCTACACATGTGTATATATGCATATATGTGTGTATATATATGCATATGCATATATGTGTGCATATATGTGTGTATATACGTATATATGCAAATGTGAATATATACAAATATGTATGTATATAAAGGATACTGCGCTTAGCTTCCTGTATACAACATTTCTGAAGTCGTTGGCATCGTGTTCTCGAAGCCGACTCTGTCGTGTGCTTAATTTCTGTCTGAGTTTGGTGACTCCTGAGCTTGAGTTCTGGGCTTGATGGTTCTGTCTTGAACTTGGTGACTCCTGAGGCTTGAGTTCTGAGCTTGATGGTTCTGTCTTGAGTTTGGTGACTTCTGAGCTTGATGGCGCTGGCGTGGACTTGTTGCCAGGCGGCGAATTGATCGAACAGTCGGTGGTTCCTGAGGTCACTGAGTAGTCGTCACTGCATGCCTCGACACCGGCCCCGTCACACGCCCCACATGTTCATCAGCAGCAATGCGCACCATTCACACTGATAAACATGCACCGTGTTGGTCCCAGCCCCAAGTCATGCAGTACTCAACACCGGCCCCAGCTTATCTGTGCATGATCAATGGCAGCTACAGCCCGCTGAGCAGTCAGCGCGCAAACACACAAAGGTTAGGTCTGAAACTGGCGACCAGACGCGGCAGCCGAATCCGCAAGAGCGCTGGCTGGATTCCCATGCAGAAGGTCCGAGTTTCATATCCAGGCCGAGTCAAACATAATGACTCACCAAATTGATACTCATCACTACGTAGCCTGGCACTCAGCATTTAATAGAATAGGGTAAGGACTGGTTTACTCAGTATCAGGATAATGTGACTGAGTAGGACATTGGGTTGTGGTGCTGGTGGCGTGATCTCCCAGTGGGGCAGCACTATAATAAAAGTCACCATGAGTGTGAACTGTCACAAGTCAGTACCCATCCCAATATGACCCAGGACATACAAACTCAAAGAAACTAAGTAAGTTAGTCACTTTGGACTTGACCCACAGAATACATGTTTACCAATATCCGTGGCCATTCTCTGCTGGTGCGCGTCACACCTGGTATGAGGGGGAAACGTGCTTCTACAACTAGTGTGTGTCGAACCCGGGGTCACTGAGTGCTTTAATCTCCCTTGGTGTCGAGGCATTCATGGACCCTTCATTAATGCCAATACGTTCAAGTGAATGCAGCATGTTCCAACCGTGCACAAACACCTGACACTGCAGGTGCTAATCTCACGCGGCCAGCTGTGTGTGAGGTGTGTGTGAGGTGTGTGTGTGGAGGGGGAACATGGTCTGAAAGGGCGATGGATATCGACTAGAACAGTTATGTCTCTAGTCATGGCTGTATACCCCAACCTATCATCTCTGTCGTAGAAGTGTCCATGTTTGTTTATGTAGCCAGACGTCTGTGTGAACAGAATACCAGGAATGTCTCCCTGGGAATAGGGCACGGGGCAATTGAACTCACTGCACGCCTAGTTCTGGAAAATATTAGGAATTATTCTATATAACCATTACCCACTTGCTGTGGTGGTTCATTGGTGTGCTTATATCCTTCTCCAACACCGTGTTCCACATTTGTGACATCTAAACCCAAAGTGAAAACATTCCAAATAATAGAGAAAACATTCCAAATAATAGCAGAATCCATGTTCATATGAAAGTTTACATGTTGTGCATATGTCAGAGTTGACGAAATATAGTTTATTTTATTTGATATTTTATATGATTTTAGAAAAATGTTAAAATTACATGTGTACCAGAAACGCATCTGTGACATCATTTTAGCACACACAACAAATTCAAACCAAGATTTTATTAATTAGAGTTGAGCAAAAGAGATTGTATTTTACTAGAATAAAAGAGTTGGAAAAACTCGACGTTGGTGCATAGTGTTGATATCCAAATTTCCACATTTTCACTTTAGCACAAAATTATAAAGCATATTGTTTTTATATTCTGTGGGATGGGATACATGTAGGATTTCTAACATGCTTAATACACAGAGTCAATAATAACTATTTGATTTGCTAGCCCACACAAAAAAAGCTAATAATTAACAATGTAACATGGAAACCAATTATGTGGTACAGTTTTGAGAACGACCCATATATATATTTATCAAAAATATGTAAGTTTGATTTTTCTCATTAGTATCTTACTTTTCTTCTTTGCAGTATTTCATTTGTCTGACCCATGGTTCTTAGTTATACATTCTAATAAGCATGTTAAACGTAAAACTACTCACTCTGACTATGAGTTGTGGAAAGAAATCCCAGTAAAATGATGTAATATTTACTAAAAACCATCACGAGCACACTGGTCACCAGAAAGAATACCTAAAATATGGGAAAGGGGCATAGCATTAGCAGCGATTAGTTGTTCGGCCCTCAGAATGTCTGGTTCGGCGGTACCTAAAACTTCGCACATATGTCTGGTTCATACCAATGTGGAACTTACTGAGCAGTTTGCCGGACGGAAGAGATGGATCTCGGGCGTACTCGCCTCTTTAAAAGAATACGCTATTGGCTGCCGGCACTGCCTCTCTACTCCGACAAATGCTCTTAAAGCACATGTTGGCCTAGATTTTAAATTTATGCAACCGAATATGTTGAGGGAAAGTGCTGAGGTCTGTAATGTATGAATGACATCATGGGTGTGATCCCCTCATCACATGACCTAGAGGGGTTCCCCACAGACCCTCTAGATAGCACTTGTTCACTAGCCATCGTTGACACTGACCTTTGAACTCTCCCATTCCCATATTCAGTTACACAAATTGAAAAGGGTGTGCTTGGAGGGCATTTGTCAGAGTACAGTAGTTCTAGTCCCAGCGGCCTGTAACGGGTCCCTTTAAGACCACTGCTGCCCCCGAGCTGCTGCAGTGATTTGCGTCTGATTGTGTCCGGAAAGGCAGGACTTGATTGTCAGGTGTTTGTCGGGTTGGCGTGCCGGTCGCATGTGTACGTGTGTTGTTTTGTCGTATATGCAACAGGCGAGAGGGGAGAGAAAGGAGACCAGGGAGAGAAAGGAAAACGGGGCCTCATTGGCTTCATAGGCTACAAGGGAGAACCAGGTGCCGCTATTGACTTCACTCACTCACGCTAGGTAGCGCCACAGATCCCACTCGCCAAGTTCAACGGGGAAGACTTTTTACCGCCGGGCAATGAAGGGGTGTGGTTTTAAGTTGTGACCTACAGTTGGCGATCTATCCATCAATGTCCCAACTCGGAACCCCCGTGCCTTGCTCCTTCCCGGTTCGACGGTTAAAAGTGTTGTCCGAGTCAGACTGTCGCGCTTGATTATCACCGCCCAAAGCGCACTGCACGATAGAAAGCGAAGGGAGGCGATAAATCAAGTTCGACAGTCAGTGGCAGGGTCTATAAATTGTAGATAGTAGAATGTGGTAGATTGGTGTTGCATTTGCCGTTGCTTCATTCACCCCCTTTATCTCTGCACCTCGTTATCTCGTGTATGTTTATCGTGGAACCGTTATGTGATGCATCTTGTCACCTTTTGCTTACAACTTACATTGAACCGGAAATGACACGTGTTCACTTGCTCTGTGCTGCTTAGCCCCATGCATCTTTGTAACTGTTTGAACTGATTTAGATCTACACCTGTTGTTTGTGCTGGTGCGTTGCATTGTTCTAACCGGTGTTTAGTGCACGACTATTATAGTTACTTCTACGTGGAGAGGTGTCGCTGTATACCTTACCCGGCATTGCTTCACCCATCGCCCCTGTCACAGTGCAGTCACAGGAATGCAGTTGGGAGCGCTTTGTGAGCGCTTTGTGAGCGCTTTGTGAGCACAGTGCCCGCAGTAAGGCAGTCCTCGACCTCGCCATGCAGTCTGGTGGCTGTACAATAATGTATATTGTCACTAATTTAGGTCAAATATGCTACGATATTCACACATTGTGAAAAGGTGAATCCAATTCTGATTAAATCCATGTGCGATCACATCGGAGTAAATGCTTGCTTGTAAAAAAAGAAAGTTTCGCCTCTTTGTGGCGAGTGGCCAGTGTTGAGGTGTTATTTGCCTGACGGGTTCCGTGAAGGCAGGGGCCGTCCTCAGTGGGTTGACAATTAGCCTGAACATCTGACTCCGCCCAGTGTTCGACAGTGCGCATGCCAACCACCCAGGCATGTTACCCCGGCCTGCTTACCAAATACTTTAGTTACTTACTTTCCCTTAGCCTTTGTTTTTGTCATCCATTTCTCCCTGGGATTCCAGTTGTATCTGCCACTAAGGTCACAATTGAGCTAAATTAATTGCATCCGTCGTTGTTATATGAATTATTCGCCAAATCGACCGCCAACGCCGCGCGCGGACAAAACTGGAAATAAGTGGCCGGAGATTGTCATTTAGCGCTGCAGGAAATTGCCTTATCACATCGACTCCATATTGTATCTTATTTTACATCTAAATGTGATTTGCACGTGGGAACCCGCACAGTTATTGACGACAATCACCGTCATTGCTGCTGAGGTCAAATGTTTAAATGCCTCATGGACGGCAGAGTCAAGTGGATAGAGCGTGACATTGATATAATGATGTAGTCCAATAGTTGATATAATGATGTAGTCCAATGCAGTCCAATACTCTCCAAGCCTGTAGCTTTAATCCATTTCAAATTACTCTTCTATTGTGTACATATATTCTTATTTATTTAAGATTGTCTTTTGATAATAGCACAAAATTATAATTCATTATATAGCTATTTCCATGGTAATAATAATAATGATACCAATAACATCAACAATACTTTTGAAATGCCACCTGTTGATGTTTGACAGGCTTTTGTGTGGTTACTCAACTAATTGTTGTGTAACCTACTAACCGGAAGGATGCGCAATGACACCAAATATGGACACATCAGTCCGAACAGACTAGGATAATGACACTTAAAATATATGATTGCAGAAACCCAGGCCTTTTGCTGGTGGAATTAGTAGACTGGAAGTAGAACTGGGTGGGGGTCTGTTTTTGCTGTTTTGTCCAGCACAGGGAAGACCACGGGACACTGTCCATTTAGGTGTTGTTTGGTTTGTTCTGTTTCTTTATACCATCTCAACTACTTTCACATGTATCAAATGCACGACCATCTTATTACATTTATAACCTATGATTGACATGAATTTCTATTCCTTCAATTGTGTGATTCACTCAATTCATTTCTTAGTAAATCATCCGCTAACCTTACGCAATTACTTATGATGCACATCTGTATCATCTCACAAAGATCAAATGTCAAACTAGTCGCCCATAATGTAATGTCGCCAGCAGTGTCTCCTTGCCTCCAGTACCAACACCGTCGTATCTATCACTCCGTCTTGTTATTTGTTCAGCTGGCGTCTCCTACTCTTTAACTCACCTCGTTGAATCTACTCAGATAACACCAGCCTGTGATTAATGCTTTCACTATTTTCATTAAGGCAACCCTGGACCACCTGGACCACCAGGTAATAACAACTGTGTAGAAATTCCGGCAATCCATTGTTTGTGTTATTGATATTTTATCCCTTTACTGATATTTTATCCTTTTTTTCAAATGAATAATTACCATTTTCTTTAATGATCTATTGATTTGAATCGCACCCCTTTAGGATGCCATCATTTTATTCTTGTCTGGTTACTAATTAAATGAAAACATTGTTCGCTATAACCTGATTGGTTGTGGTAATAGTATGTTATTGGTTAATTTGTCTGCCTTTCTATTGATTATATACTTGTAGTGCATTTGCTTTTCTTGAAAAAAGTAACATGTTGCCATGTCTCTGTCGTATACAGAGAATCCTCCTCTCACATATATATGCTGTATTTATGCACTTTTGTCAACATGTCCTTGTTTTCCCCAGAATATGTGACTGCCTGGAAGCCAGGAAAATCGCAGATCTTTTATAGTTGGAATATTAATTAGTCTAAATAAAACAAAAATAATAGGTACTGACAAGATAACTACATGAAAACACTCAGAACGGGCATGAATAGTTTCCCCAATATTGTACATTTGAAGTTGCTGTCTTTGAGATATCTTTTTTAAATGACAAACAATAATTGTAATGTTTCTAAATTATGATAATTCGGGAATACAGGCCACCAGGAATGGCTTGAGCTGATCACCTGAAGTGGTGCTGCCATTTGTAATTATCAAAGTCCCTATGCCACCACTCTCAGACATGCTTCAGTTATTATTTCCCCACCCACCAACAAGACCTGCTGGAAGTAGCGGTAATTTGAACTGTTGCCCGGGGCGCCAAGTGGTCACCAAATTAAATTAAATCTAAAAGATTTATTTGTTTACTTATTCTTACTAAATTCTTAAAATACTTTCTTTTCTATTGTTCCACGCATACAATAATGTTAGTTTGTCAGCAATCATGAACTACCACACTGACTTTAATTATAGATGATTAAAGATCATACGTGTAAGGGTGCCAACGTTCAGGTTTCCCGGGTTACCAGCAACCCTAAGGCCGGTCCTGCCCACCAGTAAAGGTTAAAGCCTGTTCCAATTCATAACATCAAGTGCAGCATCTACACCTAAAATAGCCCAACGGCGGGTTTCCCTGCTGCAGGTCACAGGGTGTGTACATTCTCAGCTGTGATGACCCACCAGGGATGTTGGATTCCAATCAAACATGAGGTGTGGTAGTTGGAACGCTGGGTGATGGATGTGTAGTTTGGTAGCAGGAAGACTTGCAGCTGTTTAACATGGTGCTGTCGCCTGTTGCTTTGTGCTGTGGTTTTCTTTTATGTGTGTGTGTTTAAAAGTTGTGGTGGTTGATGAAGCTGCTGTGACAAACTGTCATGAAGCTGCTGGTCCTCAACACGAACCTGTGAGGGTGTTTGTTGCCTGGTCCGCCACCAGGTGGCGCCCACCTCAACCTGGGAGGTCGCTGTGAACACCGCGCTTTCTCTCCACAGGTCCGCTGATGGAAGGCATGCCAGGCCCACGGGGTCCCCCCGGGCCCCGAGGTCCGGTGGGCGTGAAGGGAGACAAGGGCGACGCCGGCAGTGAGTGTTGCATTCTGGCTGTTAAACTTTTTTTCTGTTGTTTTTTGTTTTAGTGGTTTTGGGGGGGGGGGGGGGGCGGGTGACCTTATATATTGCCAGAACATAAACTCCAACAATCAACCTTACTTTAGTTTGAAGTAACTTATTTTAAATGACTAACTTTGGAGATATTTGAAGTGAAAGCTGAATTAATTTTGGCATGCACATCAAATTTCTGACACAACAGGCTTCAGCCGTAACGGGTTCTGTCAAAGTTACGTGTTACTTCTAGCCAACAACAAATGCTTAATAAGGGCATTAGTATCTATGTTGGCTATGTAAGGTCAAAGCCAGCTAAGTGTTTTGGTTACCAAAATGTAACGCTTCCATTGGATTATTCAGCGTTAAGTTACAGAAGGATACCTGGTTGAAAGAAGAACGAGGTGATTCTCTATACTTATAATACAAGTGTACAACTCGGCCATGATGCCGGCTGTTCGACGAGAGATATCTAGCCAACAGACCGCCATAGAGCCATACATAGAGAGTGCATACAACTCTACTACATTAAGCATATTTCTTAACTGTTCTGCTAATCATTGGTTCAGCTGGTTATGACTATTTGGATTTAAATAATTTATAGCTGGCATATCCGCGCATAAATAATTCACATTAGATAGGTTCTTCTTTATTCCTTTTGTGATGCGTAATTCATTGACATGTGGAACTAATAATATAAAGATGGGTTGGCACATAATTGTAGAGTATTTCCAATAGCTAATGGGAGGCCGGATGCAGACCTTCAGGTTTTGATAATCCTAAAGATAGAATTATATTAGAATGGTGCTTTTAATGTAGTTGTTCCTTATGTTTACAGGTTCATAACTATTTCTGTATTTCCATGATTGTCCGGCAAATGCACATTATTTGATCGTGATGTTGTATTCAATATATATTACGGTTGCATGCAAGAAAAGTTTATTTAAGTTTTGGCAGTAATTAGTAAATGTGCAATGATCAGTGGTGTAAGTTACTGCAGCTCTGACAAAAGTGTTACCTTTAATTAGCCCGTGCTGCCTTGTGCTACTTTGGAAAAAGTAATGAATGGTACTGAGCGAAGCCCAACTACCTGAGCTTTCTATATATGTATATAGGTTCGCATTAAGTCAAAGAGGTTTGTCACGGCAACTTCTGCCATTTGAATTATTTTCTAATTTTGAAATCATTTAGTGAAAGTATTCACAGTTAAAACCTAATAAGATTGAGCATGGATAGACAAATATTGTCTCATTCCAGTGGTACTAATCGTACTATAAAGCTAGTTAGTGCAAGGCTGCGCATAGCGACTATTGAGACTAACTTGTCGGAGCTGACCCTAATAGTTTCATAATGATGTTGCCAGGACTTAAACCTCAAACAAACAACAAACATAATGGTGGCACACATGGTGCAAACATGTCATTGATATTATAATTGGATATATCATATAACATCTAATGTTTCGTCTTAGCAAATTGAGGAAAATCCTGGTTTAGTTACTGTGAACATTCACAGATTTATTTTAATCATGATTTTAAACTAGAAAATAGTATTGAATTCAAAGCTGAGTTATATAATAATATCAGCAATACCGCTAGCCGATCAACAAACAAAGCCCCAGCAACAACATTCTGAGAAAAATGCATAAGAAATAAGTCGCAGAGTATTTGATACTAGCTGTATTGGTTGATTGCTGAGGGTTGAACTATTTATAGACACAGGGTCACGACCCCTCAATCCGCTGCAGTAGCCGTTTACCTGTGAAGCCTTTTACCTAGAGCCGTCACTTCCTCCCAGCTGGGAGTACATGTGTTGCTTTGGTCAGTAATTCAGCTGGAGAACATGGGCGGTGCAGCAGTGCTTCATGTCATATTTGGTAAGTTGTTGGTTGGCTGTGTCCACTTCCTGTATCCCGCCTGATAGGTTATGGTGCTTGTCTGCGCCATGTGTGCTCTCCCTCTGCAATGTGGTTGCGGCCTCCTTGCAGCCTGTTTGCTGCCTCTGTCTAATAATCTACCTGCATGAACTCTGATCCCATAGGATTCAGCATTAACAGTTTCTCCTAAATTGACTTAGGAAGCCCTTCTAGGCAGCAATAAATACTTAATAAGCACACCATTATCTAAGTTGGATATGTAGGTTGAAATCTAGGTCAGTATTTCTTTTAAAGATTGTAGTGCTTTTATTGGACTATGGCCATTATTATCGACGTGGCATGACATTACCACTACTAACAAGCAAAGCGGGTTATTCTTGGACATTCGCCCAAGCCATTCTGGATGCAGACGCATTCGGCTCAAAATCTTCACTGAGACATTTAAGATATCTTTTTATTCGCAATTTCTATACATTATTCCACAAAGATATACTATTCTGTTGACAATAGAAATTGCAGGAACAGTGTAACCATTAATGGTTGTCTTCCCACTGCCCCGACTGACCTACATTTGGGCCTCTGTAGATAGGAGCCAACTCGAGGGGTTATTTTTGCAGATTTATTTGTCTAAATATAACAAACGTCAATGCTGAAGCATTGCTTCTCTCGCTTCCGTCATATGTTGGGAAGTATGTTAGTTCTAAAATTGAGTTTTAAAATAAGTTTCGAAATTGTTACCGAGCGTCACGGTTTGCTTCTCATGTGAAAGCCCTGGTTGTCATCTTTTGTACATTAGTTGATTAAGCAGGGGAAATTTCAATCATGGACAATTGGTCTTCTTCATTCCACTGCTCCTTGCCCTATTTGAGTAATTCCAAATACCAGGCTAGGTAGCGACAAGTATACATTTTTAAGTCATTGATTTGACTCATGGTTTGAACCCGGGGAGGGGGGGGGTTGTATTCCATGACCTACAAAAACAAGAGGCAGGCACTCAACTAATTCGGTCATTCCATCTGGTTATTTGATGATGTGAATAGAGGAATTTACCCGCCGTATTTACTACGTCCTTAGCATAATGTTGCTTCTTTAAGAGAGACTAACGACGGCATTCTTTGGATTCCTTCAACAGTTTGTGATTAACCTTCAGACATCAATATTCTTGCAAATTAGCATAATTTAAAATATCGCGGATTAACTGCATAAGATTAAGTAGGTCGATGCACTTAACTTTTCATTATAGTTTAATTGTTTGCGTTAATATCAGTATTGTCGATTAATTTCGCATTCAAATTTAAAGAAGGTCTTTCTTAGTAGCTTGGTGTAATTCTCGAAATTGAAGTTAACGTGTTAGTAAGATTACGGTAACAAGTAATTCCAACATGAATGGTATCACCTTCGCATGACGAGGCACCATTGTGAGACCTTTTGGATGGCAACTAATTCCATTAATCCTGCTTAACCCATTAACCCTAGCACTTACGTGACGCAAGGCACTCGAGACAATGGTATTGACTACACTACACCAGGTGTTGGGCACACTTAAGCCCGAGTCACACCTCGCCGGATTGAGGAAACGGAAAGAAACCGAACAAAGGTCATTGATATACGGCAAAGTCCGGTTTGTGTCCGTTGCATATCCATTGATATCCGTTGATATCCAGCCCGATCCGGTAGAAGTTTTGAACATGCACACAACTTGGAACGGATGCCGCCGGATTGACGTCTACGGTTCTTGTCTGGTTTGAGTTTGTTGCGTCCGTTGGCTATCCGTTCAGGTCCGTTTCATGTCTGTTTCATGTCCGTTTTTGACCCGATATCACAGCATTTTGACACATTTTAATACATTTTGATACTTGTCACGCCCAAACACCACCAGACTAGACAATTCTGTCAGTTGCTCAATCCGGCGAGATGTGACAGGGACTTTACTCTACAAAAAAAACAACCTCGGTTTTGTTTGTTGGAGTTTTACATACTAGCAACATCTGTGGTCATATCAGGACGGGTACCAACTTGCGACAGTGTGCATTCATGGCGAGTTTATAGTCTGCCCGACTGGGAAACCAGGCGCTGGCACCATGACCCGATTTCCCACTCAGTCACATTATCCTGCCACGGAGCTAACCATTCCCTGCCCTATCCTAGCAATGTCGAATGACATGCTAGGAAGTAACATGTATCAATTTTGAAAGTCATTGGTTTGACTCAGATGGGATTTCGAACTCCTGACCTTCCACAAGGGAAGCCTGCACTCTACCGATCCAGCCACATAGTACAGTCAAACGCCAAAAGCCGCGCGTTTAAGGTGTCTATCGTGGGGAGGTCACTGGGGTTCTCTATGACGTGAGTGAGTGAGTGGGTAAGTCATGGAGTTTTACGTCCTAGTAACTTCTGAGATCATGTCAGGAAAGACAATGATTTGACCCAGTGTGCACGCATAGGGACTTCATAGTGCTGCCCCCACTGAGATAACATGTGAGTGCAGCCACGACTCAACATCCTCCCCAGTCATCTTATCCTGACACTGAGCTAACTAGTGCTAACTGTATCCAACTAAACCCCTACGTCAAGTCAGTGTCCTTTTGAAAGTGATTGATTCAGTCGGGGGCAATGGCGGACTAACTCCCACCCGGGCTCCTAGGTTGAGCTTTAGTACACTTACTTCAACCATTGTTGGTACGTTCTTGGTCCCTCTCCCTTCCCTCTCCCTTCCAGGCCCAGGCTCAGCCTTATGGTTAATCGCCACTGGTCCGGGGTCGATCACGTGACGTCCAGTGCGGGTAGCTGATTGATGCGCTCCACCTAGCGGCAAAAAACAGCCATTGGTGCACATATGCCTCCACTAGCGAACCGAAGACAGGGTTGGCAGTGCTGTTTTTGTTCCCACCAACAGATGAACCATGCGGTTAGTATGGCGCCACCTATCCACGAGAGTCGCGATCCCCGATTCAATACGATATTGTGTAGTTACGCCTTACATTGTATTACATAAATTCTTAAAGAAGAAGAGGCAATACTAGTATTCCGAATATTGTGACGGATTCCCTTATGGCTTCATTGATTAATGTGGAGTGAAACTTTGGATGTGGATTTTTCTTGGGTGCCCTGGTGTCTCGAGAAATACTCTCTCCCTCCGTCTCTCTCTCTATGTACATATAACAGGCAGTGAACCGAAGTATTCGGTTATAAGTGAAAGGACAAAATCTTAAAGAACTTGATGGTGAGCTGCATCCAAAATAATATGAGCATAATACATTATAAACCACACAGTCTGGTAGTTACTCCTGCAACACTGTCCCTACATAGACAAAGTGTCAGAAGGTAGGGTTATGGACAGAACGACATAAATTTGCAATCTAATATACGAAATATATTGTTCAAATGATTATCTATCATAGCATATGAAGTGTAGAATTGATGATGTCATGTAGATTAATTGACTTTAAAAGTCAAATCCAGACCAGCCAATGGGCGTCATCTTGGGGTTTTAAATCTCTCCCAGTTCAACAACTCTAAGTAAGCACTCCACACTTGAACAGCTTGTTTACAGTTGATTCAGACCTAGGCCGTTTTCACTCCGATTTAAACAGGGTCGTCATTCACCCTTACTCTGCGTGGGACGAATATTTATCTACAACTGCGGGTGAGTTGTCCCCGCGTCTTGCGTTGTGCTAAGTGTTGCCTGTGGCTGCTGAGACCTAGGCCGTTTTCACTCCGATTTAAACAGGGTCGTCATTCACCCTTACTCTGCGTGGGATGAATATTTATCTACAACTGTGGGTGAGTTGTCCCCGCATCTTGCCTTGTGCTAAGTGTTGCCTGTGGCTGCTGAGACCTAGGCCGTTTTCACTCCGATTTAAACAGGGTCGTCATTCACCCTTACTCTGCGTGGGATGAATATTTATCTACAACTGCGGGTGAGTTGTCCCCGCGTCTTGTGTTGTGCTAAGTGTTGCCTGTGGCTGCTGAGACCTAGGCCGTTTTCACTCCGATTTAAACAGGGTCGTCATTCACCCTTACTCTGCGTGGGATGAATATTTATCTACAACTGCGGGTGAGTTGTCCCCGCGTCTTGCCTTGTGCTAAGTGTTGCCTGTGGCTGCTGAGACTACTAATGCGTACTAACCTGGCTCCCCTCTCCGCCCTCATCTCACCTTGCAGATCCTTTCATGACAGGTTCGGAGAGGCGCCTGGAGAAGCAGACTCCTCTACCCACCACACCAGGTGAGCCTTGCATTCACAGTTACAAGCATTAGTCAAAAGTTTAGGTCATAGTCATAGGTCTATGTCACTACAGTTATTCACCTCTAAATAATATGTGATATATAAAGAAATTTATGCGAGTATAAACACGAACACTATTCACCTGACATTCCTCTAATGTCGTCCTAATATGTTATGCATTAAGTTACTAAGGGCCTAGTATACATTTCTGCCACCTTGACCTACACATGGCATATTATGCTTTTCACTACTGGCCTGGTTCCCATTTCTGCCACGCTGGCGCCACCTGTGAGTGGACTCGCTGACCATTTACCCCGGAACTCTGTGTCAACTAAATTGGGCAAGGAATAACACTGTCATAGTTTCGTAATGACTGTTTTAGTAATCATTTGGATATGTTTAATGTATCAATAGCAATACCATAACTTTTCCAATGTCTGAAGTCAGTCACTAGGGTGGGAAATCGACTGCTGTCATAATTTCACCATTTCTATGGCTGTCTTACTGTCCTTATGTCAACTAAAGTGGTCTTGTTAGCACTGCCATTATTTCACAATATGTATATTTGTCAATTTGAATGAACTTCTGCGATTTAGCAAATGCCTACAGTCATCACAACAGAGTGGGCATGCTAATGATGTCCGAATTTTGGCGCATGTAAGATTGTCAATTAAAGTGGGTAAACCACTCTGTCAAAGTTTCTCAGTGCCATATTGCTGCGTGTTGATTCACCGTTTTTGTGAGTTTTTATCGTTGGAAAATAAATATGAATTATATAGTTTAATATACAGTGCTAACAGCCATATGTTAATTTCAACACTTTAATTATACGTGTTAGCTGAGAAGTTGAACATGTTTTACAAATGTCTTCAGGATGAGCTACTACAGCTGTTGCATTGTGAAGTATTACAGGAATATCACTGCACTCCAAGTTAAGCAGTGCCGATGTACTACTACAGTTGATATGTGGCGGAGTATTACAGGAATATCACTGCACTCTGTTTTATGAAGTGCCGGTGTACTACTACAGTTGATGTGTGGCGGAGTATTACAGGAATATCACTGCACCCATGTTATGCAGTGCCGGTGTACTACTACAGTTGATATGTGGCGGAGTATTGCAGGAATATCACTGCACTCCGTTTTATGAAGTGCCGGTGTACTACTACAGTTGATGTGTGGCGGAGTATTACAGGAATATCACTGCACCCATGTTATGCAGTGCCGGTGTACTACTACAGTTGATATGTGGCGGAGTATTGCAGGAATATCACTGCACTCTGTTTTATGAAGTGCCGGTGTACTACTACAGTTGATGTGTGGCGGAGTATTACAGGAATATCACTGCACCCATGTTATGCAGTGCCGGTGTACTACTACATCAATTGCATTGCAGAGTATTAGCTGGGTATCCCTCCATGCCACATTATGCAGTGCCAGTGTACTACTACAGCCAATGCGTGGTGGAGTATTACAAAGGTATCATTCCAGTCTGTGTTACACAGTGCCAGTGTACTACCACTGCATTGCAGAGTATCACAGGGGTATCACGTCATATTACGTCATCTTTTGTGAAGTAGCAATACGGTGGTGCTACGTGTTTTACTAACAAGTCAACCCTCACCTTTTATCAGGCTATCCAGCTCCAGTTCCAAACTAGCACCCGCCACCATTCCTCATTACTAAATGGTCCCTTGTAATGTGACGATATTTACGTATTTTTGTAACTTTGCATATTTGGATATGTTTATGCTAATTTCGTCCATTCTGATGGGAATATGTCTGTGAATTGTTAGCAAAATGGAGCCTCTGAACCGATATGTTGCAACTTTGCCATTATATCAGTTCAAGTGGTGTACCCCTTCAAGTACACCGAGAGCCATGTGTGGTCTCGGACACACTGGGTGTGCCACCCTCAGCCCCCGCACTCACAACGTCGGTTCCCGCTTCGATCACTGATGGAGTGGGCGCTGGGGCCGTGGCCACTAAACACAGATCCCCTCACAAGCAACCCCAACCAACCAGAACCCTGGTCCGGGAGCCCTGTGAGGTCCTGGACCACCCACACTGGGATGGAGGCTTTGGGAACCAGCATGCCGCCTGTGGCCCTGGTGCTGACTACACCGGTTCCTGCTTCGATCACTGGTGCCAGAGGCACAGGGCCGCAGGCCCCAATAACGTGCCGCCACCACCAAGCCACCACGGCACTTCCATCTACAGTGCATCCGATGCCGAAGAGCCCCCCCCCACCCCTTCCTACCACCCCAGAAAATAACAGAATGGGGGTGTGGGGGTGGTAAAAATAATGAACACAAGCAAAAACGAACCGTTTTAACGGTGCCGTTTTCAGTGCTACAGCTCTGCAGTCAGTGACTATAGGTTACGAACCCCGAGAAGACGAGGCCCTACAATTGGCGCCCAGTGCACCTGCCATACCTGTCATACTCTATATACACTGATACCTACTTAGTACGCCTAAGCATTCAGAACACACATGAGCATATGTACATGGTACATTTAGTTTGTTATCCAGACAGCTCTTAAAGATGCTAGCGGCTCCTCGTTAGACCCATGTTAGAATTATGTTAGAACTACATTACAACCACACGTACATGACTGACTCACTACAGATCGTCATTGTGATATCTACGACTGACTCCCTACAGATCGTCATTGTGGCACATAACTGACTCACTACAGATCGTCATTGTGGTACATGGCTGATTCACTACAGATCATCATTGTGGTACATAGCTGATTCACTACAGATCGTCATTGTGGTACATGGCTGACTGACTACAGATCGTCATTGTGGTACATGGCTGATTCACTACAGATCATCATGGTGGTACATAGCTGATTCACTACAGATCGTCATTGTGGTACATGACTGACTCACTACAGATCGTCATTGTGGTACATGACTGACTCACTACAGATCGTCATTGTGGTACATGACTGACTCACTACAGATCGTCATTGTGGTACATGACTGACTCACTACAGATCGTCATTGTGGTACATGACTGACTTACTACAGATCGTCATTGTCATACATGACTGACTTACTACAGATCGTCATTTTGGTACATGACTGACTCACTACAGATCGTCATTGTGGTACTTGACTGACTCACTACAGATGGTCATTGTGGTACTTGACTGACTCACTACAGATTGTCATTGTGGTACTTTACTGACTCACTACAGATGGTCATTGTGGTACATGATTGACTCATTACAGATCGTCATTTTGGTAAATGACTGACTCACTACAGATCATCATTGTTATACATGACTGACTTACTACATATCATCATTGTGATACATGACTGACTTACTACAGATCGGCATTGTGGCACTTGACTGACTCACTACAGATTGTCATTGTGGTACTTTACTGACTCACTACAGATGGTGATTGTGGTACATGATTGACTCACTACAGATCGTCATCGTGGTAAATGACTGACTCACTACAGATCATCATTGTTATACATGACTGACTTACTACAGATCATCATTGTGATACATGACTGACTTACTACAGATCGGCATTGTGGTACTTGACTGACTCACTACAGATCGTCATTGTGGTACACGATTGACTCACTACCGATTGTCATTGTGGACGCACATTATCATAGCTAAGGAGAACACATCACTCACTAGTGGACATGAATACCACTTAGAACTGTCATCACTCAATCACCAAAGCGCAACATATGCACTTGCTCCCCACCGCTGCCTATTACATCTACAGCCGCAATTAGGGACATTTCCACCATTTCTGTTTGCGGATATTAACTTTTGCTAATCAACGAACTATGCACCAAAAGCACAGAACCAATGGTGTTGCCAAGATGGCCTCCTTCTGTCAGCATACAATGTCTTATATTATCTACATTCCATTCATTTTACTGAATTGATTTTTGTGGTTTTTCTTCAGATTACAATAAAATAACCACGTAACCAGATCCGACATGGCTTCCATGAAGCCTGTCCAGTGGCACTTGTTAATTGCTAGCCACCAAATACGCAGTACTGAAAGGCGGGTTGAGAAATAGCAATTATCATGCGTGTTGCAGTATAGGCAACTGCACCGAAAGTGTGTGGTGAGTCAGTAATATGTCCCAATGATGGTGTGGTGTGAGTCAGTAGAGTGTCCCAATGATGGTGTGTAGTGAGTCCATAATATGCTACAATGACCGTGTGAGGTGAGTCAGTAATGTGTCACGCTGGGCGTAATCGATTAATCGACTCTGGTCACCCGAGCCACTTTTTGGCGCATGCGCACATCCTACAGACTCGGGTCGAATAATCGAATAGGATTCTCCGCGCTCGGGTGGACACTTTATTTTTTTTTTTTTAATAATCGATAAAACTACAGCAAAATAGGATTTAAAGTATTTTATGATGGCCTAGTTTATCTATATTTCCATTTCATTAATCTAAGTTATTCTTTAAAAAAAAACATATATGACTGGTACTGGTGGCTGTTATCCTGCAGGATGGTACCAGCACAAATGTGACGTCATCGCTCATAGTCAACCCCAGCTAGGAGGTGGGTTACTTGGGTCGAATCGTTTTGCACACGGCACGTGTATTTGTCGACTCTACTCGTAGTGTTCGATTTGAAATTCTGACGACTCGGGTGGCCCGAGTCGCTCGGGTCGTGTTAATCGATTACGGCCGCTGGTGGTGTGTGGTGAGTCAACAGTCGACCACAATGGCTGTGTGTGGTGAGTTAGTAATGTATCACAATGGTGGTGTGTGGTGAGTCAGTAGGGGACTACAATGACTGTGTGTGGTGAGACAGTCATGTGTCACAATGACTGTGTGGTGAGTCAGTAGTGTGTTACAATGGTGATGTGTGGTGAGTCAGTAGTTGACCACAGTGACTGTGTGGTGAGTGACTAATGTGTCATAATGGTGGTGTGTGGTGAGTCAATAGTCGACCACAATGGCTGTGTGTGGTTAGTCAGTGATGTGTTACAATGGTGGTGTGGTGAGTCAGTAGTGTGACACAATGACTGTGGTGAGTCAGTAGTGTGACACAATGGGGGTGTGTGTTGAGTCAGTAGTGTCACAATGATTGTGTGTGGTGAGTCAGTGATGTTTCACGAAGCTGTTGTGTGGTGAGTCAGTAGTGTGTCACAATGGTGGTGTGGTGAGTCAGTAATGTGTTACAATGGTGGTGTGTGTTGAGTCAGTAGTGTCACAATGATTGTGTGTGGTGAGCCAGTGCTGTGTCACAATGATGGTGTGTAGTGAGTGAGTAGTGTGCCACAATGGTGGTGTGATGAGTCAGTAGTGTGTCACAATGGTAGTGTGTGGTGAGTCAGTGATGTGTTACAATGGTAGTGTGTGGCGAGTCAGTGATGTGTCACGATGGTGGGGTGGTTAGTCAGTAGTATGTCACAATGATGGTGTGTGGTGAGTCAGTGATGTGTTACAATGGTAGTGTGTGGTGAGTCAGTGATGTCTCACGATGGTGGGGTGGTTAGTCAGTAGTATGTCACAATGATGGTGTGTGGTGAGTCGGTGATGTGTCACAATAATGGTGTGTGGTGAGTCAGTGATGTTTCACGATGCTGTTGTGTGGTGAGTCAGTAGTGTGTCACAATGGTGGCGTGGTGAGTCAGTAATGTGTTACAATGGTGGTGTGTGGTGAGTCAGTAAGACCGATGTTCTCTGAGTGTTGTGCCCTCGTGAAAGGTTCTGTAAATGAGTGATGTGCTTGAGTGAGTAATGCTTCCTAGTGACTGGGTGAACTTGATGTGATCTGGGAGGTGAGTGGTGGTCATTGTGTGAGTAACTAGTGGTGATGTGACTGAATGATGATGTGAATGATGATGTGAGCAAGCGATGGGGATGTGAGTGAGTGAATGATGGTAATTTGGTTGAGTGGGTGAGTGCATGTGTGAGCTAGTGAGTGAGTGACTCGGTTTGAGAGGGTTATGTGACTGAGTGAGTGGTGAGTGGGAGAGTGGTGCCTATAGGCGTGAGTGGGTGGGTGTGTCGGTTTGTGAGTGAGTGAGTGCTGAGTAAATGTGTCGGTGAGTGAGTGAGTGAGTGAATGAGTGCTGAGTAAATGTGTCTGTTGGTGAGTGAGTGAATGAATGAGTGCTGAATAAATGTGTCGGTTGGTGAGTGAGTAAATGAGTGAGTGCTGAGTAAATGTGTCGGTTGGTGAGTGAGTGAGTGAATGAGTGCTGAGTAAATGTGTCAGTTGGTGAATGAGTGAGTGCTGAGTAAATGTGTCAGTTGGTGAGTGAGTGAGTGAGTGAATGAGTGCTGCATAATTGTGTCGGTTGGTGAGTGAGTGAATAAATGAGTGCTGAATAAATGTGTTGGTTGGTGAGTGAGTGACTGCTCAGTACCTGTGTCGGTTGGTGAGTGAGTCACAATGATGGTGTGTCAGTAGTTAATAACGCGTAGGTAAGTGAGTTAATAACGCGTAGGTAAGTGAGTGCTTGTGTTGGGGAGTGGTTGAGTGCTCACTAAATGAGTGGGTGGGGGAGTGAGGGAGTGACACAGACTGGTTTCCAGTTGTACTTGTGCTGTTTACCGGAGAATGTGGCGGCGTATTCACATTGCTACACAGTGTCCGCCTACACAGTGTCCGCAACACGGACGGTTGGGGTTGCGTGTCCTAGTAACACTTAAGGTCATATCAGGACCTAGTACCGACTTGTGACAATGCACACTAATGATGACTTTATAGTGCTCTCCCATTAGGATATCGTACATTATGCCTCGATATCCGACTCAGTCACATTATTATGACACTCAGCCAGCCAGTCATTGTACTCCCGTAACAATGCCGAACACCAGGCAAAATAGCGCCAAGTATTAGTTGAGCGTCCTTAGTTTAAGGTTGCATAGTCCAATGGTTTAGGGTTTTTGCCATATTGTTAGGTAAATATGTTATATTAATCGTGAATCTACCTTATACCCCTGTCACACTACGACGTAAGAGCCAACGTAAGCCTGACGTAGGTCACTTTTCATCATTATGTTGAGGTATGTTGGGTTACCGACGTCGAGATACGTCACGTTACGTTGTGTTACGTCGGCGCGCATCAAGGTTTTGAACATGTTCAAAACTTTCGACGTAGCTCGACATGATGCTCTGACGTTCGGGTGACATCACACTCACGTTACGCCGACGTTAGACGTGCGGGAGGGATGCGTCGGCTACGTTATATCAACGGTGCGTTGTTTGGTTGGTTGTTTGGTTGTTGGTTGATTGTTGGTTGGTTGTGGATTGGTTGGTTGGTTGGTTGTTGGTTGATTTTTGGTTAGTTGTTGGTTGGTTGTGGATTGGTTGTTGGTTGGGTGTTGGTTGGTTGTTGTTTGGTTGTTGGTTGGTTATTGGTTGGTTGGTTGGTTGTGGATTGGTTGTTGGTTGGTTGGTTGTTGGGTGGGTATTGGTTGGTTGTTTGGTTGGTTGTTGGTTGATTGTTGGTTGGTTGTTGGTTGGTTAGTTGTTGGTTGGTGGTTGGTTGTTGTTGGCTGGTTGATTTTTGGCTGGTTGTGGATTGGTTGTTTGTTGGTTGGTGGTTGGTTGGTTGTTGTTTGGTTGTTGGGTTTTGGTTGGTTGGTTGTTGGCTGGTTGGTTGTGGATTGGTTGTTGGTTGGTTGTTGGTTGGTTGGTTGTTGGTTGGTTGGGATTGTTTGTTGGTTGGTTTGGTTGGTTGTTGGTTGATTGTTGGCTGGTTGTTGGTTGTTTGTGGATTGGTTGTTCGTTGGTTGGTTGGTTGTTGGTTGGTTGGTTGTTGGTTGGTTGGTTGTTGTTGGTTGGTTCTTGTTTGGTTGGTTGGGTGTTGTTTTGTTGGTTGTTGGTTGGTTGTTGGTTGTTTGGTTGATTGTTTTTTGGTTGTTGGTTGGTTGTTGGCTGGTTGTGGATTGGTTGGTTGTTGGTTGGTTGTTGGTTGGTTGTTGGTTGTTTGGTTGGTTGTTTGGTTGTTGGTTGATTGTTGGTTGGCACAATGCTAGGCCGACATTACGGTCACGTCCGACTCACGTCAACTATGCCGCACCGACGTCCAACTTGTGCCAAAATTTGCATACTACGCCGACAACTTCGACGTAATAGAATTATTTGGCTAACTTTTTATATATTTGAAGTAAAAGTTAGTTAGTTAGCAGCAAATGCTTAATAAATGCATCAGTATTTAGATTAGATATGTATGATACAATATTAGGGGTGTATTTTGGTTTAGAAAATGTGATGCTTTCATCAGCTTATGCAGCTTTGTGAGACAAATACATTGGCGCATAATTACCGAATTGTGGTTTATTCGATGAGGGGTGCCGGGTACCCACCACGCCCCAAGCAGGCAGATGGAACATCACTGACCTGGAAACCTCCCCCACTCGCTTGGCCGTTGGACACTAAACTTTAAGCTTTTAAAATAACTAGCGACAAACGACTCCACCCACGTCATCCACGATAACACCCCCCCCCCCATCCCCTTGTCAAAAATGATCCACGTGAAAGGGAGGATGCAGAGGACAAGACGAACCTCACATCTGGTCAGTAGGCCCGCGTAGCGCGCAGCCAGGAGACCTACCCGGTGGAGCAGCAGCTCACAGAGATGAGCGTACAAGATGGCGGCAACACCACATCCCCCGCCAGCGCACTGCACCAGCTGCCGGCCACCGGCCACCACCCCTCCCCGGAACCCACCGCCCCTGGGAAAGGCAAAGCAAACCACAAACACGACAAAAACAACAAAAATGCAAGAAGACCTATTGAAAAAAATGCAAGAGACAATAGAGGCGATAGAGACGTGCTGGCAGCGGATGGAGCAGCATATCCTCTGGCAGGAGAAGGCGCTCACGGAGGCAGCCGTGGGTAGTGCGGCCCTGGCCACCCCCCGGACTGATGACCAACAGGCCCGGCCCCAGAGGCATCCAAAACCGGCTCCCAGCAAGGACCACCCACTCCGCCCCCACGCCCAAACGGCTTCCCCATACCCTTACCTACCCGGTGACCTGGAGGGCGAGTTCGGGGAGGCGGGCATGTTATGGGAAATGGCGCCCCTCCTCAGGGCCAGACAGGAGAGATGAACACAGAGGGACAGCCTGGACACTCCCCCCCCCCCCCTCCCACACACAACCATCACCACCGGGTGGCCGATGGCTACGACCATACACCCAGCTCAACGGCCAAGGAAAGCAGTGTGGATCATCGCCGCCGCAGTCGACATGAAGACGTTCATGAGGAAAAAAGGTATTTCTGCAAAGTATCTGTTCCGGTATGACTTGGTAGAGAGGGGGGATGAAGGGAAGTCCATAAAGAAGGGAGATGCCACCTGGGAGGTGACTCAGTGTGGCTTCCCGGCCGCCCTTACGGCACTGCAAATAGAAATAATCGCGATGGCCAGACACACGACAACAATAGCGAACGGCACTACGGCCGATGGCGCTAAAGCCCAGAAGGCGAGCTTGGATGCCCAGGACGATTACGACAACGCGCCGATGGCTGCCCCGTGCTCGGCCTGGAACCGCAAACACCTAATCATGTGACAAGGCCAGTGAGGGTGAGTCGCACGCCATGGGAAGCCAAAAGTTTGCCCACGTCTGTGGCTACTGCGCAAACCTGCGGCGAATAGTCACGAACCATGCCGAGGTGGCATGTCATTAAAAAACATCATGGGAGAAGGGCAAAGGGAAGAATTTTAGGCCGCAGGCAGGGCCTCACCTTCCCGGCATCACACGGATCATGACCAAGGCATGGACACTAAAATTGCATACAGCCCCCACAGCACCCATGATAAAACCGCAAGTACCACATCTGTTGGCTTCCCGCTGGGAGGGGTTCCCCCCTCTGGCGCCCGGCCCTAATTTGCATATTCGGCCTGCCGCTGGTGCCCGGCCCCGCGCCACATATAAGCCGCGCACGCCCATGCGGGCAGCTGCTGGTCCCCGGTCTGCCCGTGTCCGGGCACAGAATAAGCCGGAACAAGCTCGCGGCGTGGCCCGCGGTGTCATGGCAGCCCCCGGGACAATAACATCAACACGGCCAGCCGTTGGGCGGGGAGTGGCCGCCTCCCGATCGACCCAACTCCTACTGGACGTTCGTCACCCGGCTCAAGCCGGACAGGGCATCGACCCCCCGCCGTCCCCCGGTGTGCGAGCCAGCCTGGCAGTGGGAACCCATGGCAGCCGGGGGCTGTCGGCCCAGTGGGCCTCTCCGTGGCAGTTACCAACGTCATCGACGGCCCAACTTCAACAAACACTCCCAGTGGAGCCGTGGTGCAGCCCCACCCCATATAGGCAAACGTTGGACGACATGTGGCCGGTGATATCCGGCTCGGCCCGGGTAGACAGCAGCATACAGCACTGCCCGGGTCGCGGCCCCCAAACTTTTTGGCCACCCGCATCCCCCTTCCCTCCAACTTGAACATCCCAAACTGGAGGAGGGCTCTGGCTGACCATCCAGACACCACCCTGGTCGACCAATTGGAATTTGGATTCCGGCCAATTACTCTGTGTCGAGGGCTCCCATGCCTACCTTCCACAACCACTGGGAGGACCTTGCCAATGCCCACTTTGTGACCGACTACGTGGCAGAGGAGCTCAACCATGGTGCCCTCCTGGGGGCCATTCGAGGTCCCTCCCCTTCACACCATGGGCTCAATGCAGCCCCATCATGACGAGGTCGAAGTCCAACCCCAACAAGAGATGCATCATTGTCAACCTATCACACCAGCCCGACAGGAGTGTCAATGCATGCATCCCCCAGGGACAGTACCTCGGCCTTCCAGCTGCATACACCCTCCAGGTAGCCGACCTGGGCTGGAGGCTCACGCAGGAGGGCCAGGGGGCCTACTCCTGGACTGCAGACGTCTCCCGGGCCTACTGGCAGGTCCGCGCGTAACCCCTTATGAAATCCTGTTGGGTCAGGATAACCCCAACCATGCTTGGTACAGAAAGATAGGAGTGGCCGTCCCCGCTACGTGGCACCCGAAATTATGACTCTTTCCCACTCGCCACACATGTCGTTGGCAGTACTGCCAAAAGGGCTATACTGCCCCTATATCCACTTAGTTCCTAAGGTTCATACCTCCCCTTCTCTTCCCTCTACCTTATATGGAGCCTAAATTAAGAGCTTGCCCCGCAACAGACACAACACACGATCCGAGTTCAGCACCAGCCAGAAGAAGACAGAATACTTAGTTTTACTCACCTATATAATGTTTACAAGAGACATACAATGGTGGATGATACCAACATTCTTATTGGCTATTACACCCATACACACCAGTCATTTCTAGCCCGCATGATCCCTCCCTGACATAGCTCCTCATTGGCTGCCTTCATGACCCACCCCACCTCCTACTCAGACCTGGCCACTACCACGTATCACAGTGGTGATGTGTGGCTGGGCGAGATAAGGGGTGGAGGGGAATCATGATTAAAGGTTCTTCCCTCCCCTGGTGAGTAACATTTTAAAGGGAGTACTGTCAGCCGCACTCTTCTGCATAGCGGTTGATGACCGCCTATATGTTGACATTGCGCTTCCCTTTGGATGCAGGACCTCGGAGGACGCCTGCGGGTGGGTCACCGCCGCAGTCACCTGGCTTATGGGGAAGCAGGGCTACATCGCTTTGGTCTATGTCGACGACTTAGTCGGCTGCGAGGCCACATACCCGACAGGCCTTCGACGCCCTCCTCGCCCCGTGCGCAGACCTGGGGCTCGACCTGGTGCCCAACAAGTGCTCCCCACCGGCAGTCAAACTCACTGCGGTTTGAGGTATGCTCACAGCACACTCTCATCCGGATACCCCAAGCCAAGCTTGACCAAACGGTCGAGGAGTGTGGCCGCTGGCTCTCGAGGCCCTCGCTCACCAGGAAGGCCCTCCAGAGACTACTGGGAAAGCTCACCCATATCAGTGGCTGCATCCCCTCGGCCCGTAAATTTATGTGCCGAATAGTCAAAAGCCTCTGTTCCCTTCCACCCCGGGCGGTGCCGAGGGTGACCTCGACCTGTGGAAGGCCGTCTGCTGGTTCTTCGACTACGCCTCCAAGGGCAATGAGTTCTACCTTCTCCCGTCCTTGGTCCGACCCACTTGGACCATCGAGTGTGACTCCTGCCTCACCGGTGGGGGAGCATTCTCATCGGAGCGTTACTTCTCCGAGGCCTACGATGACCAGAAGAGGGGCACATGCCACACCATCCAGGAGTTCAAGGCCGTTAACCTTGTCTTGGAGGTCAAGACCCTGAGGCCCGTGGTATCGAGTGGGATTCAGGTGATTGTGAACATGGACAACGCCGGCTGTGCAGAAGCCCTCGAGTCTGGCACCCCACTGATTTTACCCTGGGGGCCTGCGCCCGTGGGCTCTGGCTGATCGCAGCGATGGGATCATTCACCATCATGGTCAGACACAAGCCCGGTGTTGAACTGCTGCTCGCCGATGCTCTCAGTCGAGCCCACTCCTCCTGGGTGGCACTAGACTATTCCAGGAACAATGTCACATCAATTCATTATCTCGAATTAGGGTCCACTACTCCCCTGACATGTTCTCCAATGCCCTCGGATCTCTTCCAGACTTGGAGGATGGGGCACCCGCACACGCAATAACCCTCCATCAGGCGGTGCTGGTGTTGGGCACCTGGAGGAACTGCATAAGGCAGGCCAGGCAGTATGTCGAGTTCATGCTCAACCGGCACGTCGACCACCTGAAGCCGTCCCCCTATGACGTCGCGCAGTTCATCGCGCACCTTGACCACCTCCTCCCTTCGGCGGAGAGAGACTCTTCGCTGCTCTGGTGCGACGCGCCCCTTTGATCATCCCCCCCCCCAATGATCGGCCACATCTACAGGTGTGGTTCCCTGGGCGGCTGTCATAATCGCATTCTTCATGCTGATGCGCAAGTCGCACCTCCTCTGCCCCTCCCATAACAGGTGGGGAGGCCCCCCACACAGTGCAATGGGGGGATTTCAGCCTGGCCCCTGGTGGCCCCCGGGTCACCATCTCCTCTTCCAAGATGATCAGGTCGCCATCGCAGACCATCGCCCTCTTCCTCACAGCCCTGCGCAGCTCGCCACTGCGCCTGGTGCGGGCTTGGTCCCGGGCCGTCCAGCAGGTCCTGGCCCCTCTCCAATGGCCCAGCGTTCATCTGCTACACGGGGGCCTCCCCCTGTCCCCGCATGTGCTGTCCCCTCTGTTGCGGGATGTGTTCACCCCTCTCCATGGCTTGCGGAGGAGGGGCAGCACAGGCGTGTGCCTCGACAGCCATCGACCTAGCGGCGATAATGGCACAGGGCACCTGGGCGTCCTCAGCGGTGTTCAACTATGTTCCCTGGCCTTTCTGCTTCTGAGGCCCCCCGAGCCCTAGCCTTGTGTTTTCGGTTGGCCCCGGCGGCCTCAGAGCACCTGGTGATCAGGGAGGCCCCATCGACATCGATGCCGTCGACTGACTACCCCCTTTGTACCTTTCATAACATTGCAAATAAATTAACCTTTCGCCCACTCAGTCTCTGGCTTCCCTGATTCGAATCAGATGTTTGTTATAATCTACATTACTTTACTTTAAAGTAACTTTTATTTTTAAATTGCTAGGAAATACCTAAAGTGCAAACATGAAAAATTAATGTTGGCAAGCACATCAAGAATTTTACACTGCAGGCTTCAGCAGTAAAAGGTTCTGGTAAATTGTCTTAGTATTCCATTTGTTGCCGCAACAAATGCTTAATAAATGCACCGGTATCCAATTTAGATATGTAGGATAAAAAATATAGATGTATCTTTTGATTTAGACAATGTGATGCTTTCATTGGATTATGCAGCGTAATACCCCTGTCACACTACGACGTAACGAGCAAACGTAAGGCTGACGTGATCACGTTTCGTCATTACGTTGACGTACGTTGGGTTACGTTATGATGTCGTCAGAATGACGTTAGACTGACGTCGAGCTACATCACATTACGTCGTGTGACGTCGGCACGCGTCAAAGTTTTGAACCTGTTCAAAACTTTCGACGTAACTCGAACGTAAGGGTTTACGTTCGCCGTACGTTCTGTACACATTCGGCGAACGTCAATGACGTTAAACGAACGTTAGTCAAATGCTGCTCACTATGTTCAACTACGTTCCACTACGTTGACCCACATTAAACCCAGTGGAAACGTCCATGCGGCGTAATGGGAATGTCAGGATAACGTCAGGAGAATGTCAGGAGAACGTACGTTCAATGTACGTTCAACATTTCGCCAACATGTCATGACGTAAGTAACGTAAGGTAACATAAAGCAACATAGTTCTGGCGATGGAATAACATACATAACGTTCCCTGAGCGTAATTACGTTGTCCTCTCTCGTTGAATGACGTTATCACTACGCTTTACCACCGTTACTCTCTCGTCCACTACGCTGCATCCACGTTCAACTTGTGCCCAAATTTGCATACTACGCCGAGAAGTTCGACGTTTTTCACGTTCTCCCTACGTTGACATCGTTACGTCGTAGTGTGACAGGGCTATTAAGGCGAGGCCTTCACTTAAAACTGTCAGGGAAAAGTTTCCGATTTCGCAAGCGCTGGATCCTAATTCCCATTCTATGTAAACATTGTGGGTAACGTCCACTATATGTCCCCGCCCCCCACTGCCGGTTGATGGCGCTGCGGCTAATAGTCGTGTTCACACCACTGGAGTCACTAGGAGCTCGACGTTGACAATCCTGACCTAATTAGATAGGGCCCGATGCCATGCTACCAATAAATGCACCAACTAACCCAACTAACCCGTGGACGCACCCAACTACTTAGTACAAAGTACCCAGTTCGTGTCTTTGCACCGCTGGTTACACTCGTTGTATTTAGTTTCATTGGATTTTGCTGGTTCCATTTAGAATAAAAAAATTGCCACAGGGATCGGTGAATTGTTAGTTTTCCGGAGCACTCTTCTGGGACACCGAGCCTGGATCGCCCTATTTGTAGTGAAGGCTCAAAAAGCAGCTTTACCAGATAAGGCTGTTGTGATTGGCTGCAGCGGGTTGTTCCGGCAGCAGAAAGAGTGCTACCTCACTTCTGTTCAATTCGCTAATCCATGAGGCCTGTTTACAGGCCTGGTTTTCAAATTAGACTTTGGTGCAATCTTGTCTTGACTGCACATGGCAATACTGCTTTACACCAAGTATACATACAGATACATACTCGTATGAAGTACTTATACATGGCGATGTATTTATTGGGATTATAATATTCGGTGGGGGTATTTTTTGTTACACAACTTTTCATTATATAGATCCGCAATCGCTTATCCAAAATTCTGAAATCCGAAAAGTGCCGAAAACTAAAGTTGTTGGTGTTTTGTTCGGCATATTAATAAACTGTAATTATGTTTATGCTCTTTATTTATCCCACTTAGTGTGAATATTCACGTTTCCCTGGACAAAATAAGGATTTTATTACGGTTCGCTGCAAGCTTGATATGCTTACGTTTTACCAAACGTTTTTGTTAGAAATACAATTCACTGCAGTATTAAAAATGCTATGGTCTATAATTATCCCATTATTTTATTTATCAGGATATTGATCTATTGGAAAAATTGCTAGTATTTGTAGTCTTTATTTATCCCACATAGTGTGAATATTCATGTGCTTTTACTGCAGTATTACTGTTTGATTACTGCCTTTATCCTGAAAATTGTGATTTCCGAAACACAACTGGCTCAATGGATTTCGGATAAGGGACTGTAGACCGGTTTATTTTGATGCCACTTTTTAACTGTTAAATTGTTTATAGCCCTGTCACACTACGACGTATCTCGCCGGCGTGCCGCCAACGCGCAAAATCACTTTTAATCGTCGAGACTGGTCAAACTTTTCGGCGTCAGCGCAACGTATTGGTAGCGTGCGGCCGACGTTGTGGTAAAAGTTTGGCGTGCCATCCTGATATGACCTTAGATGTTCCTAGGATGTAAAACAACAAAAAGCAACAGTTTGGCGCAACATGTAGGAACGACCCTCACACACACGCGGCGTATGCCTAGCATTCACATAACGTTATTCCAGCGCGTTTAACGTATCTCGACCTGCCCCTAACGTCGCCATAATGTTAGTACCCATGCGTTGTCGCACGCCAAAGTTTTGTGCAAGCACAAAACTTCGCCGATACCCTGACGCGCCTCGCTGACCGTTGCCGTCCATCAACGAATACCAACGCGCGCCTAACGCTTCCAGACGTCTCCCGACATTTCGCCAAAAAATTACGCACGTCGACGTGCATTGGCGAGAAACGTCGTAATGTGACAGCACCATTAGATGCTTTACTAGTTAGTTATTGTTAATTTCGAGAGATACATTTGGGTGTAAAGACAGAAAGATTAGCCCCTTAAGGGATGCCAACTAAAAACACCCCATCATATTTTATAGTGCAATAAACTTCAAATTCAAATGAATAATAGGAATATATTTCATATGAATTGCAAAGTTATGTTCGTATGGATATATTTGTATAATAACATGGTCTGGCGCTTTGATTCTGAGTCATCGTTTTGGGGAGAATAATATACGGTTCAGCAAGGAACTCGTATATTGGACTGCTGGACACAGTGCACCACCAAGTGCTGTGTTTGGTTATTGGTGACCTTTGCATCTCATCAGTTCATAGCCTTTATGTTGAAGCAAGCAAACCATCACTTAACAACAGGAGAAAATCAAAATGGTCACGCAGTATGTGGTCAAGTTAGAAACCAATGCATTAATCCTGCATACAATTGTCTATTCAAAATACGAAATGAATCCACTGATGAAGCCAGGCCGAATTTTACCCAGCCCTTGAGGCTCTGAATAAAACCTCATTTGGAGGCATTAAACATGTATTTGAATGTGTTGGAGTATGCCAAAGTCCTAGAACATCCCCTGTGTTTGTTGAGGAACCCGTCAGTTATCCTCTGACTCACGAAACTGAGGAAGTCTGGAATATATCCATTTGGATATCAAAGACTAAAATATATTTAATGCAAAGATTCAAGGCGAATTTGAAGACCACCTCCCCATATTCACTGATCGTTCCAATGATCAAACCTGGGTTGCTGTAACAGCAGTTTTCCTGCAAAATTTCGCTTTGCATGCCCGATCAGAGCTTGATTTTTACGCTGGAAGCCCAAGCATTTTTTCTCGTATTGGAGTGCATCGAGGTTTCCAACCACACAACATATGTTGTATACAGCGATTTATTTTCCTGCCTTCAGTATGTTGCTGGATTGAAAACAGACCACTCTTTTGTGGAAAGGGTCATTTACAAAATGAACCAACTGGCAACAGATGGATATAACATGCCTGGGCTTTGGTGCCTGGGCATGCTGGCATCTGAGGAAATGAATGAGCTGATTGGGCTGCGTAAAAGGTCTGAACTGTGATGTTGCACCATATCTGATAGCCCACTCTGATATGAAATCACTCATAGCTACCCACATCAAATCAAAATGGCAACACAAGTGGGATGAAAACATTAACATACTGCATGAAATTGAAACCATTTGTGGGAAAACCAGCATAGACTTATGCAGGAGATTGGTGGAACTAAGAGGCCCTAAGCCACTGCCATATTGGCCACTCGTGGCTTACAGTTACACATGCTTTGCTGCTCAAATGGGACCCTCCCCCTTAATGTATTGGGTGTCAGTCCTCACTGACACTCAAACACATTTGATTAAACTGTATGGATTGTATGGCCCTGTGCCAGCAATTTTACACAGCAGGAAGCATGCATGACAAAGTAAAACGAGAAGACATTTCAGCTTCTTTGTACCCCCTCATATAGTTTATTAAACCAATTTGATCAATTTAAGAAGAATGAAACCGTTAACTTTTCTCTAGATTTTTATTTTCCTTTGCCACAAATTGTATAATTGTGAGCTTTTAAATTCATAAGTGTCTTTGGACACAATTTATTGTATGCGTTTGAATTCTTTTAAAACCAACAGTTGAATAGAAAACACTTGTCGCTGTGAATATAGCTTATGCTGCTGACATGGTGTGAAGAAACCACCAATCAATCAATCTGTATGGGGATGTTGTTTGTTGGGGTTGTACAACCTGGCAACATCTAAGATCATATCAGGACAGACCTATTGGGAAGTACATTTGAATGTTATTTTACAAAAAGATATGGTCGGGTGTTTTTTGTTGGCATCCCAGGGATGAAAGACTTCCGCGATTTCGCGGATTTCCGCGATTTTGATAAATTTGCATTTTTTCGAGATATGTCTAAATTTGGATAGTTTGACAGGTTTTATCTTAATCTAAGCCCTAAATAGTATAATGTTATATTTGAACGTTATTCTTTGTGCTACTGCTGGTCAGTGGCTCTTGGCACTATTCACGGAAAGGAGTATGGCTAGGAGCGGCCGTCGGCACAGCAAGGCATGGTACGCGGTGGCTGGTAGTGCCCTGGCCATCGCCATAGCACCCTGCAATGCTATCATAATGAAGAGTGGATTTCCGCGATAATCCGGAGACTTCCCTATAGCTTTAACACTGTCAGGGAATCGCGGAAAGTTACCGGAAGTCAGGTTTCATCCAATACTCTCCCAGCATATTCTTGCACCCTTTTTCTAATCAAATGTCGGCATAGACTCTGTGTGGAGAGCTCGTGCCCAATATGACCTACTTAGAGCCACATGAATTGCCGCACAAACGTATCACCAAATCGCCGTAATTAATCGCTGTTATTCACTTATTCAGATTGGCCACTGAATGTGTCTAAGTAAGTGTCAGTTTTTTAGGGATATTTTATAGTTGTTGAGTGATTCTAAGCAAGTGTAGAGAACTATTCTGTGGTTTATTGGAGTGAAGGGAACGTCACACTGTTGATGTAGATTGTACCGTTACGTTACGCTGTCAATGTTTTTACTGTATTATCACCCATAGAGTTACATTCACCGAGAGTGTAATCAGTGAGAGGGAGGAGTGTAGTGATAGTTGTGTAAGGACACTGTCAACTTATATTATCTTTCATATCAAGTTTCAAAATGGCAACAAAGGAGGTGGATAGGACAGCCAACATTACCGAAATTGATGCAAAAGTTAAGAATAAGTTTAGATGGGAATGGCTCAGTGACAAAGACAAAAATTGAGACTTTTTTTCTGATTATGTGAGAAAGATTCTTAAACCAGGATATGTTATCTGTAAGTGGTGTGATGCACATATAAATCATGGAACTTCTGGTAAGAGGGCACTTAGTGATCACTCCAAGACTGTGAAGCATAGAACGAGAAAGGTGGTAATTAAGGGAAGCCAAACACTACCGGCAGTCTTTTCAGTAACACAAGCAATCATAGATGGAACAAATAATGTACAAGGCATTGGCTGTTCTATAGGGCAGAGCACAGAAAGTTCCCATTCAAAACCCTATGGAGCAGCACCCAATGTACCTGGGACACACACACACACAACTTGTGATACAAGACCAACAGTGAATATAATGGATAGAAAGGCCAATGCTGAGGCATGTACTCTATCTTTTATAGCTGAACATTCGCTATCTCTCAGTTTGATACCTCACCTTATAAATTATGCTAAGGAAATGGCACGAGATCCTAAAGCCTTAGATGGACTTAATATGGAAAGAACAACAGGTGCATATAAACTGAGAGAAGGTCTGGGTTCTGTGCTAAAAAAACGCTTGGTTAGTGACTTGAGACGCTACACATTTTCTATGAATGTTGATGAATGTATGAGTGCATCACATCAGAAAATATTCTCTGTCTTAGTATCATATTTCTCTGAGGAAGATCAAAGCAGTGTTGTAAAGCATTACATGTCAGTGAACATGTCAACTGTCAATGCTGAAACTCTCCATAATATTTTGATAGATACTCTTGAAAAGGATGGGATCCCTCTCAAAAATCTTATTTCTATCCTCTCTGACTCAGCTAACTACATGAGAGGAAAAATTAGTGGATTTGAGACAAGAATGCGTCTAGATGCTAACCATCTCCTTGATATTGATGGTGATGTGTGCCACCATGTTAGCAATGTGGTCAAGAAATTCACATCTCTATTCAATAAACAAGTTGAGAGTTTGTCTGATGATTTGTACACTGACTTTAAATGGAGTCCTGATCTGAGAGCTCATTTAAAGGAAATATGCATAATGCTTGAGATTAAATGTCAGCTACCAAAACAAAGAATTCCCCACAGATGGCTCTCAACATTCGATGTGATTCTTCCTAACTACAGTATGTTCACAGTGTACACACTCTTTTACTGGCCTTGGCTTTCAAAAACAGATCAGTCTCTTTATAAACACCTCATTGCGGAAGTGAAATCATCCCTCTCAGAAGAGGCCAAATGTGCTATAGACTTGATACATGAAAAGCTCAGAAACAAAAAGCTCACTGATAATGGAAGAGAAAGGAAAAAGAGGCTGGTGGAAAAGATCTTTTTCAAAAGGGATTATTCCCTCCTGGTCATGGAATTTTTCATTGACCTGTTTCCATTATTCAAGTCGTTTGTGCTCATGTTTGAGCAGAAAGAGCCCATGATGCACCGTCTTCATGATGAACTCAAAGACTTGGTGAAAAAGTTCTTGTCGGTATTCATCAAACCTGAATATCTGAAGAATAAGTCTGCAAAGCAACTTGCAAACACACAGGTAATAGACTTAGCACTCCAGTTGAAAAAGAATGAGGTATACATTGGGAAAAAAGCAGAAAAGCATCTCCAATCACTCCCTAAAACAAGCTTTTTGAAACAAGAATTCCTGAAAAATGTCCTTGATGCATATACCAAAGCTGGATCCTACATGCTTGAGAAGTTCCCTTTGGACAACAAAACTTTGCGTTGTCTCTCAGCACTTGATCCAAAGGTTCAGGGTCATGATGTCACTCTAGGGATTCTGAAAGAGCTAGGGATGCTTTTCCCAACAATTCTCAAAGCAGGAGACATGCATGAATATAATGAAGAGTGTCGGGCCATGCAGATTGTAGATGCAAAGGACATGCCATCAAGTGATAATCAAGATGGTAAAGTGAGGAGACCAGATCACTGGTGGGCTAAGATACTAGCTTCTGGGAAATATCCCAATTTATCAAAAATAGTTAAAGCTTGTCTCAGCATCTTCACTGGCCCACAGATCGAACAAGCTTTTTCTCAGATGAACCAAATCATCACACCCACCTCCAATAGATTTGAAATTCAAACTTATGCAGCCATCATATCAATCAAGTTCCACCTTAAAGCAAAGAAGACCACCTCACTTTCTCTTTTCCATAGGAATAACATTTATAAAGATCCAGTGGACAAGGGCATAGCTTATGCTATGCAATCTGCATACAGCCTGTACCAGAAGAAGCTGGCTCTAGAACGGAAGGCCAAGCTTGACAGGCGCCAGAGCCTTAAGGTGGCACAGTCTGAGCCAACCAAGAAACATGACATTCATGCCATGGCTAATAAAATAGGAAAGCGCATTCAGAGGAAGAGAAAGGGAATCCCTGATGGTCCTACTTCTGGGGGGAAAAGAAACATTCAGCAACCTAATGTGAGTGTTACTCTTTTATTATGAGAAGATTGTCCATCTTAATAACATAACCTTTCTCCAGTTGTGTTTATAGTTATTTTTATTTGTGCTATTCCAAATTTAATACATTTATGTACACAAATAACTAACTCAAAAACCTTTTAAATATGGGCAATTTTAAGTTAGCTTGTCACCAATTTCCGCTTTTTTTGTCATGGGTCACTTTCATCCCTGGCATCCTCCAAGGGGGAAATCTTCTTTCCTGTACACCCAAGTGTGTCTTTGACATGTCAAAGATGTCACTATCAGTATCACACAGAGACACTCGTGTGCCGGGATAGTTGATATGCATCGAATGCAGTAATCAGATTAGCGCGGCACGTGCTAAGTCACATGCTAGCTGCGATGACCCGAGACGGCAGCAGGGCGTGCACGCCCAGCAAGCACATGCAATCAGCACTCAGCATCACCAAGCACCAGCAACACAAAATCAGTGCACAGTGTTCAGTAACCAGGCCATACTCAAGCCTTATTCAACCTACATTCAGATGCATACATGTGTGCGTATATGATGATATATATGTATATATATATATATGTTTAACCGTTCCACTCTCTCAGCCTAGTGCGAGCCTATGTGTTGTTTCTATAATAAAAATTCCAGGTGAATTTTCTGGGCCTGCCGCAGGCCGCCACCACCTCTCGTCCCGCCCCCGGTTGAACGCCTTCATGCTATTTAACCCGGGCTAAGGGCGGAAAGCCAGAGTGCCATAGAGATACGGATTGACCCTCTTCCCGCATTTAATAGACGTATATTAATTATTCCCTTAATTCACTGGCTCTCCTCCCCACCATTTAGGTTGTTATGTAATACTTTAAGCAGTCCAGACCAAAGCAGACACTCTACGTTGTGCCGCTGCTGTCACTTATAAACAGCCTAGATAAACTCAGTTAGGCATTATTACTGTAATTCATGCTTTTATTAAGAAGGTAGTTACTATGTCCCCGGAGGGGGTGATCGGCATCATACAGCCAGCCGGGCAGAAGGCCCTTAATTATATATAGAATAATCGAATCTCAATATCTAGTTGACCTCCCTACATTGCTAGGAAAGTCGCAACCTGCGTCTCCTAGCAACGAGTTACCGCAGTGAACCCGGCCCCGCATTTGATGGCCAATGCGGGTCTGTCTTGGCGAGCAGCCCACATTTCCAAATGCGGGTTGCATGGCCCAAGCCCACAATGGCCACAGCTCGAGTATAGTCTCGCCCACTTCACACATATATATATATATATATATATATATATATATATAGATATAGAGAGAGAGAGAGAGGTATGCCTATATATATGTACATGCGCATTGATATTGATAATGATATAAATATATATATATGGGCATGTGACCCATATAGCATGCTCATGCACATGTGTAGTAAACTGATAAATGCAAGGACGTGTATGTACGCACATTTATACATGTATATGTACAGATGAATATGTATGTAGGTCTATCTTTGTATATATGCGTATGTAGTCTATAACTATAACGACTGGAGGCCGCATATCGGCTGAACCGCCCGAAGTCGCCTCCCCCGGGCACAAATCCCTCTGATTGGCTGATCGCCTGCGGCTTGGCCAGCCTAGCCGGGGGAGCGGAGGCGGTACAGCGCCCACCCGCCATGCGGCAGGTGGGGAGGCAAGGCCCTACAGCCCAAATAATATGAGCATAACAAGTTATACAATACATAACCATATATGCATGAATATCCATAAGTAGATATGGATAAATGATCATATATGCATGAGCATAGGTGTGCATAAATATATATGCATGTATGTAATGTGTCAGCGTGTGTATGTATGTACATATATGTATGTGCATAAATATGCACCTATGTGTATATGTATATATGGCATATACATGTGTATATGTATGAATCTGTATATACGTACATATATATGCACATGAATGTATATGTAGGCCTATGTATGTACATATAAGCATCCGTATATGAATGCGCCTGTATGTATATTTGTACATAATTATATGTAGGTGTATATGTATGTGCTGGTATGTCATCATCATCATCATCATCATCATCATGCTGTCGGTCGCGATGCGACAAAGACTGCTTTCATTACTTGACTGTCACTCTCCATTTAGCTCTCTGCTGTGAGAGTTGCGTCCATGAGTCGGTCTTAATGTCGCACATTTCATGAAAGCTGCCTGCAAAAGTGTTGAAGTGCTGCTGGCTTTTGCAAGTTACCAGCGGCACTCTCTCGGGGAGCAAACAGAGGTTTCACACCGGCAAGAACATGTCAAGACAGGCGCAAAACTATTTGTCCCTGCAGTGGCTGGTCGGGAGATGTTGGGGGTTCCATACATCAACCGCCCTTAATGCTGCCACAGTGACATGGTTTTCTGTTTAGGGTTTGCTCCTTTAGCCTTCGGTTCTGTCAAGAACATGTACCACAAGGCAGTGGTTTACAACTCTGCAAGGCAGGGGCGTCAAACTCCCTGAGGTATTGCTATACCTGCAATACCTGCATATGCATCGAATGTATGGTATGCTGGTATGTATTATGTATGTATATATATATATATATATGTATGTATATGTATATATATATATATGTATGGATATAATTATATACCGTGATATATACATATATGTATTTTGATATATAATCATATATATGTACCCTAATATATGCGATGGATATATACTGTGATGTATACACATTTATGTTGTGATCTATGCAGATATATTTACCGTGATATATACACATATATACTGTGAAATATATATATATATATATATATATATATATACTGTGATATATACTCTACACACATATAGCGTGACAATGACATATAGCATGTATTACCATATTATATACACATATGTGCTCTGATATATACACATATATATATATATATATATTGTGATAAGTACACATATATGTACCGTGATATATAAACAGGTATGCACCGTGATATGTATGCACATATATGTACCATGATATATACACATTTATATATACAGTGATGCATACACACATATATTAATGATATATGATATATATATTGCCATATATACATATATATGTATCGTGATATATACACATATATACCGTGATATATACACATATATGCACCGTGATATATACACATATATCACGGTGAATAGCCCGCACATAGCCCCTGCGCGAGCTGGTGGCGGCGTGTACCTAACGTGGATTGTTCTCCCTCTGCCGTTGCCTCCTGCCGCTGCGCTTACAGTACGGCTTGAGATAGACAGCGTGGTGCTGGTGGCGCCCAGTAAGGCCTGCGTTTTACCTCCTCCCGGCCCGTGCCTCGCGCTGCTCCCGGCGCTCGTTCACGCCGTCTCCGGCCGGCCCTAGGCGCCCCGCCGGCCGCACAGCGAGCACAGTCCGTAAGAACTCTCACTCATTGCACCCGGCCCGGCGGAAGCAGCAACGGCAAACCAGATTATGCTTACTTTATGTCCTAGTCGACGTTCTCTTGACGTGCATTGATTGGTGTTTTGTGTGTGTGTTTCCCCCACACTTAATAGACTCCGCCCTTAGACCTTATTCACGCGTGGCTCGAAAACGAGGCTGGTTTAGGTTTAGTATCTACACAATGGCATTATGTTAATATAATGTTAACTCAGACTGGGATGGTGGGGAATGGCATTGTACTGGAACTAACCAAACCAATTAGCTCCAAAATTGTATTTAGCTCATTCTATTCAAATACTTTTACCAACTTTAGTCATACTGATAGTGGCGCCGCCTAGTGAGAAAAAGATCATATCGTATATTTAAGTACCATGTTATAATACACGTATATGTATATGTACAGGTATTTATATTTAGATATGCGTATGCAGTTACACTAATTATATCATATGTTTAAGTACCCTCTTATGTGCATGTATATGTACAGATGAATATGTATATATGCAGGTGCATCCATGTAGATATGTATATGTAGCTACACACATATATCCATAAATGCTTGAATTTTCATAATTAAATATGCATAATTGAACATATATACATGTGTGTGCGTTTATATAGATATAACTTATAAGTGCACGTAGAGTGTCAGCAGGTGTATATGTACATTTATGTATTGTGTTTATGTATGCCCCCAGGGTTTAAACCTATGTAACATGCTAACTGCTATTGTATAATGTTAACCTTTCTTTTCTTTTCTTCTTAAAGTTGTATACTGCCTATCGTGGATAATTCTGAATAGACTTGTTTTTACCATTAGACAGTTTGTCGATAGAAAGCCTGGGCCTACACTTTTACTGACCCAAGGGATTTTTAACCTCCCGCACCACATAGACATGGTATGAGAGCAACTGGCCTTTGATGACCGTGTAAGTTATACACAGCTGAGGAAATCCAAATTGGCAGAGGTGATGGCTTGGGGAATATATATTCTAATATTTATGTGTCATTATGTGGTTGCTAACCAGCATTATGTGGTTGCTAACCGGCAGTATGTGGTTGCCAACCTGCGCTATGTGGTTGCTAAACGGCCAAAGCCTCGTTTCCATTTTGGGCACGTGAAAAAGGTCAACCTACCATATCCTTCTCCATTTCACTTCATCCATGGCGGCATCTCTCGCACATCTTGTGATGTTCTGGGTATAGTTCCTGGAGGTAATGCAAGCCCGCCTCCCCTATGATGTCACGCTGACTCCGCGACCTCTAAGGTCGTCAGCGATCAGCTGTCGCTCTTCTTTTGCACTCAACAACAAAAACTGATGAATTTTACAGATTTAGATTCGCTTCAATTCATTCACCTACAACCAATCCGTATGTAAATTTGGCATATATATATATGTATATATGCGAATTTATACTCGTATGCTCGTTGTATATTATGTATATGATATATATCATATATTCCATAAATATCACATATATGCCATGTATATCGCATTATATTATGTATATGATAATATATATATATGATATATAATCCTTATATATCATATATAAATTATAAGGATTATATTAGCATAAATTCGCGAAAGTCTCAACATACTGTTGGTAAGACGGTCCGAGCGCGGTGGCGCCCCCTCTCGGACTCCACCCGACTCTGCATGGCCGGAGGCTCGTCGCTCAGAATATATCTATATATAGACCCCTTTCAAGGTTTATAAACATCGTGTGTGCGGGCGCAGCCAGGCTGCAGAACGAATGCACACGGCGATAGAGTTTCAGTTTGCCGATACGCGCAGTGAAAAACGACAGTTTTATTCAAAATTAATAGAAATTCTGAACCCTAACCTTATAAATCTAATATAATCTGTTTGTTAAACATGTTTTCTATATGTATTCTAATCGGTTTGTGTCTAGGTGGTGTGGTTTTAGAGATATTTCACTTTTTCTGTATGAAGATTGCTCATAGCCATTGAGTTTGCAGTGTGACCGTGTGCCGTTCTGCAGCGAAGCAGAGCGCACTGACCTAAATACCCATGCTGACGTCATATGAAATAGGTCTATATATATATGTATATGATGCGGTAGAACGGAGTCAAGTGACGTCATACGTGCATTGCTTGCCCACTGTCCGGTTGGCATAATCTGCGGGCGCCTACCTGCGGTTTTGTACTTCCGCTGATGGCCTTACTGGAACGCGCCAACCACACGCAAGATTGCGACTCATGTTGCATCGCCACAAGCTGCGCCTATCGAGGGCTGTGCTCAGCTGTTGAATGGGGATTTGTTACGGGCGTACCGGAAGTAGTCGAGGCGGTTTGCACCGCCTTCGTCCAGAACCTAGCGTCCGGTGTAGAAAAAACCCGCTAAGGTGTCGTCATGGCGGTGTACCGACGGAATTAGCGACAATTTAGTGATTTGCCTGAAAGGTGTCACAGCGGCATAGTCCAATGGTTTTGAGTTCATGCATATTTCTTTTAAGGCCCTGTCACATTATGGCGCATCTCGCAAGCGCATCGCCAATGCGTAAAATCACATTTTTACATCTAGAAGCGTCAAACTTTTCGACGAGGGGGGAAAAGTTGGACATCAGCGCAACATAGTGGTAGCGTATGTCGACGCATAAGAAAAAAACTAAAAAGGTTTGGCACAATGTGTGGCTAACATGCCTCTTGCGTGTGCGGCATTTACCTAGTGTTGGCATAATGCGCGCCCAACGTTCCGCTAGCGACTGTTAAACGTGTTGCACAATGTATGAGAGCGTAGTGCCAGCGCATGAGCGACGCATGTCCAACGACAGTCCAGCGCATTTTGGCCTTGCGCCAGCATGCACCCAGAGCACGTGAAGTTGGCGTAACGCGTGAGTAACTCATGCCTACTTTATATATGTTAAGCGAGTGCCAGATGCGCGCCCTATACATCAAATACGCCGAGACACGGTGGATAAATGGCAACCGTGCATCGGCCATATGTTATGCATACGTTAGAACAACGTCATCATACGTTGGCATTATGTTGCCAACGCGCGGACTGAATGCTCCCTGTCAGAGGAACGAAAGTCAATGTAGGACACCATAAGAACAACGTTCCTCCAACGCGCGTCTAATGTATCTCGACGTATGCCTATGTTAGGCATAATGTAACCCCCATGCCTTGTCATACGTCGAAAGTTTTGCGCATGCACAAAACTTCGCTGACCCCCTGACACACGCCGCCATATGTCGACGAACGTCGACATACATTGACGTATACCAAAGCATGCCTAATGCACGTGTAATGCATAACGACGTATCCCGACGTAGTGGCAAAAAGTCACATACGTCGCTGTACGTTTGCACGATGCATCGTAATGTGACAGCCCCATTAGAAATATACATTACTTTGGTGTCTATATTCTGTTTTACTTTATTTTGAAATGGCTTTTATTTTTAAGCGGGCTAGCTTTGGCGGTATTTGTAAAATGACAAATGTCACAAATATTTTATAAGGAAAATATTACATTAATTTTAGTGTGCACGCTGAAATTCTGGGCATTATAGGTTTCCGCTGTGGCAGGGTCTATTACATTGATATCCATTAGGTGCAGCAATCTATGCTTAATGAGTGCACCCGTATCTAAGTGGCATATGTAGGATACCCGTATCTAAGTGGCATATGTAGGATACCCGTATCTAAGTGGCATATGTAGGTTACCCGTATCTAAGTTGCATATGTAGCATACCCATATCTAAGTGGCATATGTAGGATACCCGTATCTAAGTGGCATATGTAGGTTACCCGTATCTAAGTGGCATATGTAGGATACCCCTATCTAAGTGGCATATGTAGGATACCCGTATCTAAGTTGCATTTGTAGGATACCCATATCTAAGTGGCATATGTAGGATACCCGTATCTAAGTGGCATATGTAGGATACCCGTATCTAAGTGGCATATGTAGGATACCCGTATCTAAGTGGCATATGTAGGATACCCGTATCTAACTTCTAAGTGGCCTATGTAGCATCAAATATGCAAGTGTCTTCGTTTCGAAAAGTTAATTTTTTTAATTGGACTGGGCGGCTTTAACTACACTGTGCTGCCAAGTGATGAGTATTGTTTCCGATCGCCGATTACCGATCGCCGGTCGTCGGGGGGGGGGGGGGGGGTTCATTACGATTTTAGATTAGACGCTTAGCGGACATGGCACTTTGGCAGTGCTATGCTGGTTAGTGAAATCATCAGCAAGTAGATGAGATTAACAAACATGCTGTTTGTGGGGGAACTATTTGAAAGTGTACCGAACACGATAAGACTGAGGAGGCCGTGGTGACAGACGCTACGTAGTGCACAATGCGCCTGGCGGAGTAGTGCGTTTGTACAGCTTCTCTTGAATGCTGAGTGTTAGGTGGTGATACTGCACAAACATAGCCATAGCAATGACGCAGTAGCGAAGCCGACTTAGAATTGGACAGATATAAGGGTTATTTCTAGTCTGGGTCTAAATTACCGACTGTCTGTGGGGTTTTGACTTATGCCGCATATAGTCCGAGTAGTAAGCATTAAGTGTTAGTAAGTATTAGTAATGGTCAGTAATAGTTGGTAAGCATTGATAAGTTCAAATGAGCTGGTTTAAGTTAGCTCGGGTTTGCATAGATATTAGATGCCTTTCAATGTTTATAAACATTGTCTATGCGCGCGCAGCTTGGCTGCAGAACGAGGGCACACTGCCATTGAGTTTGCCGATACGCACAGTGCAAAACGTCAGTTCTATTCAAAATTCAGAACCCTAACTATATAAATTTAATATAATCTGTTTGTTGAATATGTTTTCTATAGGTGTTCCAAGCGGTCTGTTTCTAGGTGGTGTAGTTTTAGAGATATTTCACATTTTCTGTATGAAGATTGCTCATAGCCATTGAGTTTGGAGTGTGACCCTGTGTTGTCCTGCAGCCAAGCTGCGTGCGCACTAACCTAAATACCTATGCTGACGTCAAATGAAATAGGTCTACAGCGTTGAACGAATTGCTAACAGTTTGTTTGAACTAGGAAACCCTTGTCATTTCTAGGAGGAGTTGATACGTAAAAGGTGCTAGTGAGATGTGATTAAAAGTAATATTGTTAAAAGCTTTGTAATATGTGGTAGGAGTCACTGATGATCAGTATTAATTACTGAAGAGAGTTAATTGGCCTCAATGTGATTAGTAAAATTTAGTAATAGTAAATTGAGTTATTAAGAGTTGCTCATAGTTGGAAATGTAGGATCAAATCTGGGTGAGCGTTTTGGTTTCGACAATTTAATGCGTTCATCGGACTATGCGACTTTAAGCTATATGGCGTTGCCCCTTTAATTGGCCACGAATTGGTAACAGCGACTGTACGGTTTCCGTGTGCTATAAATAGAAGTCCAGATGAGGCAGCGTACAACTATCAATTAGTGAGAACTTCAGCAAGTTTCATCTGATTAAGAAAAGGTATTATGTAAGACTCAAGTCGTCAGTGCATGACCGGACAGAAAAGGTTACTAGGGAACAATACAAGTTAAAGAGTAGTCAGAATTGATCGAAATTAGTAATCGTTGGTCAGAATTGTTAATAGGCTGCGTGGAATAGCATTAGGTAGTTAAGGTGGTATCAGGAGTTAATAACGGCCAATGCATATTAGGCCTGCGTTGGTTGTGGTTAAAGCCAGCGAGACAAGTCATTGGAGGTGGGAGTAATTAGCAAGTAATATGGTGACGAGACAAGTCATTGGAGGTGGGAGTAATTAGCAAGTAATATGGTGAGGAGACAAGTCATTGCAGGTGGGAGTAATTAGCAAGTAATATGGTGAGGAGACAAGTCATTGGAGGTGGGAGTAATTAGCAAGTGATATGGTGAGGAGACAAGTCATTGGAGGTGGGAGTAATTAGCAAGTAATATGGTGAGGAGACAAGTCATTGGAGGTGGGAGTAATTAGCAAGTAATATGGTGAGGAGACAAGTCATTGGAGGTGGGAGTAATTAGCAAGTAATATGGTGAGGAGACAAGTCATTGGAGGTGGGAGTAATTAGCAAGTAATATGGTGAGGAGACGCCCAAGTTAGTGTATCCGATTGAGTGCTAACGCACCGTGCGGCAAATACGCTTCGTGGTTAGCTACACACTTGTGTGCACTCATGCATGACGGCATCCAAGTTGGCGCATCCAAGGACGTTCTATAACCTAGACAGACACGAAGCAAGGCACAACACACGGGCTGTCGAGAAGGGGCGGGGGGGGGGGCGGGGCGGGGGTGCATACATAGCATTGTCCAAGTGATGGAACCATTGCACATTTTCTCGCCGCAACAAATCCCCATTTAACCGCGAAGCCTGCGCTATGTTGTACTGACAACCTTTTCACTTAGAGTGTCTTTGAACGCGTTGGCAAATGACGTGGCTCAAATACGCTCTAAGAGTCCACCACTGCACTTATGTACGTGGTTTATATGTAATTATCTTATATACATATATAGTTGAACATAAAACTGAGGCAACCCTGGCAGGGCACTGCATGAATCGTCACTCACGACCAACACCAGCGACCGCCACCCAATCAGCTTTCCAGCATTTTCGCTGGTGTTTTCTTCCACCTTCCCGCTGGTTCCGGTGCCCACTCGTATACACGCAACACACTGATATGCCAGGAACCACCTGCTTCTGACGTCATCCTGTGCTCACACCGATGCCGGCTTTCTCTGTGTGTCTTCATGATTATTCACCTTTTTTTTCTTGTGTGTGTGTTACCGGTTTCTGTTGATATTGGAAGTGAGAATACATCACTATTGTTCATCACGCTCCTGCACCCTGGTGGCCATAGCCGGGAAGCACACTGTCCGCAGCCACAGCCGCAGCCGCAGCCGCGTCCGCGTCCGTAAAGAGCGATAACCGCTTATCAATGCAAATGCGGACAGTGTGTTTTCTTCGCCTGCATTGGTAATAGTGAATCACAATGCGGGGAGGGGGGATATGGCAGTCTGTGTGTCTTAGGCTGCTTTTGATGATATAAAGCACTGAGTAATTGAGCCAGAGACAAAATTACACCTGGACACTCTGAGCATGCAGGACTAAGGCCCATGCACACCGGCACAGCCCAGTGCTTTTTGAGCTTATGTCATATTTTTAAATATTTGTATTAGGTTGATTGTTTTAATAAACATCCCTCTAGGTTTAGCTATTCTTTAGTATAATTATAAATGGCTAGCTTTGGAGATATTTGAAGTGAAAATGTGTTAAATTAATTTTGGGGTGCATTTCGAAATGCTGAACACCGTAGACTGCAGCAGTGACAGGGGGAATTAATCTGGTATTCCCTTCTGTGCACCAGTACATGATTACTAGCAGTACTCGTATTTACATTTGATGTGCACGATCAAATCTAGGTGAGCGTTTTGCTTTCGACAATTTGCATAAGTTCGTTCATTTTAATTGGCCAATAATTGGTGATAACGACTGCATGGCTATAAATAGAAGACTAGATGAGGTAACATACAACTCTAAATTAGGTTGACATTTATTTAGCTCCATCTAATTAAAAAGTATCATCTATGACTCAAATCGTCAGTTCATGGCAGGAGTTAACGCCACCGCAAACTAGCGACTGAAATATCGTCGTCGATTGCAGTCTTACTCTTAATAAGTCTTATGCTTTTGTCATCAGGTAGAACTCTTTTCTTAAATGGAATATGAGTATCATGTCGTCGTGTCTAGTCTTCTCGTCAGGAGACACTGACGATTCACAGTCGTTATTATTAGTCGGCGATCCATTACAGCGTAGTCGACGACTCACTAAGACGGCCCAGTCGTAGTCAGTGTGAGGTGGCCTGAGATAACCCAAGTGTTTGTGTACGGAAGGAAGGAAACGTAATATGTTGTTTCCAAATTACATTCAATTAGCTTAGTTAAGTGCTAGAAGATAGAACCCACTTTTCCAAGGCACAATCAATGAAATGCCTTTTGTTGTTTGCTGCCAATGTTAGCACGAGCGTACAAGGTGGGGGGGTCGGGGGCAGGAAAGCATAAGTGCAGTACTTTGCAAGCCTCACTTCACTAGGATTCTGCTCACTTCAGCTGTCATAGGCTGGATTGTTACCATTTCACCAGCTCTGGCATTGGGCTGTGTACAGAATAGGTAACTTAGCAACGTCAGCGTTAACACCAACGCAATGTAGCAATGTATTCACAAAGGAGCCCAGATGTGTCTCCGATATCAACAGAAATTCACGAATATGTGTTGTATTTCATATTATATATATAAGTGTACATATGTATATGGGTATATATATATGTATATATGAATATGTATGTGTATATATGTAATTATATGTATTTATATGTATATATACATATACATAGGTATATATGTATATATACATATTTGTGCATATATGTGTGCATATGTATATAATGTGCATGCATCATTATATGTATATATGTGCATGCATCATTATATGTATATATATAGGTATATGTTTGCACTGGTGATGTATAAACACTGGTGTGCGATCATTAGCAGTGTAATTGTGTTTGACTGGACTTGATTAAATGTCAAGCACTGTGTTCATGACATAGTTATCGGAATCTATCCATTCTAATGCTCAATGAGATTCCCAGTGTGATAATTTTTATATCAGATTGATTGTCCCCAGTATATTATCACGTCTTGTATTGCTATGTCTAATTCAAATACGTTGGTATTTTTACTTCTATCGACTAATATTGCTAATGTTTGCAATCAAAAGTAGTTAATAATTGCTTTACACGGCAATACGGAGTTCGTGCACCTGGGTACTTATGGAAATTGTCACAATTAGCTTAGCCTCGGGCAATGCTTATTCCAGAGGCCAGCAGGACTCAAGCCCATATTGTGCATTAATTGCTTAATGTAGTTTCACTATCAAAGTGTGCATGTTATTTTTAATCATTGTCATTAGAGCTCATTAAATACTGAAATAGCGTTGTTATTATTACTATTAGTCTCTACGCTATCTGCATTGTAAAGCAAATTCAGCAAAATTCTAATTCAGATTCGTATGTAGTTGGATATACTTTTTATTCGTGTGCTGTGTCTAGTTATCTGTTAAAATGCGATTGCAATTTCAGGTTCTACTGCTCAAAGTGCAACTACTTGAAACATGGAGTAGTTCAATGTAAATTCGAGATATTATTGGTGTGGCTTTTTACTTTACATTGCACGACAATTTATACTTGAAACCAGAATAAATTGGGCATCGTAAACCCTCCCCATGTTCAGCTGGCCATACGTAGACGCAACCTCCTGTCCTCCAACCCGCACATGTCAGTCGTATCAATGCAGTTCCCGGTCTGCTCAGTCAGATTATTCTGATACTGAGCTAACCAGTCCTTGCCCTATACTAGTTATGCGAAGCACTATGCTAGGTAGCGATAATTATCACTTTTGTAAGTCAATGAATGGCAATGTGTGCCTTATACGTTGGGCATACGTTATGTGTACGTCAGCCATACGTCGCCGTACCTTATGTGTACGTTAGACATACGTTGATGTACGTTCCCTGTCTTACGTTCCCACGTCTTCCATTCCCCCATCTTCCATTTCCCTTCTTCCATTCCTGCCGCTTCCATTCCCACCTCTTCCATTTCCCCTCTTCCATTCTCCCTCTTCCATTCCCCCCTCTTCCATCCCCGCCCTCTTCCATCCCCACCCTCTTCCGTCCCCCCTCTTCCGTCCCCCCTCTTCAGTTCCCCCTCTTCCATTCCCCTCTTACATTCCCCTTTCCATTCCCCCCTCTTCCATCCCCACCCTTTTCCGTCCCGCCTCTTCCGTTCCCAGTCTTCCGCTTCCCGTCTTCCGTTCCCCATCTTCTGTTCCCCGTCTTCCCTTCCCCGTCTTCTGTTTCCCGTCTTCCGTTCCCTGTCTTCTGTTCCCCGTCTTCCGTTCCCTGTCTTCTGTTCCCCGTCTCCTGTTTCCTGTCTTCCATTTCCCCGCCTTCCGTTCCCACTCTTCAATTCCCCCTCTTCCATTCCCCCTCTTCAATTCCCCTTCTTCCATTCCCCCTCTTCCATTCTCCTCTAACCAGACGGGATGGCCGAATGAGTTAGAGCGTCCGTCTCCTGTGTTGATAGCCATGTGATCGTGGGTTTGAACCCTGGTCGAGTCAAACCAATGACTTAAAGATTGATACTTGTCGCTTCCTAGCCAGGCGCTTGGCATTATTAGGATAGGGCAAGGACTGGTTGGCTCAGTGTCAGGATAATGTGACTGAGTGGGCTATCAGGTCATGGTGTTGGTGGCCTGGTCTCCATGTGGGTCACCACTATAAAGTCACCATTAGTGCGCTCTGTCACAAGTCGGTACCAGTCCTGATATGACCTTAGATGTTGCAAAGATCCTATAACACTAAGACGGCTCACTCAGCCTGTACTATGTAATCAAGAGAACAGGCGGGCACCAGGTGGTGGATTTGATAATTTTGATAGCATTGGAGTGTCAGAAGAAACCCTGCTGTCGCTTGGTAGGTGTGTCATGGGGGTTTAAGGATGTGGTTTGGGTTTAGGGATGTGGTGGAGGTGTAGGTATGTGTGTGTTGGTGTAGGTCTGTGATTTGGATGTGTGTGCTGGGGGTGTAAGTGTGTGGTGTAGGTGTAGGTGTGTGTGGTGAGGGTGTAGGTGTGTGGCGGTGGTGTAGGTGTGGTGTGTGTGATAGTAGTGTAGGTGTGGTGGGGGTTTAGGGATGTGGTGGAGGTAAAGGTGTGTGGTAGGGGGTTTAAGTGTTTTGTGGTGGAGGCTTAGGGCTGTGGTTAGGGTGTAGGCGTGTGCTGGGGGTTCTAACATGCACACATTCACTATGGTGCTGGGCAGGCGAGCAGTGGTTGGCCTCTAACATGCACACATTCACTATGGTGCTGGACAGGCGAGCAGTGGTTGGCCTCTAACATGCACACATTCACTATGGTGCTGGACAGGCGAGCAGTGGTTGGCCTCTAACATGCACACATTCATTAGAGTGCTTGTCAGATGGGCAGTGGTTGGTCTCTAACATGCATACATTCATTATGGTGATGGACAGGTGAGCAGTGGTTGGCCTTCAACGTGCACACGTTCATTATGGTGCTGGACAGATGGGCATTGGTGGCCTCCAATGTGCATATGTTCATTATGGTACTGGGCAGATGGTCAGTGGTTGGCCTTTAACATGCAGACGTTCATTATGGTGCTGGACACGCGGGTAGTGGTTGGCCTCCAATGTGCACACGTTCATTATGGTGCTGGACAGATGGGCAGTGGTTGGCCTCCAACATGCACACGTTCATTATGGTGCTGGACAGACAGGCAGTGGTTTCCCTCCAACAAGCACACATTCATTATAGTTTTGGAGAGACAGGCAGTGGTTGGCCTCCAACGTGCACACATTCATTATGGTGCTGGACAGATGGGCAGTGGTTGGCCTCCAACGTGCAAATGTTCATTATGGTGATGGACAGATGGGCATTGGTGGCCTCCAATGTGCATATGTTCATTATGGTACTGGGCAGATGGTCAGTGGTTGGCCTTTAACATGCAGACGTTCATTATGGTGCTGGACACGCGGGTAGTGGTTGGCCTCCAATGTGCACAGGTTCATTATGGTGCTGGACAGATGGGCAGTGGTTGGCCTCCAACATGCACACGTTCATTATGGTGCTGGACAGACAGGCAGTGGTTTCCCTCCAACAAGCACACATTCATTATAGTTTTGGAGAGACAGGCAGTGGTTGGCCTCCAACGTGCACACATTCATTATGGTGCTGGACAGATGGGCAGTGGTTGGCCTCCAACGTGCAAATGTTCATTATGGTGATGGACAGATGGGCATTGGTGGCCTCCAATGTGCATATGTTCATTATGGTACTGGGCAGATGGTCAGTGGTTGGCCTTTAACATGCAGACGTTCATTATGGTGCTGGACACGCGGGTAGTGGTTGACCTCCAACGTGCACACGTTCATTATGGTGGTGGACAGACAGGCAGTGGTTGGCCTCCAATGTGCACACGTTTATTATGGTGCTGGACAGACAGGCAGTGGTTGGCCTCCAATATGCACATGTTCATTATGGTGTTGGACATATGGGCAGTGGATGGCCTCCAGCATGCACACATTCATTATGGTGCTGGACAGATGCGCAGTGGTTGACCTGAAAAGTGCAGACGTTCATTATGGTGCTGGACAGACAGGGAGTGGTTGGCCTCCAATGTGCACACGTTTATTATGGTGCTGGACAGACAGGCAGTGGTTGGCCTCCAATATGCACATGTTCATTATGGTGCTGGGAAGACAGGCAGTGGTTGGCCTCCAATGTGCATATGTTCATTATGGTGCTGGACAGACAGGCATTCATTTGCCTCCAATGCGCAGACGTTCATTATGGTGCTCGACAGATGGACAGTGGTTTGCCTCTAACGCACACACGCTCATTATGGTTCTGGACAGACAGGCAGTGGTTGGCCTCCAATGCGCACATGTTCATTATGGTGCTGGACAGATGGGCAGTGGGTGGCCTCCAACGTGCATATGTTCATAATGGTGCTGGACAGACAGGCAGTGGTTTGCCTCCAACGTGCATACGTGCACACGTTCATTATGGTGCTGGAAAGAAGGGCAGTGGTTGGCCTCCAACCTGCACACATTCATTATGGTACTGGACAGACAGGCACTGGTTGGCCTCCAATGTGCACACGTTCATTATCGTGCTGGATAGACAGGCAGTGGTTGGCCTCCAGCATGCACACATTCATTATGGTGCTGGACAGATGAGCAGTGGTTGGCCTGAAAAGTGCAGACGTTCATTATGGTGCTGGACAGATGAGCAGTGGGTGGCCTCCAAGATGCACACGTTCATTATGGTGCTGGATAGACAGGCAGTGGTTGGCTTCTAATGGTGCTGGACAGATGGGCAGTGATTGGCCTCCAATGTGCACACGTTCATTATGGTGCTGGATAGACAGGCAGTGGTTGGCTTCTAATGGTGCTGGACAGATGGGCAGTGATTGGCCTCCAATGTGCACACGTTCATTATGGTGCTGGACAAATGGGCAGTGATTGGCCTCCAACGTGCACACGTTCATTGTGGTGCTGGACAGACAGGCTTTGGTTGGCCTTCAACATGCACACGTTCATTATGGTGCTGGACAAATGGGCAGTGGTTGGCCTCCAACGTGCACACGTTCATTGTGGTGCTGGACAGACAGGCAGTGATTGGCCTCCAACGTGCACACGTTCAATATGGTGCTGGACAAATGGGCAGTGGGTGGCCTCCAAGATGCACATGTTCATTATGGTGCTGGTCAGATGGGCAGTGGTTGGCCTCCAACGTGCACATGTTCATTATTAATCAATAGGATACAGCTATAATAGACCTTGGACCTGTTAGCCGCTCTTAATTAATAGAAATGGAGACATTTCTTCAGATGTGGTGGATTGTAGCAACTGTCACTGGCTCCAAGATATACATAATGCTTGACCAGTATGCATCCACTCAGGACTTAAAGCAGTTCACCGACTCTGCTGCTACGACACTCTCCTGCAAGTCATTCCACAGGTCAACCACCCTAAAGCCGAAAAAGTTTTGTCGCAGTTCCAGTCTGGAGTACCCCTTCCTCAGTTTCGGGGAGTGTCCTTTGGTCCTGGTGTTGGAGTCTCTGATAAGGGGGCTGCCTGTCTTGTAGATAGATACCATGGAGATATTTGAATACTTCAATCATATCCCCCTGGGCCAATCTGTAGTACATGCTTGGGATCTTCAAATGGTGCTGGACAGACAGGCAGTGGTTGGCGTCCAACATGCATAGTTCATTATGGGGCTGCACAGATGGGCAGTGGGTGGCCTCCAACGTGCATACGTTCATTATGGTGCTGGACAGACAGGCAGTGGTTGGCATCCAACATGCATAGTTCATTATGGGGCTGCACAGATGGGCAGTGGGTGGCCTCCAACGTGCATACGTTCATTATGGTGCTGGACAGACAGGCAGTGGTTGGCATCCAACATGCATAGTTCATTATGGGGCTGCACAGATGGGCAGTGGGTGGCCTCCAACGTGCATACGTTCATTATGGTGCTGGAAAGACAGGCAGTGGTTGGCGTCCAACATGCATAGTTCATTATGGTGCTGGACAGATGGGCAGTGGGTGGCCTCCAACGTGCATACGTTCATTATGGTGCTGGACAGACAGGCAGTGGTTGGCGTCCAACATGCATAGTTCATTATGGTGCTGGACAGATGGGCAGTGGGTGGCCTCAAACGTGCATACGTTCATTATGGTGCTGGACAGGCGAGCAGTGGTTGGTCGCACAGATTCCGGTTCACTGGAAATGAACAGGGAATCACAAGCATGCATGGTGCCTTGTGAATATTAGGTAGAAATGGTTAGAGATGAATTACGACACGGATATAACCTACCAAAGGCCTTCCCCACATGCATGGACGTAGTTAGATGTGCACCTACTTACACTTCTAATACTTACATGTATGAGTTACATATGTAGGTACTTACATGTGTACCTACTTACACATGTAAATACATGTACCTGTATGACTTACATATATGGTGCTTACATGTGTAGCTTCTTACATGTGTAAATACATACACATGTATGACTTACATATGTGGGTACTTACATTTGTAAATACATACACATGTATGACTTATATATGCATACCTGCCAACTATTACGATTTTGGCGGAATAATTACGATTTTTTTATTCTCATTCCGCCCTACGAATTATAAGCATATTATTCCGCTTTTTCAAAATCCCCATGCCCCCCCGGAAAAATTTGAAAAATACATAAAAAAATGGTGCATTCTGGTGCATTTTCAGAGACATTTTAGGCACATTATTAAAGAAATTATTACCAGTTTTCAGCCTAAATACTAGAGTGAGTAAAGTTGATGTATTTTTCAAATTTTTCTGGGGGGCATGCCCCCGGACCCCCCTAGAACGCTTGCGCGCCTCGCTTCGCTCGGATGGATTTCTATTATTAGGATTTTCGTTTAACAAAAGTTGGCAGGTATGCATATGTGGGTACTTACATGTGTAAATACATACACATGTATGACTTACATATGTGGGTACTTACATGTGTAAATACATACACATGTATGACTTACATATGTGGGTACTTACATGTGTACCTACTTACACTTGTAATACATACACATGTATGACTTACATATGTGGGTACTTACACTTGTAATACATACACATGTATGACTTACATATGTGGGTACTTACATTTGTAAATACATACACATGTATGACTTACATATGTGGGTACTTACATGTGTACCTACTTACACTTGTAATACATACACATGTATGACTTACATATGTGGGTATTTACATGTGTAAATACATACACATGTATGACTTACATATGTGGGTACTTACATGTGTACCTATTTACACTTGTAATACATACACATGTATGACTTACATATGTGGGTACTTACACTTGTAATACATACACATGTATGACTTACATATGTGGGTACTTACATTTGTAAATACATACACATGTATGACATACATATGTGGGTACTTACATGTGTACCTATTTACACTTGTAATACATACACATGTATGACTTACATATGTGGGTACTTACACTTGTAATACATACACATGTATGACTTACATATGTGGGTACTTACATTTGTAGTTACTTACACTTGTAAATACTTACACATGTATGACATATATATGCAGGTAGTTACATTTGCATCTACTTACAATTGTAAATACTTACATATGTATTACTTACATAATTGGGAACTTGCATACATGTGTATCACTTACATATCCAGGTCCTTACATTTGTATCTACTTACATTTGTAGGTACTTATGCATGTATGACTTGCATACGTGGGTACTTACATGTTTAGCTACATGTACATGTACACATCTATGACTTACATATGTGGGTTCTTGCATTTGTAACTACTTACATATGTATGTACTTATATATGCAAGTATTTACACATGCCTAAATTTAGGTAAGACATGCAGCCATATGTAAATACTTGCACATGCAAGTGAATTTGTGCATGTACTTGGTACATACTGTACTTACAAATGCATGTACTTACATGTGTACTTATACATACACGTACTTGCACAAGGAGATACTTACAGATACATGTAGTTACTTAAATATGTAGGTTTTAACAGATACACATGCATGTAATTATGCCAGTACTTACGCATGCAAGTACTGATACATGGACACACACATAAATGTACTTCGGCATGTAGGTTATTTATATACAATTACTACGCATGCAGTTGCTTCCACACAAATACACATGTAGACACTTACATATTCAGATAGAGTTACACACGGTACTACACATGCAGTGGTTGTACAGGACAGATCCTCTCCCACACACATTTTGTGTACACGTGTACTACCTTTAATACCCCAGTCACACTATGCTTGCGACGCGTTGCGACCACTTGCGACCAGCAGTGAAGCTTTTGTCGGCGACCAAAAACCCCAAAAGGCGGGAAGATAACTTATCGGCGATCGATCGCCGACCAAGGTCAATGATCGGTTGGCGATCGCCGAATTCTCCAAGAGTTTAGAATATCGGTTGGCAGTCAGGGATCGATCGCCGACCGATTGGCGATCAGTCGCCGATCGATCGGCAACGTCTTTTCATATATTAATATTATATGGGTCTTTTCATATATAAAAAATGTATGCGTATTTCCGTACTTTAATCCCTGTTTTATATCAAATATATATGCAGGTTCTTATACCTCGTACCAGGGTCGCCGACCAGTCGGCGATCAGTCGGCGATCAGTCGGCATTGGTCCCGGACTCTTCGACGATCAAAATGCCCCCAACTCACTTTGTGATCAGTCAGCGACCAGAATGCGACTGATCGCAGACTGATCGACAACCAATGAAAATGCTTTGCGATCTGCTCATGACCATTTTGGTCGCCAGGAGGTTGCAGGGGCAGCACCTGCAACCTCTTGGTGACTAAGCCCCAGTCACACTACAGCTTGCGACCACCATAGACCAAAGAACTGACACTCACCAGTGACGTCCTTGTGACCAAAACATTGGTTGCTGATGTCTGGGTGTCACTGGTGACTGTGGGTTCTTTGGTCTAAAGTGGTCGCAAAGTGGTCGCCAGCTGTAGTGAGACTGGGGTGTTAGATGGTCGCCAGGAGGCCACGGACCACTAAGGACCATTTTGCGACCACTTGTGGCTAGAAGGTTTTTTTGGTGGTTGTAAGATGTCACAAGCAGTCGCAAGTGTAGTGTGACTGGGGTAACGAAGTATTGTGCCTGTGGTGGTTCAGCTGCCAGCGTCTGCCCCTTGCTCCCTCATGTCACTCTCTGCTGATCACGTGTCTCTCGCTTATACCACAGTAACACTAATGCTTGCGTCCCCTAGCGACCACTTCGTGACCAAAAAAGCTCACTGGCCAATTGACTGGTCACCGACTGGTCGCCAACCTAGCAAAAAATGGTCAGAGACTATTTTGGTCGTAATTTCTTTGGCCCAACAGTTGCAACCTCCTTGCAACCATTTTGGTCGCAAACAGGTCAGCAACTACTGAAGACCACTTTGCGACCACTTTGCGACCATTTTGTGACTGTGGTATCAGGTGTGAGGGGGCACCCTTCGCCCCCCTCCCCCAACCCATTTCAGTAAGGGGGCGTTCGAATAATACATTATTACATATCTCCTTTTCGGTCACTTTCCAACTACAGTGGATTTTTTCTTTTTCTTTTAATTTGACATGTATCAGTACATTTCCACATTTCTTTTCGATTTCCTTGTTTTCAGTAATGCCTCCTCTTTGACCATCGGCACAATCTTAATTGTGACTTAAATGTATTTCATGTGTTTTAGTTTTTGCTTGTGCTGTATATGTTTGAGCTGTTGTTTGGGATTCATGACTTGAGTAATCTGCTGAATGGTGATTGGGATGGTGAAGCACTTCTGCCAGACTGTGGGGTATTTCTGTAATTTACTAATGCTAAATTTATGTTTTCGTTTTCTAATTTAGCTTTCTTCATTTTTTGTTTGTTCTGACTAGCCATTTCTTTGTGGCTGTTGTAGACTCGAATATGTTGGGGTAAAACCATATTCTTCTGCAAATAAATAATACTCGTGGCTTGTGAACCGACGCCAAGTATCACTCACCACTTTGTCGGGTAACGGCCGAATACTTCCTGTAGGGCAGTATAACCCGTACCCTGTCCCTACTAAGTATGTTTAATGCCGAGGGCTACTTTGAGTAGTCGACTGTCTATTATGATTATATATGTATTCCATTTTAATTCGAGTAGGTCTACCCCTAACGTTCTGAAATAGATGTCTGGCATTTCATGATTTCTGAGTGGTTCTTTATGGGTGGCATTTCGAAAAGATTGGCAGAGTTGGCATCTGGAAGCTTTATCGGCTAACTGTGTAGACATCCCGTCCCAGAAGATCGCTTCACGGACTGACTGTTGACATTTAGTGATCCCCATGTGTGTTTCCTGTATCGAGTATATCTTATCACATTGTAGTGATTGTGTGATTACACTTTGCTGACCTTTCATTTTTAGGCCATCCTTAAATGTTAATTCTTCTTTATATGTAAAACATGGTTGCGCTTGTAGTGGTGTGGTGCAGTTTTGTGTGACCACCCATCTGTGATCATCTGTTTTACTGTTTGTAGTGTGTTGTCATTTTCAGATGCTATTTTTACGTTGCTGAGTTAATGTTTGCCTCGGTTATCAATCAGGTACTTAGTTTTATGTCGAACAGCTATTCTGTTATTACTTCTGTGGCTTCCGCTGTCAGCAGGGTGGCTGCAATGTATATATGTGTTTGCTATTAATAGATTTCACAGTTATGTTATAATTTTGCAAGTGCATATATACGCATGCGTTTCATCCTCATGTCACGCTCTGCTGATCACGTGCCTCTCACTCAGGTGAGACGGGGAGGGGGGGGGGAGAACCCTCCCCGCCCCCCCCCACCCCCCACCCAGACCCATATCTGTGAGGAGGCGTTTGTGTATTACAATCTTACACTACCCATGCATCTACTTATGCACATATACATGTGCAGGATATACATGGCCGTAGCTATGAATTTTTGTTTGGGTTTGATAAATTCTTGGAATGGACGAGTGACGAAGGCGAAAGGCACAACGGGGTTCTGGGAATGTGCCCTCCTTCTAGAAAATCTGTTAATATAGAGGCTCTAAAATGTCATTTTCAGCCATTTCAGGGAGGTTATATACAGGTCCCTCCTTTTGTTGGGGGGGGGGGGCACCCCTCTTACCCCCTGCTAACTACGGCCCTGATATATAAGGACTGACTTTTAGTGACATGCCAGGTTTGCTCACATGTGTGTTCTCTGATTGCCAGTACCTACACCGCCCCCAACGACGACCCCTGAACCTACTCTAGAACCACGGGAATCAAGTAAGTCCGCCTTCAATTGAATAAGAAAGAACTTAAAATAAAGCACATTCCCCTAATTATCTTAACTACTATTGCAAAGGCGAGGGTTAAATTAATTAATGCTTAGCAAGTCAGGTTTGTTGAAAAATGACCTATTGACTTGAGAGTATGTTTACAAGCTTGGTCAAATTGCATGGTCCGATGAAACATGTTTTAAAATACCAAAACACTTACCTACATTTGAATCTGACAATCTGGTTCATAGATACAGGAGTTGTGGAAAGCTTACCGAAATTATTTTGGGTTCTTTCAGTTAAATATACTCCAAAATTACCAATTCTTAATAAAGGTTACTCCGGATTTATGAATGGTTGGTTATCTAAAAAATTGTGTCAAAATTCAAAAGCCATCGGACTATGCAACGGTGGATTTCAGGTGGATAGGTGGATTGCAGCTGGGTGGTGGTGCAGACCACACCCGCAGTTTGGCACAGTATGTCGGCCTGTCGACTTGGTCAAGGCCACACATGGATGTGTGTAATCTGACCTGTCGAGTGTTGAAAGCGTTGGGAGTCCCCAGTAACCATGACAACACAACGCCTTCACCTAGCGATACGGCGCTACGGGCCTAGTAAAGGTTGATTGATTGATTGATTGGTGGTTGCTTTACACCGTGTCGGCAGCATAGGCCATATTCACGGCGAGAAATTTAGTTTTTTGTTCAAACCATCGCTTTTACATGTAAAAGCAGACAATCAATTATGTGCCAATAGACACTCATTAAATTAGAAAGCTCACAATCATATATTTGTGGTCAAGGGAAACAAATTCCCATAGAAAAAGGAAAGTTTTATTAATAATTGATAGAATTTATTTAGTAAACTATATGAGCTGGTACAGTCCAGCTGCCCTCAAAAAGGCTAAAATGTTTTCTTGTTTTACTTTAGTAAAAAGGTCATGCATACTGTCTGCAGTGTAGAATTGTTGGCGCAGGGCCAAAAAATCAACGCAACTTAGTCAAATGTGTTTGGGTGTCCGTGCGGACTGACACCCAATACATTCAGGGGGAGGTTCCCCCTTGAGCAGAAAAGCATGTGTAAGCCACGAGTGGCCAATACAGCAGCGGCTAAGGACCACTTGGTCCCGTCGACCTCCCGCATGAGTCTGTGGTGGTTTTCCCACATATGGTTAAATTTCTTTAAGTTTATTAATGTTTTCATCCCACCCCTGTTGCCATTCGGATTTTATATGGGTGGCTATTAGTGGTTTCAGATTACAGTGAGGGATCAGACACGGTTCAAGATCACAGTTCAGGGCCTTCTTGTAAAGGTAGCATACACGACGGGTCCTACAATGTTAAGGCCGCATGCTAAATGCTTACTTGCATATGTATGCATATATAGATATACGTGTGCATATTATGGAACACCATTTGTTGTTGTATTCAGTATTTAGACATATCATTAAATGTTTAATGATATGTCTAAATCGAATTAATGAGATCATCAAATATTTAATGAGATCATTAAATATTTAATGAGATCATTAAATACTACATCCCCCTCCCCCTCCCTTCTTCCTCTCCCCCTCTCAATCTCCCCATCGCCCTCTCCCCTCTCTCTCACTCTCCCCTCCCTCCCCTATCCCCTCCCCACCCCCCTCTCCCTACCCCCTCTCCCTCCCCCCTCTCCGTCCCCTCCCTCTCCCCTCCCTCGTTCCTGTCCCCCCCCTCCCCCACTCTCCCCATCTCTCCTAAATCGCTCACTCTTCCATATTTCCCACTCTCCAGTATCTCCCTCTCTCCCTCCCTCTTCGCCTCCCCGTCCTTTTCCCGCTCTCCCTCACCTTCTCTCCCTCTCCCCCTTCCCCTCCCATTCCCCCTCCCCCTCTCTCCCTCCCTCTCCCTCTCCCTCTCATCTATTCAAGTACTTCCAGTAATAGGGAGCATCAGTTTTGGTTAGTTCCAGAAGTATTTAATGATATGTTTAAATCGATTTTATCATATGATCAAATCCATTTCAACACATGTTCAAATACAGTCTATTCCATCATATCATTAAATTGATTTAAAGAGATGATCAAATATAATTTTACATATGTTTCAATGGTGTACCATTTAGAGAGATCATCAAATGCATTTGATGAGCTCGTCAAATGCATTTTATGACATCATTAAATCGATTTCATGATCTCATCAAATATAGAATATTTAAACATATCATAAATGATTTGAACACATCATTAAATACATTTAATGATATGATAAAAATCGATTTAGACATATCATTAAATATTGAATGATATGTCTAAATACTGAATAAAACAAGAAATGGCATTCCATAGTATGTACATACATATATGTGTATATATATACGTATGTATGCGTATATGTTTATGTGTATAAATGTGTACATACTTGTACACATACAGATATACATAATATGTATATGTATATATGTATGTATATACATGTATATATCATATGTCTGAATATACATGCATATATATTGTATATAGATATGTATATATATATGCATATAATTATGTATATGTAAATACATGCATGTCTATATGCATACGTGCATGTACATGTATGCATATGTATGTATACTGTATGGTCATGCCTGTAATCACGTATATGCATTATTTAGATACATATGGCGGTGGGAGGTGCTGACGGGGCGGTTCTTGCGGTCATCGTGTTATTGTCACTCATCGTGTTATTGTTAGAGTCATGCCGAGATAAGAGAGGCGCTCTGCCTCAGTCTGACTTCTAAATACGTCAACACGGTGCCACAACCAGCAGCACGCGCGCGGAGAACCAGCACGCACGCCTCCCGTGTGCCTTCTGACTGCCCAACTAAAGCAGTCAGTGCCCGGCCACGGTCACGAAGCATTCATGTAGCCTTGAAGTCTGAGAGCCTTTAATTCCATTGGCTTTTTGCAGAAGAAAATTAAAGAACGGTAATTTACTTTGAAATTACATGCCGCTCCGTTAATGCACCATCCACAAGTCTTAAAAGTCGAACCATTTCTTTTCGAATAGTTTCAGCGTTGTCTGTTTATGTCTGACTCGTGTTGAACTTTGTATACCCGGTTATAAGCGTATCATGAATGTACAACTCTTCTATTCTCTAACACCCTCACCCTCACCCCCACCCACGCGCACACACCACACCCACCACTCACACCCCAAACCCACACCCATACCACACTCACTGCTCACACCCCATACCTACACGACACCCACCACTCACACTCCATACCCACACCCACACAACACCCACCACTGACACCACATACCCACACCCACACCATACCCACACCCACACCACACCCACCGCCCACACCCCACACTCACCATTCATACCCCATACCCAACGATACCCCACCACCCACACCCCAATACCAACACCCACCCACACCCATTCTCACACCACCTCCATTCCACACTCACACCCCCTCACCCCCCCCCCCCCCCTGCAGACTGCCGCATCAAGATGGTGGGGAAGCCGCTGTTCCAGCGCTACACGGGCACGTACTGGGGCGCGTGGATGAAGGACCCGAAGACAGCCGACCCGTCGCTGTCGGCCCGCTACTGGTTCACGCGCCACTTCACTGGTAAGATCCTGTATGAGTACCGCAACCTGGAGGATTTCCGGCAGGACCGCATCGCGCGCACCTACGAGCTGAAGGAGCTGTACTTCGGCACAGGCCACGTCATCTACGACGGTTCCTTCTACTACCACCGCACCAGCTACAACGAGATCATCCGCTACGACCTGCGCAAACAGGCCACGGTCGCCAAGACGTCGCTCAAGCACGGCTCCTTCTCCGGCAAGAACAACTATGTGTACCAGACGGAGTACAACTACTTCGACCTGGCCGTCGACGAGAATGGGCTGTGGGTCATGTACGGCCGGGAGGCGCAGCCCATGACGCTCATCGTGCGTAAACTGAACCCGCACAACCTGGTGACGGAGAAGTCGTGGAACGTGTCCGTCGACCACCGCGGATACGGAAACGGCTTCATCACGTGCGGCGTGCTGTACCTCGTCAAGAACACGCGCGTCAAGAACACCGTCATCGACTTCGCATACGACCTCTACGAGAAGGAGCGTTTGAACGTCCGGCTCAAGTTCACCAACCCTTTCCAGATGAACAACATGATCTCATACAACCCGCAGGAGAAGCGGATATACGGGTGGGACCGCGGTAACCAGCTCACCTACCCGCTGCTCATGGACCCACCCTACGCCAACGCGCTCCTCTTGTACAACTAACTCATCCCGCGCGCGCATGTGCATGCGCATGGTGTGCATACGCCAGGTGTACAGCCGTATTCGAAGGGTTCCGGTTCCGGTAAAAAAAAGCTCGACTAGCATCTCACCATCCTGTGAGGTATCTTACTTAAAACGGCAATATGGTAGAAAACTGTGTTACGTGGTTCTGATTGGTTCGTTAGTTGGTTGATTAATCGGGTTGGGGACAGCGTGTGGGTGCTACTTTAGCGTGCGGTCTACCTGGCCACTTATCCTTTAGCGTGCGGTCTACCTGCACTTTAACCCTGACCCTAACCCCTAATTCCTAACCTTTAACCCATAACACTAACCTTTTACCCTAAACGTTGATATAGACCGCACGCTATAGTAGCACCGAACGTGTGTGTGTTTTACTGGGGCCGCTCCCTGACCTTCAGAAGATCATCGTGTCACCCACCACCACCAGGCGGGGCTGGAGGCAGCTGCGACCCTGTCCGGTTGGACAGTTTACAAGTAGATTCCGCCAAGCTGCCTGGTAGAGTCATGTTGCAGTAAGTAGGCTGACAGTGAGAGCTTGCTCGGCTTAGTACCGCGCTACCCACAGCTAAATGATTGCATTTTGTTTGTTTGAGCGTTAAGTCCTAGAAACATGTACGGTCATATCAGGATGGAATTGATTGGAACTATCCCCAGTGTGTAAGAGGGCCAATCCACACCATGTCCCCAAGTCCATTCCTGGCATTGTGCGAATGGATATAACCATCAGCAGGTAAATACTCAAAAGAGGAATATTCATCCATATTTTCCCAATTTCCTTTGTTTCGAGGTAAATCCGCCATTTGTAATTCAAATTTAAATACTCAGAAGCAACATGAAAGCTGTCCATCTGCGTGTGTATACGTTCTTTAAATGAAGCGAGCATTGTGGTGGGGTATAGTATGACACTGATTATAGTAGTGGCAATGAATCCACTTTTTTTGTCAACGTGACAACAACAAAACCGATCAACGAATTTGCCAGGGTTTACCCGCCTGTTATTCACCCAGAGCCCATATCACCCGCAGCCCCAACCTGGTAATCAACAAAGAACACCGAAGGCAATAATGGACAAAACTGGTACGTTAATTGGCTTAATTAGCAGAGGTGAAAAAAGACTTGGTTGCTTCGTTGTCCGTCGCCCTGTGGAATAGTGTGGCGTGTTCGGTGGTCCCTCAGCAGGTGGTTAGCACAGCGACTCGGGCACAGCTGCACTGTGCCGACAAGTAGTTATTGTACCATTGCAGTGCCGCCACAATTACCTGTATGCATTGTTACATTCAGTTGGCCGCGGAGATACATTGTCGGGTATCCTCATTGTATCCTGCCTGTATCCTTCCCTATATATGATATATGTATGAACCTACACCAGTTACAGCCGTGTGGCATTTACTCTGCGCGTACTCGCTATATATACAATATATATCTATATACACATATATATTTATATATACATATATGTATACATATACGTATATATATATGTGTGTATACACATATATTTATATATACATATATCTGTATTATACAGATATATGCATAGATATAAATATACATATATATACGCATATATGGCAGATATCATATATGAATATAGATACATATATGTGTATATTTATATATAACACCTATATATGTGGTTTATTCATACATATATTCACATATATTCACATATATGGATATATCTACACATACATACATATATGTGTATTTTACATGTACCTATATGTTATATCTGTGTTGAGCTAGGCAGTGCTGGCTTTATACATGTGCGATGGCGGAGATTTTGATTTGATGGGGTGCTTGGAACACAAGCACACAAGGAGACCAACCTAAAGCATGCAGCAGCGGCAGAGCCGTCTGCACCAAGCAAACACCACCCGTATTGTATACGTTGTGTGCCACACATGTTGTGCATTCTGTGAGGGCGCCAGGACACGTGCGTTCTGTCACTCTCTGGTGACACCTATATAGTCATATGTCGTTGTGGTCACTGCAGTGACACTCTTCATATTCTAATAATAATTATTATCACAATGAAAATTAGTATGATTGTAACAATATTAATTATATTAATATTTCTTGCGACAAAGCAGGACGTCATCGCATTTTATCACAAATAAAGCAGAAGGTCAACCTGTATTCCATGTTTCCCTCCATTAATAGACCCGCGATATCATTAAGTTAATTAAATACCCATATCTTACTGGTAGTAACTAGGGTCCCAGTAATGGCAGTGTCATTTTTTCTTTGAACAGCAATTAGTATTCAAATTAATTGTCTATATTGCAGCCCCATGTTTGTGTTTTTACGATCTAACCTGTGACTTCCGTCGTTATTTTAATGTTTAATCCCTTTTCAACGCGCGTTATTTATAGGTCCATATTGTGATGGTTTTCACACCTGGGTGTTCACACTGAAGTCGGTGATTTAAGTTGCTTACTTTGGATGTGATATATATTTATCAGTTGTATTTAGCGTGACATGTCATCCATATACTTAACTCTGGGCGCATACTCAACTTACTCCTTCCACGCGTTGAAATTCCAGTACCAGAAAGTTGTCAACTATAGCGAAATAAGTTAAAAGAATAGAAATAATAATAAAAACAGATTATGGATCCTCTAAATGACCCCCATTGTACGCACTTACTTTGAATATTACTGATTAGTCATCGGCAAAGACTTATGTTTTCGTTAGAACTAGTAGGCTTGTATTTCTACTGTGGAAAGTGTTTGTCATTTATATTTGTACAGTTCTATTAGATCCTCATTAGGTTCGATGCGTTTGTAAACTGGTATCTGGGACGTCGGGTTCCTTTCAGGTGATGTCACGTGACGTAGATTCTCCATAGAGGACGAGGTTTGTGATAGTAACGATGAATTGTATTATACCATGACTGTATATATCTTGTCCATGCTGTATACCTACCATATATAATGTAGCATGTAGCACTTTCCGTATCAGTATAATATATTATTACACATTCGCAGTTTGTGTAGTTTATAACAACACCAACAAGTAACTCATTCGCACGCCCCAGTGTGCGCGTGCAGGGAGCCGTGTGTGGGAACTTGTTTCTCAACACGACCCACTTCTGGTCCGCTTCTGGTGAACTTGGCGAAGTTCTACAACGGACCCACCCAGTACGGGAATTTTGTGAATTTTCTCCATCTTTCCAGACCTACCCACATAATTAGGTGATGGAGTTAGCTACTCGTGCTACACGCGGCCGGACGCCACCAACTGCCCGCCCCTCGTGTGGCGTCGTTTTACTGACTGTTGGCTCGCGGCAGTCTGCCTGTCTGGCGACGTCTTACTAACAGTTGGCTCGCGGCAGCCTGCCTGTCTGACGACGTCTTACTAACAGTTGGCTCGCCGCAGCCTTCCTGTCTGACGACGTCTTACTAACAGTTGGCTCGCCGCAGCCTGCCTGTCTGGCGATGTCTTACTAACAGTTGGCTCGCCGCAGCCTTCCTGTCTGGCGACATCTTACTAACTGTTGGCTCGTGGCAGTCTGCCTGTCTGGCGATGTCTTACTAACTGTTGGCTCGCGGCAGTCTGCCTGTCTGGCGACATCTTACTAACGGTTGGCTCGCGGCAGTCTGCCTGTCTGGTGATGTCTTACTAACAGTTGGCTCGCCGCAGCCTGCCTGTCTGGCGATGTCTTACTAACAGTTGGCTCACCGCAGCCTTCCTGTCTGGCGATGTCTTACTAACTGTTGGCTCGCGGCAGTCTGCCTGTCTGGCGACATCTTACTAACGGTTGGCTTGCGGCAGTCTGCCTGTCTGGCGACATCTTACTAACGGTTGGCTCACGGCAGTCTGCCTGTCTGGCGATGTCTTACTAACGGTTGGCTCGTGGCAGTCTGCCAGTCTGGCGACGTCTTACTAACAGTTGGCTCGCAGCAGTCTGCCGGTGTTCAGCACGGCTCCTGTTTAGTGGTCAAGTTAGCTGTGAACCAGTTGTGACACAAGTCATCATGTCAGTTCTTAGTCAGTCTAGTGACTAGAGGCTTCAGGCGGTAACTGGGGTCTGGTAATTAGTGGGTCTCAGGCTCACTGCGGACCAGGTGTCCAGCATCTAAGGGGCTCAAGACCGGCAGGAATTAAAGGTCTTAACTCTAGGTCTCAAGCCTGGTAGTAACTAGATGTCTGGTAACTAGGGCTTTCAGACTTGGTAGTAACTAGGGGTCTGGAAACTAGGCGGCCTGGTAACTAGGGGTCTGGCAACTAGGGGTCTGGCAACTAGGAGTCTCAGATGTGTTCTAACTAGAAGTCTGGTAGCTAGACGTCTCACAACTGGGCCCATATGTATGAGCCAATTTTTAACCGCACAGGGTTAAAGGCGGGTCCCGGGTTATCTAACCCCGGGGTTCCAAATGTGTCATGGGGGATGTATGAGACCAAAGTAAGCGCGGGTTAGATAACGTTTCAGTTATTTATAGATTTGGGAAATCCCTGTGTGTGTATTTACATTCGTCGATTCAACACTATTAATATCTCCGCCAATGCGGCAGTAGTCTTAATATCGGTTCGAATTTAGGGTTAAATTGGTAAAATTTCACTTATTGCGTATGTAATTCTGTTAAATATGGTCGCATTGAATAGATTTGGGCCTAATATATAGCCGCCGATTCGGCGGCGGCGGCGGCGATTTGTTTACTTTACATTCGTCGATTCGACACTATTAATATCTCCGCCAATGCGGCGGCAGCCTTAATAACGCTTCGAATTTAGGGTTAAATTGATAAAAATTTCACTTATTGCATATGTAATTGTGTTAAATATGATCGCATTGAATAGATTTGGGCTTAATATATTCCCGCCGATTCGGCGGCGGCGGCGGCGGCCATGTTTAGGTGACATTGGACAGTATGGAGGCGGCGATTTGTTTACTTTACATTCGTCGATTGGACAATATGAATAACGCCGCCGATGTAGCTGCTACGTTAATATTGCTTCGATTTTAGGGTTAATTTAATGAAATTTCACGATTTGACTATGTAACTTTGTTAAATATGATCGCATTGAATAGATTTGGCCATAATCGGCGCCTAACCCCACCTTTAACCCTGCTTTCGCTTGGGGTTAGTGCAGGTGACTTTAAACTCCCCGAGTTAGTTTAACCCCGACACATACATACGCACTTTTGGCCGCTAACCCGGGAAATCCGCACGACCCAGGGTTACGACCGCTAACCCGGGCTAATACATATGGGCCCAGGTAGTAACTAAGGGTTTGGTAACTAAGGGTATGAAGCGTGGTAGTAACAAGAGGTCTGGAAACTAAGAGTGTCAGACCTGGCAGTAACTAGTGTCTCCATAACTAGGCATTTCAAACCTGCAAGTAACTAGAGATCCAGTAGCTAGGAGGCCCAAACCTGGTAGTAACGAGGGTCCCAGTAACGAGGAGTCTCAGACCTGGTAGTAACTAGTGTCCCAGTAACTAGGAGTCTCAGACCTGGTAGTGCTAGGTGCCTAGTAGCTAGGAGTCTCAGACCTGGTAGTAACTAGGGTCCTAGTAACTAGGAGTCTCAGACCTGGTAGTGCTAGGTGCGTAGTAACTAGGAGGGTCAGACCTGGCAGTAACTAGGGTCCCAGTAACTAGGCATTTCAAACCTGGTAGTAACTATGGTCCTAGTAACTAGGAGTCTCAGACCTGGTAGTAACTAGGGTCCTAGTAACTAGGAGTCTCAGACCTGGTAGTAACTAGGGTTCCAGTAGGTAGGAGTCTCAGACCTGGTAGTAACTAGGGCCCCAGTAACTAGGAGGCTCAAACCCGGTAGTAATTATGGTCCCAGTAACTAGGAGGCTCAGACCTGGTAGTAACTAGGGTCCCAGTAGCTAGGAGTCTCAGACCTGGTAGTAACTAGGGTCCCAGTAACTAGGAGGCTCAAACACGGTAGTAACTATGGTCCCAGTAACTAGGAGGCTCAGAACTGGTAGTAACTAGGGTCCCAGTAGCTAGGAGTACAGACCTGGTAGTAACTAGGGTCCCAGTAACTAGGAGGCTCAAACACGGTAGTAACTATGGTCCCAGTAACTAGGAGGCTCAGAACTGGTAGTAACTAGGGTCCCAGTAGCTAGGAGTCTCAGACCTGGTAGTAACTAGGGTCCCAGTAACTAGGAGGCTCAAACACGGTAGTAACTATGGTCCCAGTAACTAGGAGGCTCAGACCTGGTATTAACTAGGGTCCCAGTAGCTAGGAGTCTCAGACCTGGTAGTAACTAGGGTCCCAGTAATTAGGAGTCTCAGACTGGTAGTGCTAGGTGCCTAGTAACTAGGAGTCTCAGACCAGGTAGTAACTAGGTGCCTGGAAACTATGAGTCTTGGGATCAGTGGTTACTAGGGTTCTAGTAACTGGGGGTGGGGGTCTGAGACCCAGCGGTAACTAGGGTTCCTATAACTAGGGCGTCAGGTTCGGTGGACACTGCACAGCGATGGCGGGAAACCAACACCATCAAATGGGTGTGCAACATTTTCACCATTTTCATGACTCAAAATGCGTGCTTTTCAAGTTACTTAAAAAGTTAAATGGCCGACTAGCAAAGCGCCTCTGCTGCACCATGCGTGACCGTTTGTGGCAAGACATCGGCGTCAGCCACCTGATGTCACAAGTGCTCAGGGTGGCCAATGGTGACCAGCTCTCAGCCCCAATTGATTTTCTCCACTAGAGCTTTGAATTTTCATTTTGGGTTTGAACCAAATATCTGCATGGAGAATGATGCGGCTCCTAGTTTGAGATTACCATTAACTCAATTCTCACCATGCCAGTGAGTTAGGCAGGAGGTGTACTTTTGTTTTATTCAATCCACAAATAACACATTTCACCGTGTTGTATGTCTTTTAAAGTCAATGCTGACTAATTGTATGTGTATGTAATATATATGTCTATACTCAATGAAAATGTGGTATTATTAGATATAATGAACTTAGAACAATTTAGAATTATTGAAGATGACAGGTTATCTCAACTCACTACTGGAGTTTACTGTAGTGTCGAGTTAGTGTTATTAGAGACTGCTTGAAACAAGCTTTAGGTAGTTCACTATGACTGTGGGCTATGGTAATAAGAACAGCAAACACCACTTGTGGACACATTGAGAACTAATAGGAATTTCAATAAAGAATTGCTTTAACACCGGTTACCTCGGAGGTAAGTGGGAATACTTGTATCCATCCTGTGTAACCACTCGCGGATTTCTCTTCTTTTCCTTCTTTTTTCCGAACCATTTATTTACACCGCGGGAAACACCTATTTTGCAATTAAAGCCCACCGGAAGTGTGCGCACTGACACTCGCCAATGTCGCGTAGTGTCCGCCGGGCTTCACGTAGTCAGCTGTGTGGGCGTCACAAGTTGTCTGTAGACGGGAAGGTGATGCCAATTGATTGAGTACGATTATTTCACTATTGTTGTTGTGCAGTCAGTGCTTGTCTTGATTCATTGGTCAGTGTTGTAGTGCAATAAAACCGTCTTTACATACTATTAAGCCTTTCCCCGTTGCTTTGTAAACGTAGACCATGTGAAGATAAATGCACACAGTTCCAGTTTCAAGTAGCAAGTTTATACTTGCACGTTAAGAGGGAGGGGAATATGCTAGCTGAAATTACACACGGTACTATGCATCTCAGGCAAAGGCAATGCTACCGATGAGGAAGTCCATGCCTAGATCCAGCATGCAATTGGACCACACCAAGATCTCCTGACGATCATAAAGAGATGCAAACTGCAGTGGTATTGCCATATTTCACATTCATCGAGTCTGGCTAAAACCATCTTGCAAACCATAATAAAAGGGGGAAGAAGACAAGGCAGTCAAAGGAACAACATCACGCAACGGACAGGCCTGCAGTTTGGCAAGTTCCAAATGGCAGTGGAGAACAGGAGAAAAATGATTTACTTTAATAAAAACGTGTTACCTTATCTGTTCTTTCACTTCTGAGTGTCCTGAGTTAACTATACCGGGAACTGCAGTAGTGAGTGTGTGTGTGTGGGGGGGGGGGGGGTGCTGCCTATCACAGTTCTTATAGTTACTGACGCTAATGGCTTCAATGGTGGCTCTGACAATTCGGTGAGTTTCTACATCTGCTTTTCTTCGTGCAATTAAGACGATACGTGATCCTTACTGACTGACACATCGGGAGATCGCAGATAACATCTCATCGGCTAGGGTGTGTTTTTTTTGGTCTGTGTCAATTAATATTTATTTTCTTAATGTATATGATTTTGGCTCATTTTAATTCATTTGATTTCCAGAAAACCAACACGCCAATCAGCGGTTGTCAGCAGGTTTGAAGAAGGTCTAGTTATAGCGCTTTATTGAAAGGTTACCTAAAGGCCCTCTCACATTACGGCGTATGGCGGGAGCGTATGGCAGCGTAGCCGCTTTACGTCATATACGTCGGCATACGCCGTATATGCTACTCTTACGCTACTCATACGCTACTCATACACTACTCATACGCCGCCAGATGCCGGCTTATGTGAAGCGTATGAGGCATACGCCGCCATACACTTTCATAAATCCGTCCGTCCAAATTTTTTTGTGCATGCTAAAAAAAACTCGACCTATGAGGGCGTATGGCCCATACTGTCAAAAAATGTCACAGCACGCTCCCATACGCTCCTCATACGCTCCTCGTACGCTCCTCATAGGTCCCCCATACGTTCAAACCCACCCGAAAGTTCACCGAAGGTCATCATAGGCTGGCACAAGCACGGCATACGTAGGTTTTCAATGCGCTCCCGCCATACGCCGTAATGTGACGGCCTTTAATACCATTACAGACCATTAGACAAATATTCCCCTCCCCCCCCCCCAACAAAAACACAAGAAGAAAACAAAGACAACCACAACAACAACAACCACACACACACAAACTTGTAGAACATGAATAAATTTTCACTTCGGGGCATTTAAAAATCGTTTTCTCCCCAAAAATCTGATCATTAAATAAACAAATTCTTAATACTAAGGCGTAACAAAAAGAATGTCCAAAAGACTTGGTAGACCTGTGTAACACAAGTTCTATTCCAATCCTTTTAAAGCTTGTTTATTTAAACAAACAAAATGATTTTCTTTTAGTAATGTTTTCGCAGTCACAAGCTACTATTAAAAGACATTCTAATACCACGTGATACTATGCCGCCTACAACAAACTTCCACTTGTGCTTCCTGTTAGAATCAAACAATGTGACGTTTTAGAATTACTTAAATAACTTTACTTTTACAATTATGACACTAGTCCTAGGCATGTGTATATTATTAGACTGGACACTAATAATTCATGAACTAATTCTAAGTTTACATGGCTCGTGGATCATTCGTGGAAGTTGGGCACGGACGTAAGCTCGGCCAGGTAGGTAGCAGTTACATCCGGGTGGATTCCAGAGTCAGCTGAGGAGTTGGTGAGATGGCCAGGTCACACCGTGAATGTCGGGAAGACCCGGGTGTGTCAATGAGTAAGCAGTGTGTGGGTTTAGAGCCCGGTGGGGAAGACGTGAATCAACACTCAACCCGGGATGACGGCGGGTGGTGGAAGAAGTTTGCAGCGACGAGTGCCAGTGGTGAAGTGAAGCGAGGTGAGCTGAGTCACGCGAGGAAAGGAAAACAGGTCAGACAGCCTCGTTCCCGAATTATATACGTCAGAAGGCCAACGTATTTATTAGCCACATTCACACTCTGTAGCAAAATGCATGACCAACACCATAACGTGATCATGTAGATGGTTGAAGTTAAAGGTCTGGTTATTTTATGTTAATCTTTTATTCCTTACGTGCATAGTCCGATGGTTTTGAATTGTTGCCATTTTCTGAGATAAATATATTTGCTGATCGTTATAATGTACTTTACTTTATTAGTTTGAAGTAACTTTGCTTGAAATAAAATGACTAACTTGGGAAATATTTGAAGTGCGAATATGGTAGGCTAATTTTGGCGTGCTTGTCAAAACTCTGAACCCATAGGATTCAGCAGTAACAGCTCGTATTAAATTGCCTTCGTAAACCCTTCTATGTAGCAACAAATACTTAATAAGTGCTCCAGCATTTAAGTTGGATATATATATTCGAATCTAAACAGTGTTTTGCTTTTGAAAATTCGATGCTTTCATCAGACTATGCAACTTTAATCTAGTATTCATAATCTAGGAATATTAACAGCACTACAGGTGAACTAGCAATAATCGTAGGACACTAAGCCGTGTTCACATGGGCAAAATGTAAAGCGATTCAGCCAAGGCAAATCATGTGAATCGATTTAGTTTGAAAGTGCTTCGCGTTCACAAGGGCAGTGCTTTGAGTCGGTTTAAGGCGGAAGAAGATATCTGCGCATGAGCAAGTCCAGACTAACCAGTGCCAGTTTCGGTTAGTCGACGTCGGCATAAGAGAGTGTGGGTTCGACCTAGATCTGTTTCGACTGAATCGTATTGTTTTGGAACGGTCAAAACTTCTGCTGGGCAGTGAAACCCTAAAAATAAATGATGAAAAAAATATCTGTACACAGCTAGCAGTTTCATAGAGCAAATTTACCAGAAAGTCAACACACTCAAGTCTCGACTGTCACGTCCTTAATCCGCCTCAAGTAAGTCGGTTGCGTTCACATGGGCAAAATAAATCGACTCACAGAAATCGACTCACGTAATCGAGCTCCACAAGTGGTTTCCAGTATCTGGATAACAGGAATCGATTCAGCCCTAATCGGACTCAGCCGCCCGTTCACACGCGAAATGTGCGTCGAACTAGGCAAGTCGATTTCTATGAATCGATTTACATTGCCCGTGTGAACAGGGCTCAAAGGTCCTGGTCCTGAACAGATGAGTCATTGCCTCATTGGTTGGAACTCAAAATAACCCATGCGTGACGTTAGCCAGAGAATATGTGGAATTAGAGAAGTGATAACGTGGTCAAAAGGCGTCAGATCCAGTCGTATTCAATGCCTTGGTTTCTTCATCCAGTCAAAGGGGGTAGAAGACAAGGCAGACAAAGGACATGGCTGGAAGACAACAGCAGGCAATGGCCAGGCCTGACATTTGGAGAATGGGGAAATGGAGAAAACCGGTTGTAAAGTCATCAGTGGTGCCCCAACGACTATTGCGGTTAATAGATTGATGATCATGAAGCGATGTGGGATTTAGAATTACCTTAGCTGTCGCCTCTGCTTACTATGCTTACTTTGCTAGCCAAGAAACCAACATCACACCAAAACCCGTTTTGATATGATTTTAAATGATGCCAGGACATACAATTCTAACAAATAGACAATTAAGGTGATTGCAGGGAGAGAGAACAAAAATTGGTGGCATGGGCGATAATACAATCACACTAAGAATAGCAATGGAACGCTCTCTGAAGACCATCTCTACTGACTGATTAGTGGAGTGGCCCTAGGATATGTGAAAGTTAGATGTCCGCTTTGACTTCTCATGCTCCTATCATGTGATCAGTTTCAGATTCCTTTGTTCTTGCACGTGCCTGGAAATCTACTACGCATATATTACAGGATAGAGCTTGGAAAGTATAGCATGAAACTTGACTTCCATGAATTTTCTGTGATTGCCTAACAATGGCCTATGGGAGAATATTCGGTTTTCACAGAAATTTAATGATATTTGAAAATGTAAGATGATAATTACTAGGATAAGGATACAACTACTGAAGCCACATTCTGTTTTCCGTATTCTCCATTATTGACAGATTAGTCATCACAGATCCCCGCAGCTTTCTTGCAGGATACCACTTCCATCCCTGTTACAGCTGAGACAGCCTGTGGAAGCAGCATGGTTGGTGTTTGTAACCAGGATGGCGGTGCTACAAAGCAGGCCAACTCATTTCAACGACGCGACAATTGCCACTTGCCATCAACTCACTTTCTGTTGGGCATTATTAGGACAGGGCATGCATGAATGGCCTCAATAGATAGGATAATGTGATGAAGTTCTATATGGTATCACGGCACACCAATGGCACATCACTATAAAGCCACCCGATGGGCATACATTGTTGGTTCAAATTTTGCTGGTACTTCACTCACTATTCGGTGATTTCTCTACCTGTGTTACATCGGCCAATCACCCGCTCCAGCCACTCCTTTAATCACATTATCGGCGACCAGGTGTCGGTCTCGTTACCTGATACCCACAATGGTGATCACATTAAGCAACTATTCATAATCATCGCTCATTGTCATTGATGGCATATAATCTACTGTTTTCTCTTACTCCCTTCACCATTCACCCTTGACCCCTGACAAGTGATGTTAATAGTCGGAACTACTTGTGATATTTCCTGCATGATATGAGAAATGACCCCTGACCTTGATCCATGACCCATGATCCATGCGCGACAAGGCCGTCAGAGGGATTTCTATGGAGTGGCAGAGCGGGTGGGTGGGTGTAGGTGTGTTGGTGGGTGTAGGTGTGGGTGTGTGGTTGTGTGTGTTGGTGTGTGTGTTGGTGTGTGTAGGTGTGTGTAGGTGTGTGTGTAGGTGTGTGTGTGTTGGTGTATGTAGGTGTGTTGGTGTGTGTGTTGGTGTGAGTGTTGAGGTGTGTGAGTGTGTGTTGGGATGTGTTGGGGTGTGGGTGGTGATGATTATACGCCAGGTGGTTACAACCAAAGACCCTAAAATACTAAGACGGCTCACTCAGTCTGTACTGTGTAATCAAGAGAACAGCCAGTGCACCAGGTGGTGGGTTTGATCGTTTTGATAGCATTGGAGCGTCCTAGAAGAAACCCTGCTGTCACTTGGTTGGTGTGTCGTGGGGGTTTAGGGATGTGGTGGGGGTGTGATGGGGGTGTAGGTATGTGTGTTTTGGTGGTGTAGGTCTGTGGTGGGTTGGTGTGCTGGGGGTGTAAGTGTGTGGTGTGTGTGTCATGGGGGTGTAGGTGTGTGTGGTGAGGGTGTATGTGGCTGGAGGTGGTGAAGGTGTGGTCTGTATGTGGTGGGAGTGTAGGTGTGTAGTGGGGGTTTAGGGATGTGGTGGGGGTATAGGCATGTGGTGGGGGGTTAAGGTGTGTGTGGTGGAGGTTTAGGGCTGTGGTGAGGGTGTAGGTGTGTGGTGGGGGTTTAGGGATGCTAAAGATTGTGAGGTGCCACTCTGCAAGAACTCTACAACTCTACCACAAACCACCTACACCTCCACCACACACACCCTACACACCCACCACACACACCTATACCTACACCTACACCCCCACCATAGCCACCTACACCCCAACCACACACACTGTCAACCCCCACCACACAGAATGTGAGTATGGTGTGGGGGATGGGTGGGGTGGAGAGGTGGAGGGGCAGGGTGGGGGTAGTGGTGGTGGTGGGAGTTCTATAGGAGTAGCAACATGCTTCGAGTGGGGACCTCCCTTCCCCACCCTCCCACCTCACTCCCTCCCCCCCCATCCCACCTCCCTCCCTCCCCTGCTCCCCCCCCCCCCCCCTCCCCACACTTACATCAGGGAGTGGGTCGTGAGGTGAGGTGTGAGAGCGCCGACTGAGGAGGAGGGGGGAGAGAGTGTGGGGGGAAAGGGGGGAGGCGGAGAGGAAGGGGTGAAGGGGGAAGGAGGAAGGGGGAAGGGAGGGAGGTGTGGTGTGAGCTGGGAGTCTACTGGGTATGGTGGATCAGGGGAGAGATAGGGAGAGGGAAGGGTGGGGATGGGAGGTGGAAGGGGAGGGGAAGGGCGGTGAGGCCAGGGGAGGGTGGGACGGAGGGGAGGGGGATGGAAGGGGAGTGAGGGAAGTGGGGGGGAGGGTGGTGAAACCAGGAGGAGGGAGGGTCAGAGGGAGGGAGGGGGGAGGGCTAGGGAATGAGGGAGGGTGGGGCAGAGGGAGGTGGGGATCAGGCAGTCGGCACAACATCAGTCAAATCCAAATGACAAGAAATCTCTCTTTTTTAAATTTTAAACTCACCCTCTCGCCTTGTAGGCCTATGTGTTTACATGTGAAACACGAGCCAGCAGCCGGGCTGATCAAACCCACCACAAGATGGCAATGCAAAATTTACATTACCATGGGAGAGATAGGGAGTGAGCCGTCTTAGTGTTATAGGGTCTTTGTTACAACCCACACCAAGTCTACTCCGTCTTATTCCAGTTACAAGCTGTCATAATTCAAACCCATTCACCAATGACACGCCCAGCTATGGTGTTATATATTTGACACACCCAGCACACTGCCTTGTCTCGCAATGCCACAGTGTATTGTAGATTATGTTGCGGCCGGACGCAGTGGCCGAAACTGTAGAACGCAGGTTTCCCGTGAGTTTGCATCTTAGCTGAGTCAAATCAACGACCTACAACATATATTATACTTGTTGCTACCGAGCCTGGCGCTCAGCATTACAAGGATTGAACAAGGAATGGTTGGCTTCGTGTCAGGGTAATGTGATTGAGTAGGAAATGAGATCATGGTGCCCTGGTATCCCAATGGGGAAACACTATAAAGTCACCATGAGTTGTGCACTGTCATACGTCGGTAATCGTCATGATATGACCTCAGATGTTGTCAGGACATAAAGCCCCAACAAACAAGCAAGTCTATTGTGGTGTTGTACTCCTAAGAGTGCCAATGTCATGAAAAATGATCCTAACAAATCTACATACATGAGACAAATATGCACTTTCAGAAAATATGTTTGAGCTACATTCTGGTCCCCTCTCATGGTTTATTATTGATAAGCCAATCTAAATAAAAAGTCATAACCAACGATCCGGTGCAATATGGGCGTAATCGATTAATCAACTCGGGTCACCCAAGCCACTTTTTGGCTCATGCGCACATCCTACAGACTAGGGTTGAATAAACGAATACGCTTCTCCGTGCTCGGGGTGGAAAAAATGGTGGCTTAATCTAAAACCTAATTATTTGTTTTAATAACCAATATAAGTACAGCAAAATAGGATTTAAAGTATTTTAGGATCGTATAAGCTGACAATCTGGGTTATTTAAAAAAAAGCATTAAAACAACGTAGTAGTGGTAGCTGTTATCCTACAGGTACCAGCACAGGTGTGACGTCATCGTTCCTAGCAAACCCCAGCCAAGAGGTGGGTTACTGGCGTCGGGTCGTTTTGCACACGGCACGTGTTTTTGTCGACTCCACTCGCGGTGTTCGATTTGAAATTCTGACGACTCGGGTGACCCGAGTCGCCCGGGTCGTGTTAATCGATTACGGCCTAAGTGACAACTACTCATGGTTTCGTCGGCACAGGTCGCTCAGGCGGTAGAGTGTCCACCTGTGAAGGTTTGGATCATCCAATCGATCCTGCTCAGTGAACACATTTGCAGTTTTGGGCTATTTTCTGTTTGAATCTGTGGTCCACAACTGGTTCATCAAAGTTGTGGTATGTGCTGTCATGTCAGTGGGAAAGTGCATATAAAAGACCCCTTGCTGCTTATCGGAAAGAGTAGCCTATATGGTGACAGTGGGTTTCCTCTAAAAAAATATGTCAGAATGACCATATGTTTGACTTCCAATAGCTGATGATGAAAATCAATGTGCTCTAGAGGCTGCATTAAATAAAACAAATATTTTTGTGGTCGGCACTTAAAATGATAGGTTCTTTCCATTCAGTGCTAGTCACCCAAGACAGATATGCACGTGATTGGAAAGTCAACTTGCACCTGTGCCATATTCTACCTGCTGGAACTAGGAATAGCAATGCCTGCGGCCCTATGCATAGGGATACATAGATCATCAGTTTGAGGTTTTATATATATATTTTACCTCGTCCTCACCCTCTTGGCTATTTATAGCCCAGTGAGATATAGCACTCCCGCCCAGTCAATTTGCGTTCCCAGCTCACTGTGAACAGACGTGTGTTCGGTGAGCTCCGGTATCTACAACCACCTACACTATAAGAGGTACCAATGTATATTGGTTATATGAAATATTAAAAGCCCAACATAGTTGGCAACCTTCCTAAAAGGTTTAGTTAGGAGAGCGGCATTTTGCTAGCTTCAAGTTATGTAAAATTGTTGGTAACCGCCGGCACAGTAGGAGCTGCCGGGGGTGTTGTTGTTGGTGGGATTACTTGTTTGCCCGGTTATGCCTAACCCACAGTAGCCCGAGTTGCCCTTCATATGACACAGATTTGTGCGCCTCGATAGTGCCAATCCCTCGAGGGCATTCATATTTAGTTCTGGCTTTAGCTAGGGTTTTTATAAATTACAAGAAATAATTCTTGTTTCGGGTCAGCGACCGAGAATTAGGGGAGAGGCACCCCGTTACAGGTATGCACGGTGGCGACGTACACTGTACAACAATATATCCAGTTTGTGTTAAATAATGGAGGATATATTGGTAGGTTTGTTTGTTGTTTGTTTGTTTGTTGTTTTATGTCCTAGCAACATCTAAGGTCATATCAGGATGGGTACCGACTTGTGACAGTGCGCACTCATGGCAACTTTATAGTGCTGTCCCACTGGGAAACCAGGCCGCCGGCACCATGACCTGGTATCCCACTCAGTCACATTATCCTGACACTGAGCACACCAGTCCTTGCCCTATCCTAATAATGCCGAGCGCCTGGCTAGGAAGCGACAAGTATCAATTTTAAAGTCATTGGTTTGACTCGACCGGGACTCGAACCCACGACCCCACGATCTACGAGCACAGGAGACGGATGCTCTAACTCATTCGGCCATCCCGTCTGGTCTATTGGTAGGTCAATTAGTCTGTCCAGACTTAGTCTCAGTAAAAGTTGCATTTTTTCATGCAATGTGGCATTAGCTAAATATACGTAGTATATTTGCAGCTGGCGGCCAGGCAGACTCAGCGTAGACCGGCCATTCTTTCGAATGAGTCAGACTCGGCTGGTGACCAACAGGGCAATCAGCATGGTCAGCAGGATGATGCAACACGCAGTCCCGACCATCAGAGGTGGCAGAGCGAGACCGACCAACCGCTTCAGCTGGACAAGGCAATGGAGTCACGGTTGGACAAGCTGATTCAGTGGAAAGTTCAACAACAGCTGGACTTGGTTGTGACTGGGTCAAAGTATGACCAGTCGCATGGCTTTTCAGACTCTGATTCTGACGAAGTCTCCGTGCGTGCACAGCATCCACTGGCTAGGTATGTGCTGGAAAGGAGGGGGGAAAAGCGTAGAAAACGTAAGTCAAACTTTTCTACGTCGTCGGACGCTGACTTGTCTGAAGGTGACAAATACCGTCGACCTAAGGTGAAACCTAAGTCTAAGAAGAAGAAGAAAAGCAAAGGTAAGAAGTCCAAAAAAAGTAAGTCCTGCTCCTCTGATAGCTCTGAGTCGTCATTCCCTTCATCTGCTTCTGATAAAGAAGAGGATGTGGTGATGGAAAGGCAGTTGGCCAAAGTAGGCAAGAACAAGAGACAGGAGCCGGCTGAGTCAGTGATGGCGCGCTCCCTACTCAGGACAGCTTTGGATGCTGGTTTCGACACGTTTAAGCTAGTTGCTGTCATTTCCAAAGCTGCTCAAGGGTGTTAAGGAGTCTTTCTTAAGGGAAATGGACTCTGATGTCATTATGAATGACCAGATGCGCAGGTTCGAGACCGCCATGCACACTATGCAGTCAGCGGTGTTGTCGGCTTTGGCTGCGATCGTACCGATTGCGAACCGGATGGCAAACGAGCATCGCTTTACCACATTGGCTACAACAATGAATGCTGGATTGGAAGTACTCACAGCAGCAAGTAGCTTTGCCATGTTCAAAAGATATGAGAATGTCTTTAAGAACGTTACTACTGATGCAGGCAAAGAGGTGACTAGATCAAAGAAGATCAAGCATAAGAAGGGGAAAGAATATACCCTCTTCATGCCACCAAAACCAATCCCGGGGAAGCACTGGGATAAGAGCCAGATGTTTGGTGGGCAGCTCCAGCACCTGATTAAGAAAGCTGGTATGAAGAATGTCAAGCACATGGGGTTAAAAACCAAGACGTCTGACTACCAACCTCAAACCAAGCGACCGAGGTTTGACCCTCATAAGAAACCCTACTACAAGGGTTCGAGAGGGGGTTACAACCAGAACTTCAGGAACCGATCACAACGTGGCCGGGGTGGTTGGAAGGATGCAGGTCATACCAGCTCATACCAGTCGTATCAGCAGCCAAGGCAGCAGGGTTTCTACAAGGGAGGAGCGAAGTAGATCCAGCTACAGCTTCTCCCCACACGGCTGCAGTCATACCACCTGCCTTGGTAATTGAGGATTATGCCTCATTTGTTGCTCAAAATGTATCTAATTGTTTAGAGTACTGGTCAGAGTTAACATCGTCTGCTGAAATCTTGTCATATGTACAAGCCATACAAATACTGTTTGATGAAATGCCCATCCAAACACAAATACCAAACCTGTATAAATTTTCTAAAATTGAAAGTGAAGCGGCGGATTCTGAAGTGAATAAGTTATTAAGTCAAGGTGTTATTGCTAAGGCTGAATATTCAGAAGGTCAATTTGTTTCCAATATTTTTCTGAGACCTAAACCTAATGGTTCACATCATGTAATTTTAGATCTTACGGTGTTGAATAAATTAGTAACTTATACGCATTTTAAAATGTTTTCGCCTAAAAATGCTCTGGATTTGGTAACTCACAAAGCTTGGATGGGTAGCATTGATTTAAAGAATGCTTATTATTCTGTATAGGTAAGACAATCATACAGGAAATATTTAAGATTTGTTTGGAGAAAACAGTTATATGAATATACATGTATGCCAAATGGATTATCAGTTTGCCCTCGTATATTTACGAAGTTATTGAAACCAATTTACGCTAAGCTTAGTAAACAAGGTTTTGTGTTGTTCCCATATATAGATGATTCCTTTATTACAGCAGAAAGGGAAGATCATTGTATGTTGGCCATTCAGGCCCTGAAATCGGAACTGGTAAAAGCAGGGTTTACGATAAATTTAGATAAGTCGGTCCTAAAACCAAGGCAAGAGATTGTGTTTCTAGGGTTTCATATTAATACCATTAATATGGAAGTTTCACTTACAGCTGATAAAATAGCAAAACTCAGAGAATTTGCATGCAAAGTTATTAATAAAAGGAGCAAATTAAAACTCAGGTGGCTGCTATTATTGGAATTATGGTGGCTTACTCCCAAGGGTTGCAATATGCAGCTTCACATATTAAATCACTGGAAATGTGGCTTTAGCCAGAGCTGAAGGAAATTACAATAGAAACATGAAGATTTCTTGGTGTGGTTTGGAGGACTTGAACTGGTGGCTCGGGAATATTGAAGGTATTCCTAAAAGTATTAAAATAACTGACCCGGAAATATTAATTTCTACTGATGCTTCCCTCCAGGGATGGGGAGCTCAGGGGGGTGAAGTTAGTACAGGAGGTAGATGGCTACCCGAAGAGGCAGATGAGCATATTAATGTTTTAGAATTAAAAGCTATTTATTTGGGTCTAGCTAGCCTAGCGGATACAAATAAATCAACAGTGAATGTTTTTACAGATAACTGTACAGCATTGGCTTATGTGAGGAAAATGGGAGGTACTAGCAATTATTGTTAAGTTACATTAGACCTTTTGGTCCAATTTCAAGAGACACGTTAACAAGGTGGACTCTCAGGATACTGTTAGCAGCAGGCATATATATTAAGAAGTATTCAGCACACTCTACTAGGGGTGCAGTAGCATCAAATGCCAGGAATTTGGGGGTTCCTATTAAAACCATTCTAAAGAATGCAGGATGGAAAATATCTCTATCGTTTGCGAAGCATTACAACAAACGGATAGAGAAAGATAAGAGCATGGCTTCGACTTTGTTAAGCAAGTCATGAGTGCTTAGGCTATAAGAAGATAGCTAGAGTAAATATTAGGCCGAAATTATGTCTACCTAAACATCTAAATAGCCAAGAGGGTTAGGACGAGGTAAAATAGAATAATTATGTGAGACTTACGTAGTATAGTTGACACATGATTGTTGTTTTACCGAGTACGAAGCCTCGGATATTTGTAGTCCAGTCCCACCCACCCTTCCCATTGTTGGAGGTTTGAGGGGAGGCTTCGGATTCCGAAGGAGAATTAACTTAAGTGTTATAAAGGATGAAAGGCATAATTTCGGTAGGTAAGTTAAAGATTGACTGGACGGGAGTGCTATATCTCACTGGACTACAAATATCCGAGGCTTCGTACTTGGTAAAACAACAATTATGTGTAAACTATACTACGTAAGTCTCACATAATTATTCTATATATAACGCCTGATAGAACGGGTCAGGTAGAACGCAGTCAGTGTCGAAAACGGCCGTTGGTGGCGCTAGTGTCGTGGTTTCGTGATTAGCCCGCAGCAAATCCAGGCCACAGGTTGATAGACATACACAATGCTATTCATATTCACATAATTAATTCTGCAGCATCTATCAAATTCCAGTGTGCGAGTGAGAGTATTAGCGCCACTGGTCGGGTTGGGTGTGGTGGTGCCACTGGCCCAACTGTGAAAAGGGGTCACCCATAAAGCAGTACATGACAAACGGATGATCACATAGGGAACATTCCCTTTCACGCCTTTATATTCGCATAAGTTTTATACATCACAAATATATATATATATATTTCCATCTTGCGTCTGCCTTGATCTTTAGGCCAGGCAATGTGTAAATTCTCAGTTAAATAATATGTTTTGCATTTAATGTGGTATAATATGATTTAAGTTGTTCACACATTTGATGCAATGCAACAACATTACACTATCTGACACACACAATCACGCACACATATATATTTATGATTGATTGTTTGTTGTTGTTTTATGCCCTAGCAACATCTAAGGTCCTATTAGGATGGGCACTGACTTGTGATAGTGCCTACTCATGGCAACTTTGTAGTGCTGCCACACTGGGAGACCAGACCACCATCACCATGACCTGATATCCCACCCAGTCACATTATCCTGAGACTGAGTCAACCAGTCCTTGCCCTATCCTAATAATGCTGAGCGCCTGGCTAGGAAGTGACAAGTATAAATTTTTAAGTCATTGGTTTGACTCGACCAGGGGTTTGAATCCTCCGATCTCCCAAAACAGGAGACGGACGCTCAACTCATTCGGGCCAGTCTGGCCTATATGAAGAATATCTGCTGGCCATCGCAGTTACTCTCCTTACACTCAGTACTATCAGGAGGATCCTGGCAACTGTCTGCCAGTCTCCGCCCCCCCCCCCCCCCCCAACTAAATACCAAAACACAACTCATAAGAAAGAAAGGGAGACGGGTCATGCAAGACTGAGAGTGATAAGGTTGAGCTTTATTGCTACAACTCTTGTTCACCTACTACTACTAGTGACCTGCCACCCTGACTCACTTACAACATGCTGCACAGACCCACACAGCTTCTGCTTGTTCAGTCAAAATCAGTGCCTACAGCCCATTGAACCTAAGTCCTCTGCGTGTTACACACAGCTCAGAGGTGAACTGATTCCTTTGGTATCTCTAGAGTGAGTGTGTGGTCTGTCCAGCAAGTCCAAGGAGTACAAGGGTGACTGGGCTCACACAGCCAGCCTGGGAGGGGTGGTGCCCAAGAGGGGGCACCTGTCACTCAACCCCAGGGCAGGTGGTGTCCCTAATGTATGCAGAATGGCTGGGTGTGCTTACCCAGTGGTCCCGTGGTAACAAGTAGTCATCATATAGATACAGTAAACAATAATCTATGTGCCTCTCCATTTGCACTCTTCCTGGTGCATGGAGGGAACATTTCTGTAATTAGTAACTGTATCTTAATATGTCACACAGCGAGTAGGCACACATTGCATCACTATTACGTAACAATGGTCCCCAACTCCATCACCTGAGATATTGATATGATTCCAAGCTTGGCTATTACGACTGAAAGACCGTATATTTTTACATATATATATGATAGATTACCGATTTCAGTCATGTCCAGCAAGGCTTGGTTTTTGATTGTTGAGTTTCACAGCCTAGCAGTAGCAACATTAATGGTTATATTAAAACAGGTGTAATAGTCTGCACTGAACTCTTATGTAGCAGTCACACTACGACGACAAGGCCGACGACAGCCCAACGACTTGTCGTTTTGCTCTGTCGTCGGCTGTCGCTACGGTGTCGTTTTGTTGTCGTTCGGCTGTCGCCGCGACAACTCCAGTTTCTCCACTGTCGCCCGGTTGTCGTCGGGTTTTTGTGCATGTTGAAAAACCTCGGCGACAGACGCTGTCGTTCGGCTGTCGCTACGCTGTCGCTACGCTGTCGCTACGCTGTCGCTACGCTGTCGTCTTGTCGCTAAGCTGTCGTTAAGCTGTCGCCGGGCCCGTTTCTTCATATACACACACAGATACACACAGAGACACAACACAGAGACACACACACACAGACACACACACAGACACAGAGACACACACACAGAGACACAGATACACACACAGAGACACACACACAGAGAATGGGACGGTCCAAACATGGCTCAGTTTAGCTTGCTTAGAGGGATGTTAGGACCGTCCCAAATATGAAGACTGCTTCCTAACAGGTCCGCCGCATAAACCTACATGTTTGCACCGTCCCATTCTTCATATTTCTCATGAAGACTGCTTCCTAACAGGTCTGCCGCATAAACCTCCATGTTTGCAAGAGAGTGTGAGTGTGATAGTGAGTGTGAGTGTGATAGTGAGTGTGATAGTGAGTGTGAGTGTGATACTGAGTGTGATAGTGAGTGTGAGTGTGATAGTGAGTGTGATAGTGAGTGTGATAGTGAGTGTGATAGTGAGTGTGATAGTGAGTGTGATTGTGATAGTGAGTGTGATAGTGAGTGTGATAGTGAGTGTGATAGTGAGTGTGATAGTGAGTGTGATAGTGAGTGTGATAGTGAGTGTGAGTGTGATAGTGAGTATGAGTGTGATAGTGAGTGTGATAGTGAGTGTGATAGTGAGTCAGACTGAGAGTGAGAGTGAGAGTCACACTGAGAGTGAGAGTGAGAGTCACACTGATAGTGAGAGTGAGAGTCAGACTGAAAGTGAGAGTCAGACTGAGAGTGAGAGTCAGACTGAGAGTGAGAGCCAGACTCAGAGTCAGAGTCAGACTGAGAGTGAGAGTCAGACTGAGAGTCAGAGTCAGACTGAGAGTCAGAGTGAGGCACACACAGAGACACAGACACACACACAGAGACACACACAGACACACACACATAGACACAGACACATAGACACAGACATAGACACACACACAGACACACACACACAGACACACACAGAGACAAAGAGACACACACACAGACACAGATACACACACACAGACACAGAGACACACACAGACACAGATACACACACAGACATACACACAGACACAGAGATACACACACAGAGACACACACGAAGCAGTCTTCATGAGAAATATGAAGAATGGGACGGTGCAAACATGTAGGTATATGTATGCGGCGGACCTGTGAGGAAGCAGTCTTCATGAGAAATATGAAGAATGGGACGGTGCAAACATGTAGGTATATGTATGCGGCGGACCTGTTAGGAAGCAGTCTTCATAAGAAATATGAAAAATGGGACGGTGCAAACATGTAGGTATATGTATGCGGCGGACCTGTGTGTGTGTCGTTCGGCTGTCGCTACGCTGTCACTACGCTGTCGCCGCGCTGTCGCCGCGCTGTCGTCCGCTTGTCGTCCAACTTGGCCCGAATTTGCATATGTCGTCGGGTTTTCACAAAATCCAAGTCGCTGGGCTGTCGTCGCCGCTTGTCGTCGTAGTGTGACAGCCACATTAGGCAAGTAGCCACATAGGCAAGTAGGCATTGATAGGGTGATTGCATCATCATCATCATCATGCTGTCGGTCGTGATGCGACAAAGACTGCTTTCATTACTTGACTGCCGCTCTCCATTTAGCTCTCTGCGAGGGTGATTGCATCAGAGAGCATGGATAGTGTAATGGTTAGCATGCTAGCCCCAGAATGGCAAGAAGTGTGGGTTCGAATCCTGCTCCAGGTGCAAAATCTCTCGTTTTCATTAACCCCACGACACAGGTACTAAAAGGGCACATTCTTAGTGGTGTTATAGTGCTTCCCCATTGGGATACCTCCAACAATGTGACTCAATATCCCAATCAGTCACATTATTCTACTACTAAGCGAACAGTCCTTGCCCTATGACAGTAATGCCGAGTACCAGGCTAGGCTGCAACAAGTATCAAGTTTAGAAGTGTTTGCTTTGACGGGGTTTGACCCAACGTCCCTCGAATATCCTATCAACTCAGCCATCTTGTCGGGTTTCCAAAGTGATGGGTGCGGAGCATTTATAGTTTATTAATAATTTCCGGCATTAATTAACTCACATATTATGTTAGTAAACTCATTACCCCACATGTAGGTGCCTTGATGATGTAAAAGGGGACGGGAAACGTGCCCGAGGCGGGATCAAAGTGACTCCACATTAACATGCGCAGTGTGGTTAATTCAGGCTAAGGTCTGCCTCACACCTTACGACAATCCTCATTGGCAGCAGTATGTGTGGTGACCGTTTAGACGGGTGTTCTAAACCTGTAGAGACCGTCCTTGTTCCACAACTCGGCAGTGTTACCTTAAAGTTGCATGGTCCGATGAAATATTTATTTTTCAAAACCAAATCTTGTATCTATATTTGATTATTTATATCCAGCTTAGATATTGGTCCATTAACTATTGATTTGGGACAGCATATATAAAATATAAAGTTGCATCGTCATAATAATAATAATAATATTAGTTGGATGGTCATAATAATAATAGTATACCCAATTTGATTAATTGTGCTATGTGACTACAATTAAATATCTGATGATGTGGCTGAGTGGGAAATTGAATCACGGTGCCATTGGTCCGGTCTCCCAGAGAGGTAGTTCTATGAAGCCAGATGAAGTGGATGAATAAGTAGAGCACCTGGCTCCCATTTTGGTAGATCATGGAATTCGAATACCCATGTTTGAACCCTGGTCGAGTCAAACCAATGACTTAAAAGATTATACTTGGTCACTCCTTGGGCCTACAACTGCCATAGGTGCTGAGAAAGGACTAGATCTTCCTTCCCACACTAGGTGGTTCCTTCAGGCATGTCTATTGGCTAGCCTGTGAGGTATTATTTCTAATTATTTGGTTTTATATTCAATATACCATTATATACAACTGTTCCGTATTTCAAATCATTAATAAAATACCAAATCATCATAATCTACTGGTCACTTGTTTCCTTTTGCCACCAGAACCGATTTTACAATCGAAACATTATTACACCATACAAACGGTTAAACTGGTGTCATGCCCATTGACATTTGGGAGAAAATTGTTGGATTATTTGGATTTATTTGACAAATTCATTATTATTTTAATAAATAGCTATGTGGTCTAAACATAGATAGCAGTGTAAAGGTGTATTTCAGCATTGCGATATCGCTGAATTATCGGAATAATAGGTGATTCTCTTGACTATTAAAATAATATTATAAGGACTTAATCCAATTGTTTGATATTAAATAGCATATTTTGGGCAGTTTAATTGAATATTTCGGTTGAATTTAATGTTGAATCTCAGAACTAGTATCATTAGTTGATATGTATGTTAACAAGTCAAGCCCGCTTGCCAGGTAATTTAAAACAAATTGCCAGTTATCTAGCAACAGGGTACCTTTTTGGTTTTTGAATCATTTTATGAAATTTAAGATACAATATATCATTTGTGTGGTGAAAAATATTAATTACAGCAATGTTGGCAGCTGGATTGAATGATTGGAAAGTTAACTGGTTTTGGGAATGGAGTGGGGACCAGGAGATTGGCCTCTCATAATCGTTTTCGTTGTATTTCTTTTAAATGTCTTATTTTTGGAATTAATGTTACTTTTAATTCAAAATTACGGTTTATTTTTTATTCAGGGATATATATATATATTTAGGGGTGGTCTACACTTTTATATTGCTGCAAGACATGGACTTTGAAGAAAGCAATAACAACAAAGCTCGAGGCATTTGAAATGTGCCAATACAGAAGAATGTTAAAAATTCCATGGACAGCAATGATAAGCAACATGGAGGTCCTAACAAGAATGAAAATAAAGAGACAGATAATACAAACGATCAAAAACAGAAAAATTAAATACTTTGGCCACATGATACGACACCAGGAATCACAGAGAAGAATACTGGAAGGGAAGATAGAAGGGAAAAGACCAAGAGGGAGAAGGAGAACAACATGGATGGACAACATCACTGAGTGGACAGCAATGAGCTATGCGGAATGCGTGAGAGGAACGAATGACAGGAAGAGATGGAGGTCCATTGCAGCCAACCTTCTTCGAGAAGACGGCACCCATTGATTGATTGAGGGTGCTTTGCGGCTTTTAAATTAAGACTGGAATTTAAATTAGCACAATATCATTTAAATTAATAATATAATATGTTATTACTTAGTCAAATAGAAACCTTATTCTGCTTTGATACATCTAGGTTGGAATTTGGCAATTCAACCTGGGATGGTAAATGGATAGTTATACACTAATATATTATAAGATAAATTGGCACTATTACACAGTACAAACAGTTAAACTAGGATAGGGTGAGGAGCAGGGGAAATAGGAAGATCAAATTTTCTGTAACTGAAAATTCACCAGCTTAATCAACTGATGTACGAAAAACATACACACCCAACAAAAACTGGGTATCTACAGATTTTCAGTCTAGGGTCGTTTCATGGTAAATGGGGCCAAGGTGTGACATGAGAGTCAAAAGTGAATATTGTTTATTTTCCTAATTTGTTCACTGAGTAGCCAACTCTTGTCCATATATATACTGATAATGTGAAGGAAAAGATAATTGAGGTTACCATTTTGTCAGAAAAACAAGAACTAATTGAGTAGACAGCCCCAAGTGTGGACTTATTAATCAACAAGTGTGGATTTATTAATCAAAACAATTATTTAAGAACATTTACTGCATGAAACAATTGGCACATAATTTTGGAATTGTCGTTGATTCGGGCGGGAAGCCGGGTACCCACCATGCCCCAAGCGGCAAAGACGAACACCTACCGAACCTCCCCCCGCAGAGGCACTCAGCGGCGATCCTCCACGGTGGAAACATTTCAAGCTAACAACGACCCACACTATCCTCTCAAGGCACCCAAGATCCAACACCCACGTCAAACAAAGTCACCCTAGGAATAAAATAGTTATGCACCGCACCCAACGAACATCTCGGCCAGTCGGTAGGCCCCCGAAGCGAACCCCGGCCGCACCCAAGACAGACACTCGCTAAGAAGAATTAATGATTCGGATGCAGCAGACAATGGACGCCATGGAGGCGAGGTGGAGGCGGGTGGAGGAACACATCCTGCGCCAGGAAAAGGCGCTCGTGGAGGCGTGCCGGACGGTGTCCCCTCCCGTCCCTGCCGGCCGCCTCCTCGCTCAAGAGAACATACACCGCCGGCTGCGGCAGCGAGCCGCGCCCGCCCCCATGCACGTACGGCCTCCCCCCGGCCTACCTACCGGCCGACCTGGAAGGTGAGATCCCGTGCGCTGTAATTGGCCGGAAAGCCGAACTCCAGCTGGTCAGCCAGAGTGGTGTCCGGGTGGTCGGCCAGGGCCCGCCTCCAAGTGCCGATGTCGAGGCCCGACTTGATGGGGACGCGGGCGGCCAAAAAGTTCGGGAGAGCCGCGGCCCTGTCGGCATCGTAGGCCACCATGTAGTGTGGGTATCGGCTCCACGCTCTGCCCGAGCTGACCGGCCAGATGGCGTCGAGTGTCTGTCTGTATTGTCCGGGGGAGGGGCCGCAGCGCGGCTCGACCGGGGACGATTGCTGAAGTTCGCTGTCGATGACTGCATCAACAGGTTCTGAGAGTAGAGTCGGGTCCAGGGGGCGGGCTTCGGGGGCCGACGCCGACCAATGCGGGGTGGATGCCGCGCTGGGCCGGGCCGGGCCGGGCCGGGCCGGGCGCGGCGTACGAAGTCTCATAGTGCGGGGACGGGCTGGCCGTGTTTGTTATTGTTATTGTTAGTGGGCCCGTCACCAGTGCCCCTGCCCCGACCCGCGGTGCGGCGAGCCGCCGCCGGTGCACCAGCGGAGCAGGCCCTGTGGTTATTATGCAGATAGTGGGGGTCCCCGCGGCTGGGACCGAGCGTGCCGGGCCCGCGCTGCTGCCCGCGTCGGGCACCAGCATCCGAATCCAGGTCAGGTGGGGGAAACCCAATGACGTCAGGGGCTATCCCAGTGACGTCACGAGGGGGGGGGGCGTGGGGCGCCGAGTGGCTTTGGGTCAAAGGTGAGCTCGTGGGTGTAAGTTTGTTTACTGGGGTTGCCTTGGTCGCCTTGGTCGCCGTGGTTGCCGTACGCCGTGTGAGTGCCCGTGGGTGTCCGGTGTCCGTGTGCCCTAGGGGGGTGGGGAAGGGGGCCCCGCCTGTATTCTAAAAATCCGCCGATCCTTTTTTGCTGCACCTTTCTCATGCGAGCGCTTGGAGTAACACGTGGCTTTGGCGTGGGTCGTGAGGATGCGCCATACGTTGGCACAGTAGCCACAGCCGTGTGCGACTTTCTGTGCCCCCGTGCCGTGCGACTCCCCCTTAATGGCCTTGTCGCAGGAATCTGGGTCGCGGTTCCAAGCCGTGCAAGGGGGGGCCCATGGCCACCTTGTCATTGACGATCTCGGCTGTATTGCCGTTCGCCGTGGCCGCGGTGTCGCGGCCATGGCGATTATTTCAATGCGCACCACCGCGATAGCCGCGGGATCCCGCCAGCCCCGGGGGAGGTGGCCGCCGGCAATCCTGGTGAAGATTTCCTCAGAGTAACGGCGCACGATACTCCACGGCAGTGCGCAGTTGTCCTGCTCCACGGCCTCCTGGTGGGCCGAGAGGGCTGCCAGCACGTCGGAGGGGAAACCCCACTGGGTCTCCAGTCGCTTAAGGCCTAGGGTGTATTTCTCCCGGGTGGCCTCGCCCTTTTTTACTGACTTTCCCTCGTCTCCCCGCTCCACCAAGTCATAAAGCCCCAGTCACACATAGCCGGACGAGCCCCGGATTTTGAGCCAGACCACCCACGGACCACTGGCTCGGACTGTTCTGGACCGCCACAGATAAAATCACTGTTTTCGTTGATTTTTGCCTCGCAGCCACACTTTCCCGGACGAGCCCCGGACGAGCCCCAGACGAGCCCCTGTACCACCCCTGGACTGCCCCCGGACTGGGCGGACCGGCCCCGGACGAGGCCGGACCACCCCCAGACTGCCCCGGACCACCCCCAGATTATCCCGGATCACCCCCAGACTATCCCGGATCACCCCCGGTCTTACGGGGGCAGTCCAGGAGTGGTCCGTGGCTAGGCCAGGGTAGTACTGGATAGTCCGGGGATGGTCCGGGTCAAACCGTGGCTCAAGATGACCCCGGACCACCCCCGGACAGGCCCGGTCCACCCCGGACCACCCTTGAAATACCCGGACCACCCCTGGACCACTCCCGGATCAGGCCGGATCAGGCCGGATTGAGCCCGGATCGCAAAATCCCCCGGACCGCCCGGGATGTTTTAAACATTTTAAAAACATCCGGGGCTGAGCCCGGACGGCGCCGGACGAGCCACGGATCAGGCCGGATCAGGGGGTGGCCGGGGCCCGCTTCGGGGGCCTACCGACTGGCCGAGATGTTTGTCAGGTGCGGTGCATAACTATTTTATTCCTTCGGTGACTTTGTTTGACGTGGGTGTTGGATCTTGGGTGCCTTGGGAGGATAGTGTGAGTCGTTGTTAGCTTGAAATGTTTCCACCGTGGAGGATCGCCACTGAGTGCCTCTGCGGGGGCAGGTTCGGTAGGTGTTCGTCTTTGCTGCTTGGGGTGTGGTGGGTACCCAGCTTCCCGCCCGAATCAACGACAATTCCAAAATTATGTGCCAATTGTTTCATGCAATAAATGTTATACAATGATGACAGAGGGAACCCACCCACAATTGAGAAAGAAGATGGGAATATTATATTAGTATCAGAGGTTGAGAAGGCTATCAATGATCTAAAGTCAGGTAAGGCTCCTGGAAGTGACCAGATAACATCAGAAATGATAAAAGGACTAGATGAAGTGGGGATTCAAAGTGGGGATTCAAATCAGCTAGTAAATGCCATCTATGAGACTGGATTTATACCATTGAATATGAATGAATCCATATTTGTATGACTCCCAAAGAAGCTAAAACCAACATTGTGTACTGAGTACAGAACACTAAGCCTGATGAGTCATATGTTGAAGATGATCCTGAAAATAATTTTACTGAGAAACAGACAGAAAATTGAAGAACAAATCAGTAACATACAAAGTGGGTTTATATCTGGAAGAGGTACACGTGAAGGGATTTTCAATATGAGAATGATTTGTGAACGTTATTGTGAAATGAACCAGGATGTGTATGCCTGCTTTATTGACTATGAGAAGGCCTTGGACCGAGTCAATCATGAACTATTAATCAAATGTTTACAAGATATTGGTGTCAATGGCAAAGACATTAAACTAATTGTGAACTTATACTGGACACAATGTGCATTTATAAAAATGGAGCAGGGCCTATCGGATGAAGTTATGATTAAACGAGGAGTTCGACAGGGGTGTGTATTGTCACCATGTCTATTTAACCTGTACACAGAGATGATTTTCAGACACATTGAAGATTGCAAGGGAGTGACAATAGGTGGCATGAACGTCAACAATCTTAGATATGCCGATGACAGTGTAATACTAGCAGACAGTGAGAAAAACCTACAAGATATAGTGAATAGAATCAATAAAGCTGGAATACTATTCAACATGAAGATGAATGCCAGGAAGACCAAAACAATGGTTATAAGTAAAAAGACAGATAAACCAAATATCAATATAACCATAGATGGCACAAACATAGAACAAGTATCCGAATTCATATATCTCGGACAAAAGATTACAAATGATGGGAGATGTGAGGAAGAAATTAAAAGAAGGATAACAATAGCCCGAACAACATTCTCTAAAATGCATAGAGTGTTAACATCAAGTAAGATATTAATACAAACAAGGAAGCGTATTCTTCAGTGTTATGTGTGGTCTACTCTAATGTATTGGGCTGAGACATGGACAATCTCTAACAAAATGTACAAATGTTTAGCAGCATTTGAGATGTGGACTTATCGAAGGATGATAAAAATATCATGGACAAAGAAGATCACCAACAAAGAAGTTCTTAGAAAAATTAAAAATAAGAAAAGCTTGTTTGCCACTATACAGACAAAGAAACTTATTTATTTTGGCCACATCATTCGTCAGAGTTCAATATACCGTACATTGTTGGAAGGGAAGGTGAATGGCAGCAGAGGGAGAGGGAGACCAAGAACATCATGGTTTACAAATATTTCACAGTGGACAGGCTTGAATTATTCACAGTCTATCAGAACAGCACACCATCGGGACAAGTGGAGAACCATTGCATCCAACCCTCGACTAGAGGATGGAACTATTGATTGATTGGCAGCGCACGCACGCCCCCCACGCCCACCTACCACAACCACCGTGAGGACCCCGGCTACGCCCACTTCGTCACCGACTACGTAGCCGCGAGCTCGAGCTGGGTGCCCTCCTGGGCCCCTTCCAAGTCCCCCCCTTCTCGTCGTGGATGCAGTGCAGCCCAATCATGACCAGACCCAAGACCGGCCTTGGCAAGCGGCGCATCATCGTTGACTTGTCATATTCGGTCGGCAGAAGCATGAACGCGGGCATCCCTTGGGGCGAGTACCTCGGCCTCCCCGCGGCATACACCCTTCCCTCGGTCACGGTCCTGGGCCGGAGGATCGTTCGGGAGGGCTGAGGGGCTTTCGCGTGGACCGCGGATGTCGCCTGTGCATATAGGCAACACCGCGCGGACCCCTCTCTGCCGCCCTATTCTGCATAACGGTCGATGGTAAGACCTACGGCGACATCGCCATGCCCTTCGGCTGCAGGACCTCCGGGGCCGCCTGGGTCCGAATGACGTCGGCCGTCTCCTGGATCCTCGCCCGGCAGGGTTTCTTCTCCATCGTGTGCATCGATGATTTCGTCGGCTGTGAGGCCTCGTACCTCGACACATGCCGGGCCTTCGATGCCTTCCAGGCTCTGTGCGCCGGGCTGGGCGTCGACCTGGCACCCGACAAGTGCTCCCCCCCCATGGTGAAGCTCTCGTGGCTGGGGTTCGACATATGCTCCCAGCGCATGGTCATCAGCATCCCGGAGGCAAAGCTCGCCCAGGTCATCCAGGAGTGCCAAACCTGGTTGTCGAGGCTCTCCCTCACTAGGAAGGCTCTCCAGCGCCTCATCGGCAAGCTGGCGCACATCAGCGGATGCATCACCACGGCGCGGAAATTTCATGTGCCGGATGCTGCGGAGCCTGCGCAACCTCCTCCCCACCGGCGTGGCCGAGGTGGACCCACAGCTCCGGAAGGACGTCCGCTGGTTCCTCAACTACGCGGTCGGGGGCAACGGTGCCACATGCTGGCATACCCCAACATCCACGAGCCCGAGGCCGTCAATCTCGTGATGGCGGTAAAGGTGCTACGACCCCTGGTTCCAAGCGGCCTGGAGATCATCCTGAATACCGACAATGCCGCCTTAGCTGCCACGCTCGAAAGCGGGCGAGCCACCGACCCAACCCTCGGAGCCTGTACCCGGGAGCTCTGGCTCGAGGCGGCCCTCGGCTCCTTCACCCTCAGAATCAACCACAAGCCTGGCATCGAGCTCCTCCTGCCCAACGCCCTCAGTCAAGCACACTCCTCCCTGCTCGCCCTTGAATATGTCCGTGAAAAATGTGAATTGCTTCGACTTTGCCGCACTCGCGTCCACCATAGCCCTGACTTATTCGACCATCACCTGTGATTGCAGATGTCGAGTCGGGTGACCACGCCCACCTGATGAGCATCCACCACGTGGCGCTGGCGCCCGGCACATGGCGCAACCGCTGGAGGCACGCCGCCCGCTACGTGGAATTCATGCTCGACCGTCGGGTCGTCCACTTGGCCCTGTCCCCCTACGACGTCGGGATGTTCGTCGCGCACCTCCACCACCTGCTTCCCTTGCCGTCCTCCGTGGCTAACACCTTCTCGGGGGCCCGCTCGTGGGTGCGGGAGGTGGGCGGGGACCCCGCCCCCTTCGACGAGCCCCTCCCTGGGCGCATCCGTCATGGTGGTGAGTGTAATGACAACATGTGAACACGACGACGACCAGGACACAAGTACTTTATTATTAGCTCCTCTCACCACGCCTCATGTGACCCACCTGCGGGCTACCTACCCTGTAGCCGGCTCCCGACGTACGGTATTACATATATTACATCTCCTTCTTTTTTTTTTAAAGAAGAAACAAATTTCACTGGTCAATACAAACATACAAATATTGCAATATTAGAACAATAATATTATGCCAGCCGGCGCTGTAGCGTCCGCACTGCTCGCATCGTATCTTTGGCGGTGACTGTTATAGTCGTTATGTTAAACAAGTACATAATTAATATCAATAACAAGAATGACATTGAATCAAATAATTAAAGGACAATGGAGTGGGAAAACATATTCAATAACCCGAGAAAACTGTACATGTTTCGGTTATTCATTAACACTTGATACTTATATGTTTCGTAATAGTAGGTGGCTAATTCTTTCTATCTATCTGATCTCGGTATTGTTTTTTTGTTTTTTTTTCAACACAGCACAAAACCCTACCGAAATATATATATCTGTCTCCTTTATCTTGCCACTTGACTCGCTGGGTTTGCATTTCTGTTATTGCGATTCTTGTCTACCGATACAACCGTGTAACGACATTGTTAGGTATACCTGACTTGGACGGCCTACTACTCAATCACCCTTTGGTGCGCATCCGGTCGGTGGCAGGGTGGCCAGCTCATTTCATACAATTGGCTCGCCTCATGACATTTCAAGTGCAATTGTTACTCAATTGCAATTGAGTGTTATCTAACTGTGACTAACCATACCAAGGCGTCCGGTTTATGGCACACCCTCCCGACTCGAGTTGTATAACTTTTTGTTGTAGGGTCACCTTGACCTTGGGCCCTTCCCACATGACGTTCATTTTGTGTTACAGCTTGGTTGCACTGTATTTTCGGGTTTTGAATAAATGCACCCGATTACGTCTCATTATTTTACCGGTGTTGGTTTGTATTTCATAGTCACGTGTACTAGGGCAATTTATTTTTGTTATGCGTCCCTTGGCCCATTTTCCGTCGTATGTTTTGTACATGACTTGATCATCTACGTGCAACTGTTTGTGCGCCCTTGTTGCGTGTTTGTTATAATATTTCTGTTGTTTTTCTTGGATTTCTCTAAATTCTGTGACTTTTGATTTTTGTATTGTTGGTTTTAATTGACTCGCAATGGTAGGTTTCTTTGAGTTCAACCTTCTACTCATTAGCAACTGTGCTGGTGATGCATTTAATATTTCTATCGGTGTGTTTCGATAATTTAGAAGCGCTAAGTTGTAATCCATGCTACTGGCCAGTGCTTTTTTTATTAACTTTTTAATAGTTTGCACATAGCGTTCCACTTGCCCATTGCTTTGCGGAAAGTGTGGGTTTGAAGTTATATGTTTGAATCCATAATTTAATTCAAAATTTCGGAATTCATTGCTGACGAACTGTGGACCATTATCCGATACAACTACTTTTGGTATACCATGTATACCAAATACTTCAGACAATGCTTTAATTACTGATGCTGAAGTAGTTGTTTTCAGCTCGCGGATTTCTGGGAATTTCGAATAGTAATCAACAATTAGCAAGTACATTTTATGTTCTATTTCAAAAAGATCTGCCCCCACTTTCTCGAACGGAATGTTGGGAATCTGGTGTGACCTCAACGGCTCTGCATGTGGTTTGTTTCTGTACTTTTGGCAGACAATGCACCGGCTTACTTTATCCTCTACTTGCTGACTCATTCCTGGCCAGAACACGTGGTCCTGGGCGAGCTGCTTACATTTAATGACTCCCATATGTGTTTCGTGTATTAATTCTAGGGCCAACGACCGCAGGGCAGGCGGTATAATTATTTGACTCCCTCGCAATAAGACGTCATTTCTGAATGTTATTTCTTCTCTGAATTTATAATATGGTTTAACATCCTGAGACAGGTTGCTGTTACTCATTGGCCATCCATTTTTTACTAGGTTTACTACCTGTTGCAATGCAATGTCTGTTTCTGTTTCTTTTTGAATGCATTTGAGCATGGTGTGTGACACGTTGATACTTGCTATTGATAGACTGTTGTCGAACAAGTCATGCGGCTCGGTGTTAGCAGTGTGGGCTCTGGATAAGGCATCTGCAAAATACATATTGCATCCATTAATATGTTTTACAATTATATTGTAATTCTGTAGCCGCATTCTCATACGTTGCATACGAGCTGACAGTAAGTGTAATGGTTTATTCATGATTTTTACCAGAGGTTTGTGGTCTGTTTCAACAACAACTTGCTTCCCAAATACATACTCATGGAAACGCACGCACCCAAAACAAATAGCCAACAACTCCTTCTTGATAACCGCATAGCTAGACTGCGTATTATCAAGCGCTTTTGAAACCATAGCAACCGGTCTGTTATTTTGGAATAAGGTTGCACCCAATCCCGATTTTGAGGCATCAACTTGAATTGTAACAGCATCTTTAACATTATAATAGTTTAGCACTGGTGCGGTTATCAATAACTTTTTTAACAGTCTGAACGCTTGTTCTTGTTCGTGCTGCCAGTGCCACCCTGACTGTTTTTCTAGCACAGTTCGCAAAGGTTTAGTTATTTCTGAGAATTTCGGGATGAATTTGCTTACATATCCCACCATTCCCAAAAACCGCTGTACTCCTGCCTTATCAGATGGTGTGGGCATGTCTACGATAGCCTGTACCCGGTCAGCGTTTGGTTTTATCCCGTCTTGCGTTAATACATGTCCTACATAGTTGACTTGTGTCTGACATATTTTGGACTTTTTCGGGCTCAACTTTAAGTTTGCCGGCTTTGCTTTGATGAACACTCTCTCTAGGTTACGGTTATGCTCTGCTACTGTTCGTCCATACACTTGTATATCATCAGTTATCACGTTAACACCAGGCAAGTCCTTCAAAATCTCATTCATTTCGTTAATGAATATGTCTCCCGCCGTTTTAATGCCAAACGGAAGACGCGTATATCTGCACCTGCCCCATGGCGTATTAAAGGTACACAACTCAGAACTCTGCTTATTCAATTTAATTTGCCAATAGCCACTATTTGCATCGAGCACCGAAAAATACCTTGCTCCTGCCATTTTCGCAATAACCTCTTCAATCGTTCTTGTTTCGTACGGCGTGCGCAAAATGGCCATGTTTAATTTTGTGGGGTCGAGGCAAACCCTAACTTTGTTTGGTTTTCGAACTACTGTGATAGAACTCACCCACGGGGTCGGTTCTAGCTGTGGTACAATTACACCTATCTCTCGGCATGGGGGGTCTACAGAAGGGATTACATTACAGTCGATAAATATGTTGGCATTAGCTTTAATCATTCCCAGCCCCACAAAAATGTCACTATATTTCTTTACCTGATTGTTGGCTTCAACGTTGATATTGTCTATCTCGTCTGTGTCTGTCCGCGCTGTCTTCCCCCATCTGGACTGTATCTGGCGCGTCCTCCCACGCTTGACTCCACCTCGGCGTCCATGCTTGATCAATTGCAGCTCGACGCAGGCGTCCTTTCCCAATATCGGAGTCCCGTAGGCTGTAACTTGGAAGCACATGTCGAATCCTTCTATCTTCGTGTGTATCTCCCCTTCTGGAATGATTCGTTGACCTGAATACGTGACCAGACAATTTGTCGACAGGTGAAGGACTGTGTTCTGTAATTTGGCATACATACTTTTCGGTATAATATTTGCTTGCGACCCTGTGTCAAGCTTGAAATCAATGTCTTCATTTTCTACACGAATTGTCGCAAACCAAAGTTCTTTCTTTTCGTCATCGGAAAGTGACATCTCCCCAATGTACAGGTCTTCATCGTCACTGTCATGGTCATCCTGCATTTCCTGCTGTCTATCACAAACTTCAATTTCGGCTACACGTGCCTTGTTACTGCTCTTGGCTCGACATACTTTTTGAAAATGGCCTATCTTCTTACAGTAAAGACACGGCTTGTCTTTGGCTGGGCACTGGTTTGGAGCGTGGTAGTATCCACACTTGCCGCACTCTGTTTTCTGTTGGTCATACCTTGGTGGGCGTTCTGCGCGACCACGTGGTGTTCCTGACGCGTACCGCGACTGGCTTGCATACGCTATCGGGCGTTTTCTTATGAAATCGACACAGTCACTACTACTGGTTGCGGCTTCTGACAACTGACTATGACAATTTTCACTTAGGCGACACATATCCCTACACTGGTCTAAAGTTAGATTAGGTGTCTGCAACAGCCTATCACGCAACTTATTGTCCTTAATTCCGCACACCAACCTGTCACACAACATGGCGTCTTCTAACTTGTCGTAGTCACACAGGTGTATTCGATGCTCTAACTCGCGAATGTAGGTGTCAATACTCTCGGTGCTTTGGTTGTATGAGTTGAACTTATATCTTATGACAGTTATATTTGTGTGCCCAGTACAGTACTTCTCAAACTCTCCAATTAACGGTGCTATTTTGTCTTCGTCACCCTCATTAAATTTGAAGTTCATGTGTAGTTTCTGTGCGTCTTTACCTGCCATGTGTAGGAAAACGCAACATTGCACTTTCTCTGTTTTATTAGCTGCGCCCGACGCTGTGGCGTAGATATCGTAGGAGTGCAACCACGAACGCCAGTTCAATGCTAGGTTGCCTTCCAGGCTCAGTGGGCTCAGTGGCTTTAGACCTGTCAACGCCATGTCTATCGGTTCTTCTCTATCTGACACCATGTAATGACAACATGTGAACACGATGACGACCAGGACACAAGTACTTTATTATTAGCTCCTCTCACGATGCCTCACGTGACCCACCTGCGGGCTACCTACCCTGTAGCCGGCTCCCGACGTACGGTATTACATATATTACAGTGAGAGGCTGTTTCCGGCCCCCGTCAGGCGCGCCCCCTCCATCACGCCGCCCATGATCCGCTCCATCTACGACCACCTCCGCGCCCGGGGACATCGGGGGGGGCGGTCCCTTGGGCGGCCATCATCATCGGCTTCTTCACCCTCATGCGCCAGTCGAACCTCCTCTCCCCCTCCCACGGCGGGTGGAGAGGCCCGCATACGGTGCGACGCGGCGACGTCACCCGCACCCCGAAGGGGCTGCACATGGCCATATCGTCATCAAAGACCATCAAGGACCCCTCACAGGCTGTCGCCCTGTTTGTGCCGGCCCTGCCCGGGTCGCCCATGTGCCCAGTCTGCGCTTGGTTCCGGGCCCTGCGGCAGGTGCTGGCCCCCTCTGATGCCCTAGCCTTCATATGCCACACAGGCACCCCACTCACCCCTCAGCTACTGACCCCCATGGTGAGGGAGGTGCTCGCGGAGGCGGGCGTCCCAGAAGCTTCGCGCTTCACCCTCCACCGCCTCCGGCGGGGTGCCGCCCAGGCCTGCGCCGCGCGTGGCACCGACCTGGCGGCCATAATGGCGCAGGGCACCTGGGAGTCGTCGGCCGTGTTCGACTACGTCCCCCGCCTCGCCCCCTCTGAGGCCCCCGAGCCTTAGCGCTGTGTTTTGGGTCGGCTCCGGTGGCCTCAGAGCCTCCGGCCATCCAAGAGGCACTGCCCGACATCGACGAGTTGGACTAGGATCCCCCTTGTGTAACCCTCCCTCACTGTCTCAATAAACCTCCTTTACTCCCACCAGGTCTCCGGCTTCCTTACTCGAATCGTCGCATAATTTTGGAATTGTGGTTGATTCAGGTGGGAAGCCGGGCACCCACCACGCCCCAAGCGGCAAAGACGAACACCTACCAAACCTCCCCCCGCAGAGGCACTCAGTGGCGATCCTCCACGGTGGAAAAATTTCACCACTCCCACCCACCCTCTTGTTTAAGGACTACTACGTAGGGGTAGGGGTCGGCTCCGGCGGCCTCAGAGCCTCTGGCCATCCAAGAGGCACCGCTCGACATCGACGAGTTGGACTAGGATCCCCCTTGTGTAGCCCTCCCTCACTGTCTCAATAAACCTCCTTTACTCCCACCAGGTCTCCGGCTTCCTTACTCGAATCAATTGTTATGTTGTGATCCCCTAAGTATATAAATCATTGTGAAGAAATCTGCATAGGATGATTGATTATCTTCTTCCCAATTTTGATTTGTTGATGTAACAGAATAGAAGGGGACACCAACAATAATATGGGACTTCAATTTCATTTCTTTTCCATACAGCTTAGTAGGGAAATTATATTACTAGTCATGGTAGGCCTACTCCAAAATATGCTTGCACATGCAACAGTACTAAGGGTTTTCTTGTTGAAGCTCTGGTATTCACAGAATAGCATATTCCCTGACAAAACAATCAGGAAACAAGCAGGGTACACACAGCAGTTATCTCCAGAACCAGTTTAATCACCATGGAATATTAGATATAAACAATATATATATATGCATGCAAGATGAACATTTATTTCAAGTAAGAGTCTCATTTTATTATTTCATTGACTAACAGGTAATATTCTATGCAAAATAAAGGTCTAGAGGCTGTAGAAAAGTCCCCATGTAACAAATTCATGCCTTTAAAACACCATATCTTTTGAATGAAAAGGTTTTCTTTTTTTTTACTATGTCACATTAGGCCTTAATTTTTTCATATCTATCCCTCCAAAGTGTAAGAATACCCAATCTATAAAGAAAATATGTCCTCTACTCTTTCCATAATTGTTTTTGACCATTACATACTGAAAAATACATAGGCCCCATTTACCATGAAACGACCATCTAACATTGTCTCATCTGAGTTGGAAATATGAGATCAAATGTAAGTATGTGATTTGATTTAGAAAAAAAAATGTCATCAGACCATGCAGCTCTAAAACATGGTTTGAACTCATGGGTTCAAATCCCATGACCTACAATGACTTACATACCTGGGCCCGTATGCACCAATCAGGGTTAGGCTTAGCCATAGTTAAGGCACTAGCCGTGGATAGCTACCTCAGGGTAGCAGGGGGGTTTGAGAAATGTGTGAATCGGTATGCACCAATGTTTTAGCCGCTGCGGATAGCTAACAGTGAGTTTATTTATAGATTTGGGAATTCCCTCTGCATTTGTACCCATCTATTAGGCTCAAATATATTAAATGCGATCATATTTAACAGAATTACATACGCAATAAGTGACAATTGATCAATTTAACCCTAAATTCGAAGCGTTATTAAGGCTTCCGCCGCATTGGCGGCGATATTAATATTTATATTTTCGAATCGACGAACGTAAAGTAAACAAATCGGCGCCGCCGCCAGTATGGAAAGTGACGTCGATGCGGCGGCGGCGGCGATTTGTTTACTTTACGTTCGTCGATTCGAAAATATAAGTATTAATATCGCCGCCAATGCAGCGGTAGCCTTAATAACGCTTCGAATTTAGGGTTAAATTGATAAAATTTCACTTATTGCATATCTAATTCTGTTAAATATGATCGCATTCAATAGATTGAGAGCCACACACGCACACTAACCGCCCCGGCTAGATGTAAAACCTGATTTGAAAATGGTTTAGCTTAGCCTAGGCTAAATTTCGCGGTTAGCCCTAACACCGATTCGTGCATACCGATTTCTCACATTTAGCCGTGTGGAGCTAGACAAACCGCGGTTAAGGCCCTAACCCCGATTCGTGCATACGGCCCCAGTAGGTTAGCCCACAACACATCAGATGCCAACAAACAAATGATGGTGCAATGGCGCCATCACTAGAAAATGATAGGTGACCAGGCTATTTTTTTTATTTAGGTCATTCCACATCACATGGTCATCGCGAGATGTCACTACCGGTCATAGCGAGAGGACTTTTGGAATGCTTGTCAAAAGTATTTTGGGTTCTTTCAGCTCAAATTGCTTCAAAACTAGCCATTTTTCATCGAAATGACTCTGGACTAATGATTAGTAGGTCATAACGATCAATTTGATATATTTATCTAAAAAATACGATAAAAATTCAAACGAAATCGGACTATGCAACTTTAACCATATCTCTATCCCCAAATTAGCAGCTAATTAGTAGGAATTCACTACTTGTTATGATTATATGTTCAGGCATTGCTTCTTATTTACGCTTGGGAGCTAAAGTACTTCTCACTACTCGCGCGAGATTGAAAACAGTTGTGGATCAACTGATCATATCATAATATAAAATATTCCGATAATTGGCAGGGGGGAATGCAATTGTTCTATTACTGATCAGTGTACTTGGCCAGGTGCGTGTATATATATATATATATATATATATATATATATATATATATATATATATGGGTTGGTTGTTGGCGCCTGAGTGGGATGTAAATAGACATAGTAGTGCTGGCAGGTGTGGGTGTGATTTCACTCAGGGCCTCGCCCTTCTGCTGGGGTAGGGGTCACTACACTCAAAAGGTCAAGGTGGGTGGTGGCCAAGGGGCCAGACAGCTACTGGTGGTGGGCAGACCACTGGTGTCCATGGAGACCAGGAATGCTGGATTCCTATTGGTGAGACCAGGAATGCTAGATTCCTATTGGTAGAAAGAGGTGGCATGATATCCTACCAAGAACCCATGTAACTATATAAGAATAAACCAGAGGGCTGGACTCTCTCTCTTACACTTTACTCTCTTACTTTCTCTTTGCCTGTATTGTTTTTCCTCATAGCCTACGTACACAGGCACATATCCGAGCATTTACTCTACAATAATATGCACAGCAACGAGGCGGACCCAACCAAAACCAGCGCGTGCTTGTTCGGTCCACACTTGTTAGGTGAACGCAACTTCTGGAAGGAACCCAGTGAGCCCTTCTCAGTGTAAATTATATGTTGTAGTTGTTTTGTATATAATCACAATCTATATACATATATATATATATATATATATATAAATATATACAGCCAGTATCCTTCTGCTTGCATAATAATAAATAATAAATAATTCTCAAGGTTACATAACAACGTCATATATATATATGTATATATATATATATATATATATGTCCACACTGAAAACAACAGCAATACAAACTGCTAATTCGGTCCATTGGCCAATTAATTGTTCTGGCACACCAAAGCGGTTGGATGCTTGATCTCATTGTCATGTCATGGCTTTTCACTAAAACCACCGAAATAACGTGCCGCAGGTTCATTTATTTTCTTATTTCCAGCTCCGCGAATTTGAGCTCCTCCCCCACAAATCAGGGCTCGGTTCTGCCAGATGGCGAGTTATCGGCGCGAGATATTCTGGTGCTCAGTGTCTGCATGCTTCATGAGCAACTCACAAACAGCTCATTTATCAATCATTACCGCCGTTAGAATCTGAGGCGAATAGTAACCGCAATGGAAATTCCGACGCACCAGCAATGCAAGAGAGACACCACCTTTAACTTCCGGAACTAGTCCTTCTGTTGACAGTACAGGGTGAGGGAAGTTGAAACAGGCGAAATGCTGGAGCATTAATGAAAATGGAAACACTATACCTAGAGCAGGATTCGAACCCACACTTCTTGCCATTCCGGCGCTACCATGCTAATCCTTACACTATCTAGGCTCCCTGATACAATCACCCTATCAATGTACGCCTGTCTGTGTGGCTACACTCATCCCCATTTAATTATAAGCATTTCAAATGGTTTATGTCCAAAGTCATTTAATGCTTACAATTTCATGCATACAGGCAATGTACGTACACAGGGTAGGCTCAAAACCCACATACGGTGTAGATTGTACAGGATCCTGGTCATGGAAACCAGTGTCATGTGGATGATGAGGTTCGGAAATATTGCACCTACAACAGGATTCAAACCCACACTTCTTGCCATTTTTGGGCTAGCATGATAGCCATTACACTACCTAGGCTCCCTGACGTAGTCACCCTATCTGTGCCCATCTGTCTGGGTGGCTCCTTGCCTGAAAGATCAGTGCAGACTACAACACTATCTCCCCGGAGAATGATCAAAGATGAACATCAGATGTATGTGGCGTGCAGTGGTCGCTGAAGCAATGAACCGGTGCCTTTCAAGTGCGTTGATTGGGCTGTTATTATGAAGGACTAGTCTCCCGTTGATAGCATTTGACCCGGGAAATCGGTAAAAGTGAATAGTTGATTTAATTGGAAATAGCTGAGTACAACAGCCTACTCGTGTCCGTCGGGTAAATCTCTACTGCACAAATTGCTTCCAGAGGAAGGTGCAAGGTCCACTAACCAACGATTGCACATTAACGTATACTGTCCGCCGCTTTAAAAGGTGCTCACTCACACATCACTGGACTGTGACAAGAAATGTCAGAGGAATAATCATTTCAACCAAAGTAACCTGTGGAAAGAATAGAACGTCATTAGTAGCGCATAAAGAAAGTTTCAAAAAGAAATGTTGGTGCATTAGTTGATTAAGGACCCCAAATTTCAATCACGGTCAATTGGTCTTCCTCATTCCACTGCTCCTTGTCCTATCCTAGTAATGCTGAGCACCAGGCTATGTAGCAACAAGTATACATTTTTATATGTTATTGGTTTAACTCGGCCAGGGGTCGAACCCGGAGCTTCAAATCCGATAAATACAAAAATGGGAAGTGAGGGCTCAACTTATTTGACAAACCTGTCTGGGAAAATTGAATGAAGCATTACATTTTCTTCCAAGACTCAATTTTTAGGGTAATTTGCTTTCAACGCTGAGGCATAGAGCAACTACCAGACACAAATGATTCTTTAAGGACATTTCACCCAGTAGTTAATAGAAATGTGAGAATTAATCATACAATTCTTTTTTAAGGATATCTTACCGAAAGTATGAAAATGCAAACTCAGAATACCAAGGACTTATAGATAAACTAGGCTTTCCTAGGAAGGCTAAGGGTAAACATTTTTTAACTTGATAAATGAGCCCTGAAATAAATAACATCTAAGAATAACCAGGCCAATATGACAACCTTAAAGTGGAAATGACAGCGCTAAACCTTGACATCCTAGGTATAGCTGAGACGAGATGGAGGGGTGACGGGAGGATAGGTGATGGGAGGTAGATATGATATATTCTGGAGATGAAAAACATCAGTATGGCGTTGGAATTATGATGAAGAAGTCCATTGCTGCCACAATGATTGGATTCTGGCCAGTATCTGACAGAATTATTATGATGAAGCTGAGGGGAAAACCATTCAATATAAACATTCTGCAAGTTTATGCACCAACCTCAGATCACGATGATGAAGAAGTCAACAGGTTCTATGACAGCATCAAAAAGGTAATGGAATACACCAAGTCTGGAGAAATAACAATTGTTATGGGCGATTGGAATGCGAAAGTTGGAGAAGAACATGAATATCCAGTAACAGGAAGATTTGGCTTATGTGAGAGAAATGATCGTGGTGAATACTTGATAAATTTCTGTTTGACATCAAAACTAGTAATTGCTAACACCTTATTTGAACATCCAAAGAGAAGACTATATACATGGAAGAGCCCTGGTGATGTATGTCGGAACCAGATCGATTACATTCTTGTCAACCAACGATATCGAAATTGTATCAAACAGGCAAGGACATATCCAGGTGCTGACATATGTTCGGATCATAATCCAGTAGTAATCAGTATGGTAGTGAAATTGAAACAGCAGAACAAAATTAAAAGCAACATTCAAATGGATATGAACATGGTAAAAGATGCAAAATACAGAACTAAGTATAATGTCTCTGTTCATAACAAATTCAGTGTACTGATGAATGAAGAAACTCCTCAGAGAGAGTATAACAATATTGAAATGGAATGGGAAGCTCTCAGAGAAAGCATGGTCAAGTCAGCAGAGGAGGTGCTCGCAAATAATAAATGAGAGACAAAGCAATCATGGATGATGCAAACCATACTAGAAAAGATGGCAGAAAGGAAGAAAGTGAAAACCACTGATCCACTTAAATACAAACACCTGAAGAAAGAAATAGAAGATGAATGCAAAAAAGCTAAAGATGAATGGTGGAATAAGAAGTGTGAAGTAGTAGAACAACTTGAGTCTCAACATCGTTCAAGAGAGATGCACAAGAAAGTGAAAGAGATAACAGGTCAAGGATACAGACAGAGAAGCAGTAAATGTATCAAGAACAAAGACGGCAAAATGCTCTTTGAAGAAGATGAAATAAAGTCCAGATGGGAAGAATATGTAAACAAACTATACAATGATGACAGAGGGAACCCACCCACAATTGAGAAAGAAGATGGGAACATTATATTAGTATCAGAGGTTGAGAAGGCTATCAATGATCTAAAGTCAGGTAAGGCTCCTGGAAGTGACCAGATAACATCAGAAATGATAAAAGGACTAGATGAAGTGGGGATTCAAATCATTCATAAGCTAGTAAATGACATCTATGAGACTGGATTTATACCATTGAATATGAATGAATCTATATTTGTACGACTCCCAAAGAAGCTAAAACCAACATCGTGTACTGAGTACAGAACACTAAGCCTGATGAGTCATATGTTGAAGATGATCCTGAAAATAATTTTACTGAGAAACAGGCAGAAAATTGAAGAACAAATCAGTAACGTACAAAGTGGGTTTATATCTGGAAGAGGTACACGTGAAGGGATTTTCAATATGAGAATGATTTGTGAACGTTATTGTGAAGTGAACCAGGATGTTTATGCCTGCTTTATTGACTATGAGAAGGCCTTCGACCGAGTCAATCATGAACTGTTAATCAAATGTTTACAAGATATTGGTGTCAATGGCAAAGACATTAAACTAATTGTGAACTTATACTGGACACAACGTGCATTTATAAAAATGGAGCAGGGCCTATCGGATGAAGTTATGATTAAACGAGGAGTTCAACAGGGGTATGTATTGTCACCATGTCTATTTAACCTGTACACAGAGATGATTTTCAGACACATTGAAGATTGCAAGGGAGTGTCAATAGGTGGCATGAACATCAACAATCTTAGATATGCCGATGACAGTGTAATACTAGCAGACAGTGAGAAAAACCTACAAGATATAGTGAATAGAATCAATAAAGCTGGAATACTATTCAACATGAAGATGAATGCCAGGAAGACCAAAACAATGGTTATAAGTAAAAAGACAGATAAACCAAATATCAATATAACCATAGATGGCACAAACATAGAACAAATATCCGAATTCATATATCTCGGACAAAAGATTACAAATGATGGGAGATGTGAGGAAGAAATTAAAAGAAGGATAACAATAGCCCGAACAACATTCTCCAAAATGTATAGAGTGTTAACATCAAGTAAGATATTAATACAAACAAGGAAGCGTATTCTTCAGTGTTATGTGTGGTCTACTCTAATGTATGGGGCTGAGACATGGACAATCTCTAAGAAAATGTACAAACATTTAGCAGCATTTGAGATGTGGACTTATCGAAGGATGATGAAAATATCATGGACAAAGAAGATCACCAACAAAGAAGTTCTCAGAAAAATTAAAAATAAGAAAAGCTTGTTTGCCACTATACAGACAAAGAAACTTATTTATTTTGGGCACATCATTCGTCAGAGTTCAATATACCGTACATTGTTGGAAGGGAAGGTGAATGGCAGCAGAGGGAGAGGGAGACCAAGAACATCATGGTTTGCAAATATTTCACAGTGGACAGGCTTGAATTATTCACAGTCTATCAGAACAGCACACCATCGGGACAAGTGGAGAACCATTGCATCCAACCCTCGACTAGAGGACGGAACTATTGATTGATTGAAGACTAACCTTCTGTCATCACTTATAGCGAAAACAGTATTCCATAAATAGAACACCAGTGCTGACAAAATACATTTATTTGTTCCTGAGACTAAACATTTTCAGAGAGAAAAAGAAATGCGTCAGTTAAGCAAAGACAATTGCGGAACGTGTGAGATTTGACTTGGAGGAAAATGTGACTAAAGGCAGCGGCTGATTGATCGATAAATACATGATTAAGTCATTGATTCTTTTGTGAAGGAGCTCCATTTTTATATCAAGAAGCGGTGTGTTAGTTACTTGTCGACCAGTCCCTGGTTGAGGTAACTTTGCCGATGTCACAATCTGTTTGTAAGGTACACTGGTGAGACAGCTGTTTATCTTTACTTGCAATAAATAACCACACCATTCAATCACCATTCTAACCCATTGAGAACACCTGATTTAAGGCACGTGTTGTGCTACACCACCTGCATTAAGGTATATCTTGTGTTGCACCACGTGCATTAAGGCGTCTGTTCTTTTACACCACCTGTATTAACGCATCTGTTCTTTTACACCACCTGTATTAACACCATCTGCATTAATGCATCTGTTCTTTCATACCACTTGTGTTATGGCATATGTTGTGTTACACCACCTCCATTAAGGCATATGTTGTGTTACACCACCTGCATTAAGGCATATTGTAAAGTTTGACCCTCTTCTTCATGGCCGCATCCTGGGTCAACTTCTCAGATTCCTCCTATGTTGCTGTAGACTATGCCCCTGCATAGTCTATGCCGCTCATGGTCGCCTTGGTGAGTCCCCTCCACAAAGAATGAAGAACACCATAGTCTTCAGTGCTCAGAATGGAACTGTCTTTTAATGGTCATGTACACAGTATATATTCAAACTCCCGCCCACGCATCTACCCACTAGGCTCCAGGATGGAGCTGACACGACATGCCCACACACATCATTATGTGGCAGGGAGGTCACACATTCTGGGTATCTCTGATGACACCAACTGACTCGTGACTTCCAATAGATCGGTCTGCTAATACACTTTCTTTAATGTATAGATACAACCTTTATCCGGCTGGCTACTTAGTGTTTCCCAGTATAGGTTATGTGTGCCTGTTGGGGGTTCCCAGTCATTCAATACTCATAAACATGTCCACCACAACCCACACACACATCCGATTCCCACCTACATCCTTCTGGATGCTTTAGAACCCAGTTGATAGATTACCCAGATCCAGGTCAGCAGGTTCACTCAACACGATGGCATCCCTATAGAGTTTATACATTTGAGCATATACGGTATGGATTCTGTGCACATATTATTATAAATCGAATTAAAACTAAAGACATTACTGGGGCTGTCTTTACAATATGTTGTGTTACACCACGTGCATTAAGGTGGCAGTTGTTTTACACCACCTGCTTTAATGCATGTGTTGTTTTACACCACATACATTCGGCATATTTTGTGTTACACCACCTACATTAACTCATATGTTGTGTTACACCACCTGCTTTAAGGTTTCTGTTCTTTTACACCACCTGCATTTAGGTGTATGTTTTGTTACACCACCTGCATTAAAGCACCTGTTGGTTTAGACCACATAGATTAACTTCAATGTGTCTGTTTTACACCATCTGTATCCTGTAGCATAACACCACCTGCATAAAGGCATCTTAGGCGTCAATGTACTTCAACTAACAAAGTGTGGAGATATCAATGGAGGCGTCAGTGCAGTGATAACTTAATTAAGTCCTGAAGCTAAATTTAACCAAAACTGTTTGCTTTCACTTCGAATGTCATTTTTGCGGGGCAGGGCGAGAGGGCGAGGTGGGAGAAAGCTGAGGGAGGGATGCCGGGGAAGGTGAGAAAGCTGGGCGGCGGCATTACGAGCATTACGACCGATGCGCGAGAAGGAAGAACAGAGGCGGATGTGGGAAAACTGAGGCGTTTATTTGTGACGCCTCGGGCAATATACAGAGAACAGTGAGAAGAACAAAAACATATGAGAAAATGTAAGGTAACGGTACAAGCAGGGCAACAGAGGAGGTAACACAGGCTGAGGAGGCAGACAGCAATAAGAGGGGCTCATGAGGAGCAACAGGCTCGTGAGGAGCAATACAGTAAGGGGGCTCATGAGGAGCAGAGGATAAAATAGAGGAGGGGCTCAGAAGGAGCAGTGTCAGAGTTGGTAGAGGGGGGGCCGAGGAGCCCTCCGCCGCAGAGGGGGGAGGGTAGAGGAGGGAAAGTTGGGTGGGTGGGTGGAGAAGAAGAAAGCAGAGAGCTGGAAGGCGGCTGGAGGCTGAGTGGCTGAGGGAGGCCGGCGGGCGGCCTTATAAGGGGGGAAGTGAGCAGTGGCAGGAGAGGCGTGAGTCGCTCAGGGCCGGGGGAGGGCGAGGGTGAGCAGCGGGCGTCGCGCGAGGCGCAAATGCTGGGTGAAAGCCCGGGTAGAGGGGGGGGGGGGGTGAGTCGTTCTCCCTTCCCTCGCATCAAACGAAATGCTTCGCATTACGACCGATGCGCGAGAAGGAAGAACAGAGGCGGATGTGGGAAAACTGAGGCGTTTATTTGTGACGCCTCGGGCAATATACAGAGAACAGTGAGAAGAACAAAAACATATGAGAAAATGTAAGGTAACGGTACAAGCAGGGCAACAGAGGAGGTAACACAGGCTGAGGAGGCAGACAGCAATAAGAGGGGCTCATGAGGAGCAACAGGCTCGTGAGGAGCAATACAGTAAGGGGGCTCATGAGGAGCAGAGGATAAAATAGAGGAGGGGCTCAGAAGGAGCAGTGTCAGAGTTGGTAGAGGGGGGGCCGAAGAGCCCTCCGCCAAAGAGTAAGGAGAGGGCTCGAGGCGTGCCCGAGGCGGGGGCGCGGGGCGCCCGAGGCGGGGCCCGGAGAGGTGTGAGGTGCGGGTTCCCTGTGTGGGCGGGAGTGTCCGGGGCCTACGTCGACAAGGGGCGGGCGGCCAAAAATAGAGGATGCCCGCTCCTTGGGGGGATCCGGTGAGGAGGTCCGGCGAGGCTGTGACTGGGCGGCGCTGCGATCGGTGTTCGCTGGGAGGTTGTCGGTGGACGGCATGGTCGGCGGCGGTGTTGTCTGGCAGAGGGTTCCTCGTGAGGCGAGGCTGGGCTGGGCTGTGGTCTGAGGTGTGAGGTCCGAGGTGGTGGTCCCCGGCTGTGACTGGGCGGCGCTGCGATCGGTGTTCGCTGGGAGGTTGTCGGTGGATGGCATGGTCGGCGGCGGTGTTGTCTGGCAGAGGGTTCCTCGTGAGGCGAGGCTGGGCTGGGCTGTGGCCTGAGGTGTGAGGTCCGAGGTGGTGGTCCCCGGCTGTGACTGGGCGGCGCTGCGATCGGTGTTCGCTGGGAGGTTGTCGGTGGACGGCATGGTCGGCGGCGGTGTTGTCTGGCAGAGGGTTCCTCGTGAGGCGAGGCTGGGCTGGGCTGTGGTCTGAGGTGTGAGGTCCGAGGTGGTGGTCCCCGGCTGTGACTGGGCGGCGCTGCGATCGGTGGTCGCTGGGAGGTTGTCGGTGGACGTCATGGTCGGCGGCGGTGTTGTCTGGCAGAGGGTTCCTCCTGAGGCGAGGCTGGGCTGAGCTGTGGTCTGAGGTGTGAGGTCCGAGGTGATGACCCCGGCTGTGACTGGGCGGCGCTGCGATCGGTGGTCTCTGGGAGGTTGTCGGTGGAGGTCGCGGGGCTGTCGGCAGTGGTGAAGGTGAGGCGCCGGGAAGGGCCCCCCCGGGCCGGCCGGGGGGAGGCCGGCGGATCAAAAATCCGCCGAGGCGGCCGGGGTCTGTGCTCCCCGGGGCGGTGCCTGGGCGGTGCCTGGGCAGCCCGGGAGCCCTTCCGTCCACGTCCTTTCCCTTGAGGCATGTTGAAGCTGAGGCGTAGCAGCGATCCGAGGTGGAAAAAGAGGAGAGCTGGAAGGCGGCAGGAGGGCGAGAAGAAGAAGAAAGCAGAGAGCTGGAAGGCGGCTGGAGGCTGAGTGGCTGAGGGAGGCCGGCGGGCGGCCTTATAAGGGGGGAAGTGAGCAGTGGCAGGAGAGGCGTGAGTCGCTCAGGGCCGGGGGAGGGCGAGGGTGAGCAGCGGGCGTCGCGCGAGGCGCAAATGCTGGGTGAAAGCCCGGGTAGAGGGGGGGGGGGGGGGGGTGAGTCGTTCTCCCTTCCCTCGCATCAAACGAAATGCTTCGCATTACGACCAATGTTGCATCTCTGCTAAGGTCTTCATCAAGGTGAAAGTCGATTAATGTATTCACAGGAATTTAAGTCAACCTAATGCCAGTTATTGTGCATGAGTGTTAACTTGTGCTTGCTTGCTCCTCCCTTATATAGTATTATATAGCATTACCTAGCACTATACAACATTACACAGTATGTCACGGAGAGTGTAGTACTGTTGTTATTCACCAGTTTACGTTCAGTCGGTTTCACAAGTCTTAAACAGCCACAGGGATTCCCAGCACCAAAAGACTGGCTAAGATGATTTTTTTTAACAGTAATGGTTCCCTGGAACTCCCGATTATCGAGGAGGGTACGGATGGGGGGGGGGGGGGGGGGGGGGGTGGGGCTGGGTTTGGAGTTGGGGAGGTCAGGGAAGAATGGACTTCTGTCACTTGAAGTTAACAACAGAGCCAACATGTGGGTGGTTGTGTCTCAAAGGTTTTCACAAACTCTTTACCAAATCACAGCAAAAATTAAGCATAGTTTTATATTACAAAATAATGTAAGGATAATGTTTCTGTGCTAACAGTGAATCGTTTCTGAATAGATTTCTAATCGAATACAAGTTAAAGCATGTTTCTTGTTGCATTAAAGGTTTTGACGTTTTCTCTTTAGCAGCTTCATGCCGGAAGTAGGAAATTCCTGGTCACACAGTTATTGGTTTGTCTGACGTCATTCATTTTGACAGGAAAAAGCTTGTTTTATTTAACGGCGCATCTAGAGTACGTTGATTATTTTTTCATCGGCTATCATGATTTCGACAGGATGCATGTATTAATAACTGTAAAATAGCAGGTGAGTTGATTTCACCATTGTGTATTCTAAGGCAAAGTACTAAGAAGGGTCATGGGAACCACAGGGACACAGTGGGTAGATGGCTGACACAGACAGATAAGGATATCCCCAGGCGATGGAAAACAGGTGGGTTGGGGGCTGGGGGCTGGGGGCTGGGGGCTAGGGCTGTCTCTCCCACCTGTTTGTGCTTTCTCTCCCAGTATCGTGTTTGTGCTGTCAATCAACCATGGGTGGAGCTCTACAACCAATAGGAGGACAGCCAGTCAGGGCGGCCTCTATTGTACTCCCCAAGCACATATTGTTGTACCGGTATTCATAACTAAGCTAGTTATTATTAAAAGACTGACTCTCTACCAGGATATTGTGTTGTCAGGTATGTGTGTTGTGTTCTGCTGGACTGTCACTATCATTCATAAGGAGGGGGGGGGGGGGGTTATAACCATACACTTCCTACATATCTGAGAATAACCATAACTATGCCATAAATATTTAGTATAAAATGGTGACCCCCTGAAGGTTAGTACTGTGCCCCTCTGAGAGCTGCGCCCTAGGCATGGTCATAAAACTAGAGTTTGCATTTCTTTACGACCATCAGTTCTTTATGTCATCCAATTGCCTGCTGGATCTTTGCATGAATTTCCTCATTGGTAATGTGTTCTTTGTATGAGATGTGTAGTATTATGCAGTAGCACCTCATTTCCATGGTTTGTTTTCTCCTTTGGAGCTCTGCAGCAGGTTAGCACAATGTCACCGATAAACAGGGTATAAAATGAAAGCAGTGTTGAGTTGCAGTTTTACAGTTAGCGAGTTGACCAGATCTAAATATAGGTGTGCAAGAATTGCGTGATATGGGTGCTGCTCGACCTGTTAGACAGTAGTCGAGAGACAGGTGGGTGAGGAGAGATAGTGTGACGGCCAAGGAGGTAGGCCTACTTTGGTTGGGATGTTTAAACAACAATGTGTCCCGTAAGGCAGGTGGGTGGGGGAGAGATGGTTGTCAGGGTCCAGATGTAAATAGTAACGTGTGTGTGGGCGGAGCTGACATGACTGGTAAACAACCAGAAAAAGTGTCAGGCTATGGAAATAACCACATGGTTTTATAATCTAATATGATAAATATATTGATCACATACTTCGCTCTTGTAGGTTGCTACTTTTGGGGTGAATAATTGATTAACTCGATAGCTTAATTGACATTAAATGTTGGATCAAGATAATTCAGTGGCTGCCATCTTAATTGTTTTTTACATTCTCTCCCATTTCATCAACTCTACTTCAGTATATATGAACACTGGATGCTGGAACCAGGAGCTCCACCTCTATCTTCAGTTGATCTATACCAAAGCATTGTTTGCTCTGATTTAGACATGCTATCAATAACCCTTACTGTGGAGAAAGGTGGATATTTGATCTACATATGTGTGTGATCTGGCAGGTTGTTTGAGGGAGGCCGGCATCCCCCGATAACAGGAGGGAGGCCGGGAGACCAGCGGCAAGAAATGTGCACATTTGTCCTAATTTATTAATTATGTCTAGCCACATCATCACAGTTTATCTATGACAATTTTTCTTTAAAACATGACAAAGGGTTAGTTTTAACAGGGCTGAGTGCGTCTCTGTGTTGTGTGTGCAATAGTGCCCAATGCTGCTGTGTTCTTCATCCCATCCCTAGAATGGCCAGTAGCCTGACTAGTGCCCGGGTGGACACCGGCTTTGGTATCTCGGAAATGATGTATTGTTGCAAGCCATGGATAGGTGTGTTTGTGGGGGTTTTATATATTAACAGCATCTATGGTCATATCAGGACGGGTACTGACAGTGTGCACTCATGGTGACTTGAGATCAGGCTGCTGGCACCATGACCCAATGTCCCACTCAGTCACATTTTCCTGATACTGAACTAACCAGTCTTTGTCCTATCCCAGATAGCACACAGTCGTCGGCCCGACGGCGGCCCGACGGCGGCCTCTCCATCGGGCCAATGGTGGAAATCGTCGTCGGGCCGACGTTGTTTTGTCCAACCTCCCGCCGTCGGCTCGACGGCGGCTGCCGCCGTCGGCTCGACAGCGGCTGCCGCCATAGGCCCGACGGCGGCAGCCGCCGTTGAGCCGACGGCGGGAGGTTGGACAAAACAACGTCGGCTCGACGGCGGCTTCCGCCGTAGGCCCGACGGCGGCTGCCACCATAGGCCCGACGGCAGCTGCCATCGTAGGCCCGACACAATATATTTATTCAAAATAAATTGAAAACCTTATAGATTTAATATAATCTTTTTGGTAAACATGTTGCACCTGTACGTATTGACACTATAGTGACAGTGTCTTCTCGGAAAAAACCAAGATGGCGGTCTTACGTCAACATTCCGTACCGGGTAATTCAAATCGTATTAACACGAATAATTCCATTAATACATCGTAATAAATTACAAAACTTTCACAAAATAATCTAAACATAATGATAAACAAACCTGTTAAATAATTCCTTAAAATTCCTCCGATTTTTGGAGTTATTTGTAGAAAAAGAACGCTGCTCAACGATCGCACGTGTTCCGGTGGCGACTCGAGCCGAACCATCAACAAACCCTACCCGATAATTCAAATCGTATTAACACGAATAATTCCATTAATACATCGTAATAAATTACAAAACTTTCACAAAATAATCTAAACATAATGATAAACAAACCTGTTAAATAATTCCTTAAAATTCCTCCGATTTTTGGAGTTATTTGTAGAAAAAGAACACTGCTCAACGATCGCACGTGTTCCACTGGCGACTCGAGCCGGAAATTTAAAGAACTGCGCATGCGCGGATCAACAAAGTGGAAAGGGATTGAAGCCTAACGTCGGAACACCACCGTCGGCCCAACCGTGACCCGACGGTGGCTCGAATGTGGAAAATGAATGCAAACCACCGTCGGGCTACCGCCGTAGGCCCAACGGTGGCCCGACGGTGGCTAAAAAGTGGAAAGGGATTGAACCCTAACGTCGGAACACCACCGTCGGCCCGACGGTGGCTCGAATGTGGAAAATGAATGCAAACCACCGGCGGGCTACCGCCGTAGGCCCGACGGTGGCCCGACGGTGGTTCAAAAGTGGAAAGGGATTGAAACCTAACGTCGGAAAAAACACCGTCGGCCCGATGGTGGCCCGACGGTGGCTCAAAAGTGGAAAGGGATTGAACCCTAACGTCGGAACACCACCGTCGGCCCGACGATGGCCCGACGGTGGCTCAAAAGTGGAAAGGGATTGAAAACGAACGTCGGACTACCGCCGTCGGCCCGAAGGTGGAAAGTCGATGGGGACGGTGCGACCAATAGCCGACATCGGCCCGACGGCTGTGTGCTATCTGGGATCCTAGTAATGCTGAGTCCCAAGCTAGGTACCGATAAGTATAAATGTTGTAAGTCGTTGCTTTGACTCGGCCGGGATTTGAACTCCTGACCTTCCGCACGGGAAGCCGATTGAACCACTGCCTCCGGCCCCGTAGATGGATAGGTAAGTGGTTGGTGGCAATCACGAACCAATCACCCAGAGCTGTGTTGGAGAGTGTTAATCACAGCTTAACACCGACCATCGTAGTTCGTTACTTAAACCTCGGTGGTTGTGCGATTTGTGAAATGTGAGACGATGTGCAACAAATCACCGAAGTCTCACAGCTCGAGAGCAACAATGTTGTGCACGATTATATTTCAATGGGGCCTGGTTCTCCTGTCTGTCGGGCAGACGCTCTGGTCTGAAATCAGATACTGTGGTGTGAAAGCAGAGGCCATCGTGTGGTAAAACAGAGACATTGACGTGAAAACAGAGACTTTGGTATGAAAGCAGAGACTCTGATGTGAAACCTGATGCCTTCGTCTGAAAACAGAGGCCTTGATGTGAAAACAGAGCCTTGATGTGAAAACAGAGGTCTTTGTGTGAAAACAGAGACCTTGATGTGAAAACAGAGGCATTGGTGTGAGAACAGAGGCATTGGTGTGAAAACAGAAGCCTTGATGTGAAAGCAGAGCCTTGGTGTGAAACAGGGGCATTGATGTGAAAGCAGAGGCATTGGTGTGAAAACAGAGGCATTGGTGTGAAAACAGAGGTATTGATGTGAAAGCAGAGGCATTGGTGTGAAAACAGAGCCTTGATGTGAAAACAGAAGCCTTGATGTGAAAGCAGAGCCTTGGTATGAAACAGGGGCATTGATGTGAAAGCAGAGGCATTGGTGTGAAAACAGAGGCATTGGTGTGAAAACAGAGGCATTGGTGTGAAAAGCAGAGGCATTGATGTGTGTATTGATGTGAAAACAGAGGCATTGGTGTGAAAAGCAGAGGCATTGATGTGTGTATTGATGTGAAAGCAGAGGCATTGGTGTGAAAACAGAGCCTTGATGTGAAAACAGAGCCTTGATGTGAAAACAGAGCCTTGATGTGAAACAGGGGCATTGATGTGAAACAGGGGCATTGATGTGAAAACAAAGGCCTTGATGTGAAAACAGAGCCCTTGATGTGAAAGCAGAGCCTTGATGTGAAAGCAGAGCTTTGCTGTGAAAACAGAGGCCTTGATGTAAAATCAGAGGCCATGGTGTAAAAACGGCTGGTCTTAGAAACAGACGAGCTAACAACAATGTGAGGAAAACGTTTAAATTGGCTTTATACACGTTGATAAAATGTTCCCAACTGACTTCATTGATATATTGTAATTAGCAATACTTCCAATAGCATTAAAATAAGCTTAGACAATTTCATTATTAATTTTTTCTTGAAGATTTATACTGCATATCATGGATAAGTCTGAATAGACTTGTTTTCACCATTTGTCGATAGAAACCCCGAGCCTACACTTTTACCGACCCAAGTGACTTTTAACCTCCCACACCACATAGACATGGTGAGAGAGCAACTGGCCTTTGATGATGCTGTAAGTTATACACAGCGGAGGAAATCCAAATTGGCAGAGGTGGGGTCACAGGGAATTGAACCACCAACCTTCAGATTAGGAGTCTGACCTAGAAAAAAGTCATCCACTCTAACCACTCTGCCACAGAGAACACAACTTGCTTAATTTGATATCAATAAGGCGTTTTAAAATGCTGTACTGTGTTTATAGATGCTGCCAAAAAACACATTAATAAACGTGCCATATTGATACGCATTTAAAGATGTCAGAGTAAAAATATCTCATTTAAGAATTGGTATGACCAGATGAGAATGCTGAATAAGTTAAGTGCTCACATCTCACTTTCGTAGTTTATGGACATAGGTTGACTCAAACCATAACTTTAAAATTGATACTTGTCGCTACCTAGCCTGGCATTTGGCTTTATTAGGATATGGCAAATTCCCTCATTTAATCAACTAATATACAAACAAACAAAATGTATTGTCAAGTCAGATTAATAATGACTTGTGTACACGCGCTGTGATTCAGTCTAGTCCCAGTGCATGTTTGGGGGATAAAGATTACTATAACCCAGTGTAAAATATTCCGATCTTCGGCATAGGGGGGAATACAAATGTTCTATTACTGATCGGTGTATGTGACCAGGCGCATGTGGTGGGTTGGTGGTGCCTGAGTGGGATGTAAATAGACATAGTGGGGCTGGCAGGTCTGGGTTTGAGGGCACTCAGGGCCTACCCCCTCTGCTGGGATAGGGATCACCACCCTCAAAGGTCAAAGTTGGTGGTGGCCATGTGGGCCATACAGCTTGTGGTGGTGGGCAGACCACTGGTATCCATGGGGACCAGGAATGCTGGATCCCTATTGGTAAGGCCTTAGCTTTTACATAATTGGTGACCACGATGAGTGGAGTAGTCGATTAGACTTTACATAATTGGGGACCACGACGAGTGGATTAGTCGATTAGACTTTACATAATTGGGGACCATGATGAGTGGATTAGTCGATTAGACTTTATATAATTGGGGACCACGATGAGTGGATTAGTCAATTAGACTTTACATAATTGGGGACCACGATGAGTGGATTAGTCAATTAGACTTGACATAATTGGGGACCACGACGAGTGGATTAGTCGATTAGACTTTACACCAGGATCCCATTAAAGCCTGTCAGTTCTGGCGCAAGTATGTACATCTAGTGCAAGTATGTCTTTGAGCATGCGCCATATTGGATCTACTTACCACCTCCCACACGAGGGGGTGAGGGGGTGGGGGGAGCCTATAGTACTTCCCATTGATTATTAGCTGCGATAGCGGGGTTATCAACATCCATATTTGCAGCAAATATATATTATACATATAGACATATATATGTTACATATTTAATTAGGCAGGTGTATATGCATACTGCGTATATAGAACATGTAATTCTTATGTAGTTAATTAACCAAGTGTATATATATATGCATGCTGCATAAATACATCATATATATGTTACCTAGTTAATTAGGTAAGTATAGGCAGATTTTCGTCCTTCACATGTGTCCATGTATGTATTAGAGTTGCATAGTCCGATGGTTTTGAGTTTCTGTCATTTTCTGAGATAAATAGGTTGATAGTTATAATCTACCCAGCCTTAGTTTGAAGCAACTTTCATTTTAAATGTATAACTTTGGAGATATTTGAAGGGCAAACATGCCAAATTAATGTTGGCATGCATACTAAAACTCTGACACCATAGGTGTTAGCAGTAAAAGATTATATTAAAATGACTCAGTATTCCCTTCTATGTGGCAACAAATGCTTAGTAAATGCAGCAGTATTTAACTTAGATATGTAGGGTCAAATCTACATAATTGGTTTGATTCTGCCCAGTTTGTGCTTTTATTGGACTATGCAGCTTTAACAGTCCTTAGGACACCAGTTTGCTGTGAAACTGGTGTCGTTAACTCCGTTAGTCGTCACAGATGACTAACGCATTAACTTGGTCCGACACCAACTGCCTCCAACTTCTCCTGACAATCTACTATTGCCAGATTGAGACAAATAACTGGCGCAGTCCGTGTGGTGTCACTGGTGTAGATCGGACGTTGCTCACATTCAGCGTCGGGTGGAGTCGGCTGTAATCGGCGCAGGGAAAACTCGGTTGTGGTGCTGATGGTTTAACGCTTTGTTGGCAGAAAGGACCATACTCATGGCAAACAGCAAGTGTTATCTATTCTACCAGTTTTGGCAATCACATTCACAAGCCTGCATTGAAATGTATACGAAATTCCGAAATGTTAGATCCATGTCAAATGATAGCAAAACCCATCTCCGATGCAATTTTGAAGTGGTTAGACTTGTGTCAACCAACAGCGAAATCGAACTCACAAAGCATATCCAAAATTACAGGAGGTGATATATCCCAGTTGTTTTTAGGATCTTTAAGATTTTGTTGTGTTTTACGTTGGTAAAAAGTCTCGCATGCTATTGACATTAAAACAGTGTCGATGCAAGACCATGAAAGCTACACACTCGAGCAGAACTTGTCTGAGTGCCAGTGAACACTGACACTCAATGCACTCAGAGGGTGGTTCTCTCTTGAGTAACAATGCATGAGACAGCCAAGAGTGGTCAATAGGTATCGTGTGAGTACTACTTGACACCTAGCGCGATGTTGTGGATGTGCTTACATGCATGGAGTGATGATTTGAAACCTATTGTTTGGATTCTTGTCCGATTCAAGTCGCCATTTTGATTTGATTTATCGGAGAATAAGTAGTCTCAGATTAGAGTGAGGGATCCGACATGACACAAGAACAATATTCAGAACCACCTTCACAGCTCAGTCAGCTTACTCATTTCCTGGGATACTGGTATGGCCAGGCACCCAACACAAGTCGATGTTGTACTATGCCATTGCCAATGAATGTATTGTCAGAATCAGATTTCTCACATTTAGGTGGTCTACTTAAAGATCCGCGACGACCAAGAGACATGAAAAAGATTCACTATAGAAAACATTGATATAAACTGAATTTTGAATGAAAATATTAATGGGACCCGGGAACGGTGCTGATAACGCACGGCTTGTGCTACTTGAGACCTCAAATGTCAACTGTGGTAAAATTGGTATCAGACCGGTTTCAGTTCAATATCCCTTCTTTCTACTTCATTATTCCCACTTTTAGATTCTACTAATCAATATTGGTGAAGTTTAAACACTAGTCAATTAATACACCATTTATCATTCCAATAAGGTGAGTTCAGTCATATCGGTTTACCCGGCCCTAGTGTTGCTGGTCCCCCGAGAAAGCTCAACTTTGGCGTCTTTACAAGTATAAGTTTCTTAAATTTAACACTGATGGAGGGCGGGGACCCCACAGCACGTGGTGCCCTCTGGCGAGTGCTCAAGTTGCCACGACTTTCAGCTGGCCCTGCCTAATGTCCCATGGCGAACCGTAGTTTCCACTCTGCCCCTTGTTAACGCTTATCCCAACGGTGTTCGGGCATTAAACCCCATATCGGGCACTAGCTGTCTCACATTGTTTTTAATTGCGTTGATATTAATCAGACGAGAAACACAAAGTAAAATAACAGGCAATAAATTGTTTATATAGATATATTTATATATTTTTCAAGTACCAATTTCTATTTGTGTGCGTCAGAAGCTATGTCAATTTCAGTACCAAACAATGTCTTCACTGATTCGTGATCGGTAATATACACTGTGACATTTGCATATTGCAACATTCAAGCAGTGAGGTTAATACTCACACAAATCTTCATCCTAAAGTAATCATTCAAAGGGATCAGTAGCCTGGTTATAGCTGCATATTCATATTAACGCATCAAAGCATCCTAATCATGGACTAACGAGCTGTAATGATGTAACTAATGAAAGCTTCTTATTTTTAGTTTTATTCAATGTTATTGAGCTTATAGTCTTTCTACAAAATAAAAATGAAGGCATCCATCTGTGGTGTTTGATTAACGGCAACGCCAAAGTGTCCTGGCGCAGAAGGCTCCCCATAATCACTGCGTCCAGCTGCCGGACGAAGGCTTGTCGGCTGCAAGTCCCAATAGACACACCTGTCCGCATGTCTGTGATCAGGCCATAACATGGTGTTGACAAACCGCAGCGCCGTTCTGAAACCATGGTGGCGACATGGCTGGACCAGGCTGGTGGGGGCAGTTTGTTTGTTTGTTGGGGCTTTACGTCCTTCCAACATCTAAGGTCATATCAGGACGGGCAACAACTTGTCACAGTGCACACATATGGTGACTTTATAGTACTGCCTTAACTGGGAGACCAGGCCACCAGCACCAACTTCTCACTCAGTCACATTATCCTGATACTGATCTAACCAGTCCTTGCCTAGTCCTATCAATGACGAGCGCCAGGCTAGGTAGTGACAACCATCAATTTTGTAAGTTATTAATTTGACTCAGCCGGGATTTTCAAATTCCCGTCCTTCTGCACGGGAAGCCTGCGTGCGCTTTTACCGGTTCAGCCACCGCGTCCAGCCAGCTCGTTGGGCAGGCTGACCACCCCCCACCCCCTCCTGTCAATAGGACTACAAAATGTTCAAGTCGCTAGTCCTCCACAGGGTCCATGAGCATGTGCCAGTAGGTGGCGACCCGGCCTGGCTGCTGCAACACCTGGTTCCAGTGGTGGCTCTCGGCCTCCTCCGTGGCGCCGTAGCCGAGGCGCACCTGCCCGAGGACGGCGTCTGCGCGTAGGGTGGCCCGGTCAAGCACGGTGACCGTCAGCTTGGTGGAGTGCAGGTCCTCGATCTTGGGGCTGAAGGCGAACGTGAAGCTCTCGTTGAAGACGGGCGCCGTGCTCTTCTTGGCCGGCTTGGTGTTCCGGTGGATGGGCGCACGGCGTGGCTGGTGCAGCTCAATCCGCACATACGGGTCTGTGGGGGGGCAGGAGAGCAGAGGTTAGACACTCATGTCACATGGCACACGGAGCTGTTCACTGAGGCAGTGTACAGCAGGAGCAATATGTACATTGCCACACACTGAGCTGTTCACTGAGGCAGTGTACAGCAGGAGCAACAGGCACATTGCCACACACTGAACTGTTCACTGAGGCAGTGTACAGCAGGAGCAGGAGTTTATAACAGGAGCAATACAGATTTTATTTTATAGCTCACTGAAATAGTCTATAGCAGGAGCAACAATTGCATTGTCATATACTGAGGTGCTCACCGACGTAGCGTATAACAGGAGCAATACATCAATTTTCATATAGCTAACTGAAATAATGAATAACATGAGCAACATGTACACTTCATATATTGAGGTGCTCACTGAAGTAGTGTACAACCGGAGCACCACATACATTATCTACTGAAGGTCATGGATGAGATCCTGAGTTTAGTTAAGCCAAAGATTTACTAAGTTCGTGCTTAGTATATACGTTGACATTCAGAATTACTAGGACAATGACATAGTGACTCATTTAATCTGTTAACGTAACGTGACTGAATGCGATAGTTATAATCTACCCGACCTGGTAGAGAATATAATTCCCATTAAAACTGTATAAAATACGAAACAATCGTCCGGGTAAGCAGGTCTGTGAGACATAATCGAACTACTGTGATGCTGATCGACATATCATGCCCTGATGTGAGAGGGATAACATTCCAGTGGGGTAGCATTATAAAGACACCGCGAGTGCGCACTGTCACAAGACGGTACCCGTCGTGATATATAGCACCTAATTACATACTGGCTAAGCTTATGGCACATTATTCAGTATCAGATCTAATGTATGGCACAGCAGAAGCCTCGTGTTATATGATAAGCTACTGGATCATGGTGTGGTAACATTTCTTGCTTTAAATCCCTAAATAGCTTAGATATAATTATATTCTCTATTCAAATAGCCATTGCAATGTGTGACGAGCTGCCCAGTCTGATAAAACTGGTCTCTGACCGGCTAGTCAGACATATCATTTTGTCATTTTACCATTGCTGTTACTTGTTTAAATACTTTACGAAGGCGGAGTCATGAGGTGAATAGTGGTTAATTATCTTCTAATTCAGAAAGAGGTTAGAATTCAATCACTATGTACATGTCTATGTGCGGTCAGGTCCAATGTTAGTGTCCTGATTCACAGTTCAGAAGAGGGTGGGACCTGACCCCTCAACCCCATCAGCGAACCACTTAATCAGCGGTGTGGGTGGGTGGGATGTAGTTAGGTGCTTCGATGACCGGAGCTGTGGCAGTTCTGATTTGAAATTGGCGGTGAGTGAACCTGAGATCAATTTGGCAGGAAATTCGCAATGGTCAGGTCGGAGGCCGCTAGGAGCAGCCAGTGGAGTTAATCTAGCTAATCCGGTATATAGTGTGTGAGGAGGGCGCCGGGTCGTTGGGATCTCGGGCCAGGGCATGCCACTTCTGGCACATTATGTAAGGGCGGGGGAGGTCTCCACCCCGTAAATTACCCATGTTACGTATAACATGCACAATTTATGAAGGTGGAGTCATGAGGTGAATAGTGGTTAATTATCTTTTAATTCAGAAAGAGGTTAGAATTCAATCACTATGTACATGTCTACGTGTGGTCAGGTCCAATGTTAGTGTCCTGATTCACAGTTCAGAAGAGGGCGGCACCCGACCCCTCAACCAATTACAGGAGGGGGCGGGGGGCGTCCAGGATTGTCGCTCTGGGTACATAGTGATGGACTGCAGCCGACGTCCATGCTCCGAGCTGCATGATCTTGGAGATTGTGCTGCCAGCCGCTGCACGGGCCTGTGCCCCACCCCTCCTAAGGCTATGTAGTGTGGAGTCGACGGGTGCCTGGAGATGCGAGGGTTTCTTTTAGGTAGAGTATTGGTGCCATTAGGTCGTACTGCATGGGGGCGAGCGAGTTGATGCCATGGCGGGCGGAAAACTGGATGTACTTCTTTGCCTGTACCACCTGGTTCTTTCATGTCCCGCACGCCAGGCCCACAAGGTAATACCTCCAGGATTTTGTTGTGTGTTCTGTCAGGGTATCCTGGGAATAGAGGGACCAATTTAATACAATATTCACAGGGTAGCCTAGAGACCGTGAGTGAATAGGTTTTCAGATATATGGCAAAGTTTTCCATAGATGAATGCGTGGATGTGGGCATATCTCGTTTGGGATGGGGGAATAGTCCATGGGGGTTACGGGTGAGCATGAGTTTATGCTTGGGATGTAGACGTCATCCCCTGTGTCATTTAGTGTTTGCTCATTGTTGTTATCACCGATGGTGCCATCGTGTGTGATGGCTATTGGTTGGTTGGCCCCTGCGGCGATTTCAGTTGGTGGTCTTTTTGCATTTGGCGCGATTGTGGCGCCACCTGTCGTAACTTCTTGGAAGCTGTTTTCATTGTTGTTATGACCGGTGGCGCCATCGTGTGTGATGGCTATCGGTTGGTTGGCCCCAGCGGCGATTTCAGTTGGTGGCCATTTTGCATTTGGCGTGCTTGTGGTGCCACCTGTCATAACTTCTTGGAAGCTGTTTTCATTGTTGTTATCACCGGTGGCGCCATCGTGTGTGATGGCTGTCGGTTGGTTGGCCCCAGCAGTGATTTCAGTTGGCAGCCTTTTTGCATTTGGCGCGCTTGTGGCACCACCTGTCGTAACTTCTTGGAAGCTGTTTTCAATATTGTTATCACTGGTGGCGCCATCGTGTGTGATGGCTATCGGTTGGTTGGCCCCAGGGGCGATTTCAGTTGGCGGCCATTTTGCATATTGCACGCTTGTGGCACCACCTGTCGTAACTTCTTTGAAGCTGTTTTCTTTGTTGTTATCACCGGTGGCGCAATCATGTGTGATGGCTATCGGTTGGTTGGCCCCAGCGGCGATTTCAGTTGGGGGCCATTTTGCATTTGGTGTGCTTGTGGCGGCACCTGTCATAACTTCTTGGAAGCTGTTTTCATTGTTGTTATCACCGGTGGCGTCATCGTGTGTGATGGCTATCGGTTGGTTGGTGCCAGCGGCGATTTCAGTTGGCGGCCATTTTGCATTTGGCGCACTTGTGGCGCCACCTGTCGTAACTTCTTGGAAGCTGTTTTCATTGTTGTTATCACCAGTGGTGCCATCGTGTGTGATGGCTATCGGTTGGTTGGCCCCAGCAGCGATTTCAGTTTTGTAGGTACACTGTGTTGAGGCTGGAGAGATAACCGTATCGACTAGAGTATTAATACTTATGAGTGTCAGTCATAAAGTCTCGAATGAGCTAGATATCCTTATGGACAGTCAAACCATATCGACCGACCGTCGAAACACAGGTGTAGACAGGTAGAAGGATGATGTCAATTGAGTCTGAATAAAATGCATTAAGTACAGACAGTGAGCCGTATGGAGGGACGTATAGACAGTTAGCTGTGTCGACAGTAAAGTTTAGTATTTAAGCTCAGGTTCCGAAACTGTGTGGACGATGGTATCAGCAGTGAACCGTGTCGACAGTAAAGTTTAGTAGGTATACTTTGTTGAGGCTGGAGAGATCACCGTATCGACTAGAGAATCAATACTTAAGAATGTCAATAATAAAGTCTTGAATGAGCTAGGTATCCGTCTGGACAGTCAAACCGTATCGACCGACCGTCGAAACACATGTGTAGACAGGTAGAAGGATGACGTCAATTGTGTCTGAATATAATGTATCAAGTATAGATGCTGAGCCATATGGGCGGACGAATAGACAGTTAGCTGTGTCGACCATAAAGTATATTATTTAGGCTCAGGTTCCGAAACCGTGTGGACTACGGTATCAGCAGTGAAACCGTGTCGAGAGTAAGTTTACTAGGTATCCTGTGTGTGAATGTCAATATTAAAGTCCCGAATAAGCAAGATATCCGTATGGACAGTCAAACCGTATCGACCGACCGTCGCAACACAGGTGTAGATAGGTAGACTTTTATGAATGTTTTAGCTCACAGTTTCGTTGTCGTGTCACCATCGGAAGCAAACACAGGTAGCAACAGGTAGACTGTGTGGAGGTTGCATGGCATGGCATGGCATGGCGTTACTTGGTGTGGATGTTACATGGCGTGGTAAAGTTAGGTGCTTCTACGGATTTATGGACAGTGAGCTATGACGAGTGTAGAGTTTATTATTTAATCTCAGGTTCCGAAACCGTGTGGACGGCGGTATCAGCTGAAACTGTGTCGACAGTAACTTTACTAGGTATCCTGTGTGTGAATGTCAGTAATAAAGTCCCGAATAAGCAAGATAACCATATGGACAGTCAAACCGTATCGACTGACCGTCACAACACAGGTGTAGATAGGTAGACTTTTATGAATGTTTTAGCTCACAGTTTCGTTGTCGTGTCACAATCGGAAGCAAACACAAGTAGCAACAGGTAGACTGTGGAGGTTGTGTGGCATGGCGTGGCGTTACGTGGTGTGCACGAAGTTAGGTGCTTCTATGACCGGAGCTGTGGGAGTTCTGATTTGAAGTGAACCTGAGATCAATTTGGTGGGAAATTCGCAATGGTCAGGTCAGGTCAGAGGCCGCTAGGGGCAGCCAGTGGAGTTAATCTAGCTAATCTGGTATATAGTGTGTGAGGAGGGCGCCGGGTCATTGGGATCTCGGGCCAGGGCACACCACTTCTGGTGCATTATGTAAGGGCGTGGGAGGTCTCCACCCCGTAAATTACCCATGTTATGTATAACATGCACAATTCGGATGTCAGTGTTAACTGATCAAATGAATCATGTCTGGAAGCGATTTATTAAGTGCTTTAAATGGTCGTTTTCAGCCCACAATCTAGGGCTATCCTTGCCGGGATAACGCTAACCCTGCTATGAGACGGGGACAGCCTAACAGGGTCTACGGTCATGAGGATAGCGCTAACACTGCTTAATGCATACCGTTTTTGCACATCTTGCTATCCCGGGATAAGCCCGTTAACACCGATTTGAGGTCCCAGTGCCTCAGCAGTGCGTATTGGTGTTAACTGTGCCTCAGGCACGTCTCAGCCCTGAGTCCTTTAGGCCGTGAACCCCATATGTGATCAATAACTGTTCTTAAGTAGCATCTATCCATAATTGAAAGAATGGAATTGATTCCTCTTATAAATTGATGGTTACCAAGAACATGATATGAGTAAATAATTATATACTTTTATCAAGCTCTTCAAATAAATACTAATAAATAATAAAAACATTTATATAGCGCCCGATCCAGCAAGCCGTTGTCAGGTGCTTTACAAACAAATATACAACAAATATATAACAAACAAATATACAGGAAAATAAATTTCACCTAGTTAAAAGCAGATTTAAACAAATGTGTCTTAAGACCTTTTTTAAAAGCACCAACAGATTTACAATCTGTGATATATCCTGGCAGAGCATTCCACAGTCTCAGGGCAGCAATACTAAAAGCACGATCCCCAAAGCCTTTGAGTCTGCTCCGAGGAACTGCTAACTGGCTGGAGACTGTGGAGCGCAGTGTTTGAACATTTGTTATCTCCTGGAGCATATCTCTCATATAGAGCCTGATCATGCAAGGCACGATATACAAGAACCAACACCTGGAAATCAATTCTCTTCTCCACAGGGAGCCAGTGTAATGATTTCAGCACAGGAGTGATGTGATCAAATTTCTTTGTACCCGTCAACAACCTGGCAGCCGCATTCTGTATACGTTGCAGTTTTGAGATACTTGACAGCGGCAGACCATACAAGAGAGCATTACAATAATCCAGGGATGAACCAATGAAAGCATGAGTAACCTTCTCTAACGAGTCATGTGTCAGGAAATCCTTGATGGATCTGAGATGTCTCAGTTGCATAAATGATGCCCTACACACCGTCCTGATGTGATTAGACATATCAAGAGTATTGTCAAAGATCACACCAAGGTTACGGGCTGACTCACTAGCTTGAACACTAGCATCACCAATTCTGAGATGGGTTTCATGTAGCCTATCAGTGAAATAGGGAGTGGAGATGACCAAAACCTCAGTTTTCTCATCATTGAGTTTAAGCATATTTTTCCTCATCCACTCTCTAATTTCACCAATACATTTCTCCATTATCTTCAGGCATTCAGACATGTCATCAGATACATCAAATGACAAATACAACTGTGTGTCATCTGCATATGTGTGTATTTTGATACCATGTTTGCGTGCAATGTCATAAATAGGTCCTGAGTACATTGAGAACACAATTAGAACCAATATTGACCCCTGTGGGACACCCCAAAGCAACCACATAATCTTGGAAACAATATAACCTGTAGGTAAAGCAAAATGAGTATGTGTCTACGTAGTCCATCCATTGTCTACACAGGGACTTTCGTGCCACTACCTGTTGGTCTGGGCGTGGGGGGGAGTAAGTTACTAATGGAATCCTATAGTTCAGATCGGCCATTAGAGTTAATGGCGTGTTTCCTGCCTCCTCATCAAACAAAGGAGTTACCTCAGTCCTTTATCCGTGATCCCGGATAGTACTTCCGGTCACACTAACCGCCTACCAGCTACTTCCGCCACTGAGAACTGGCAGCTTCTTTGCCACTAATGGCCATCTTAATTTAATGTCATTCACCTGTGTTCAATGCTCTTAAAGGGACCCGGTATCGTCCACTGAGACTGGAACTGCACTCTAACAAATATGCTCTTCAATCACACTATTTCTGTTTGTGTATCTGAATATGTGGAGGGAGAAGGCCACAATGACTAAGTGTGCAAGTACAACCTAACGGAGTTAGTTCCCTGGTGTTCTCCCGTTTGTGGGGAACCACATTTGGTCATGTTGGGAACCATATTAGGGCATGTGATGAGGGAACCCCACCCATTCATACATTATATTCAGAGTTTCAAAAATTTCGAAAGAATATAATTTAGTTTTTTGAGTACACAATTCTTTTTCAGTGGAGTACGTAAATCGCAAATTTGGGGCGACACTCATGATTTTTGTATATTTTTCAGGTTTTAAGCCAGAGTATGTCGATCAATTAAAATTTCATATGCCCCAAATATTTTGGAAAGTACACAATTTCTTTTGGAAAGTACGCAGGTATTTGTAAAGCACACAATCTTTGCCACTGAGGGAGGCCTACCTAAATAGGAAATTTAGGCGAAGCAGGTCTGGTCTCAGCATTATCATTAACCCCTTAACCGTGGGGGTCGTTGGGGCGCCACACATAACTTTGCAACCAGTTCAAATCATTTGTCCCTGTTCTCCACTGCCCTCTGGGACTTGACAAACTCCATGCCTGTCCATTCCCTGATGTTGTCTTCCCAACTCTTCCTTTGTCCATCTTATTTTCTTCATTTCATTATTCCTTGCAAGATGGTTTTGGCCAGGCCTGCCTTACGGGAACTATGGCCATACCACTAGGTGGGAGTAACTCATGGACGGTGGTCCAATTAGGAGAATAATCCTATGCGTCTTCTCACCTGGGGCACCTGTGAACATGTGGCGCGCTAGGTCTGTAACCTGAGTGACGGAGACGGACAACTTCTCTGCACTGGCGTGGAAACACACGGACAGCTGAACGTAGCCCAGTTCCTGGAAAGAAAGAAAAACACATAAATTGGCTGGCCACAAAAGAAAATGCGTTAAAAACATAAATTGACAGAGAAAGAGAGTATTGGCAGATAGATGCAGATAGTAACGGATAGTTAGAGACAGACACAGATCGCTATAGATATATATAGAGCGATATAGCTAGATATTGATAGATATAGACAGATAATTGTTCTGTTCAAATCCAGAGGCCGGGTCATTTCCCAGCTCCCGCAGGAGAACTACTTGCACCAAACAAAGGCGGGTGTAAGACAAATCCTCACGTAAATATAGGTCAATTTTCCCGGCAACGACGTCAACCAGTGGCATCCATGGTAGGGCAATAGGTGCCGAATCCAATAGCTACTGATTAAAGCTATCTCCCCGACGCACGCCAACTGCCGAGACGCCATACAAACAGAGAACACAATCTTATTTTATTGAGCCCTTCACAGAATGTTACTTTATTTTTCACTTTTTAAATACATGTGTCTGCGAGCTGACAGTTCATCCCCGGGCGGGCGGGCGTTCGTGTCCGGCGTTTAACAAAATAGTTCTTCCTGCCACTTTCATAGGTCCTCCGCCATTGCCACTCCGGTATTGTATGTAGCCTTTTTCTAATAGGGCGCTAAGTAATTAGGGCCTACGGTTACACAGCTGCGGCTGATGGTTGCGTAGCGATGCTTAGGAGATTGCCTGTGTAAGTGTGTAAGTAGGAAGGTGTGTAACATAAGTGTGTACAAATGTAAGCATGTAATTGCACAAGTGTGTAAGTGTATATGTGCATAAGTACATAAGTGTGTAGATGTGTAAATATGTAGGTGTGTAAGTGTGTAATGTGTAAGAGGGTAAGTGCGTAAATGTGTACGTGTGCAGGTGGCTATATGTGTAAGTATGTACTGTGTAAGAGTGTAAGTGTATAAGTGTATAAATGTGTAATGGTGTAGGTGTGTAGATGTGTAGGTATGTACGTATGTAAATGTGTGAATGTGCAATATGTAAGTATGTAAGTGTATAAGAGTGTAAGTATGTAAGTGTGTTAGTGTATTAAAGTGTAAATGTGTTTATGTGTTATTGTGTAAACGTGTAAGTACATAAGTGTGTGAGTGAATAAGTTTGTAAGTGTATAGGTGTATAAATGTACAAGTGTATAAATGTACAAGTGTATAAATGTACAAGTGTACAAGTGTACAAGTGTACAAGTGTATAAATGTGTTAGTGTGTTGGGTGTTAGAGTGTAAATGTGTTAGTGTGAAAGTGTTAAAGTGTGTAAGTGCTTAAGTTTGTTAGTGTGTTACAGTGTAAATGTGTTAGTGTGTATGTGCATTAGTATGTAAGTGCATCAGTGTGTATGTGTAAGTGTAAGCGTGGCATGCTTGGACGAATGGGTCGTGCTGTCAGGGGTCGTGCTGGGAATGGCACTGACCCATAAGTAATCAGTTGTAATGACCGATTATTTATTGGTGCTAACTGCCATTCCTGATTTCCTCTGTATTACGTTGCCACGTTACTGTTGGCGTCACGTGACCCCCCAAGGCGTTCGACACTGCTACGTTTTATCAACACGCTCCCAATCAGCTAGCACGTGGTACGCCACCTCCCCTGGTGGAACGAGTGTGCAGGAGGATGGGTGGGTCACGCCCTCTCCCCTGTCGCAGGCCGCGGAGTCAGCCCCAGCGGGGTCAGGCCCAGCGGGGTCAGCCCCAGCGGGGTCACGCCAATAACTGAGTGTTGTTGGTGTTTGGAGCTTTACCTCCTGGTAACATCTCAGGTCGTGTCAGGATGGGTACCGACTTGTGATAGTGCGAACTCATGGCAACGTTTATAGTTTGGTCCCGTTAGGTAGCAACAAATATCAAATTTGTAAGTCATTGGTTTGACTCGACTGGTTTGTTTGTTTTGTTTGTTGTGGTTTTACGTCCTAGCAACATCTAAGGTCATATCAGGACGGGTACCGACTTGTGACAGTGCGCACTCAAGATGACTTTATAGTGCTGCCCCACTGGAAGACCAGGCCACCAGCACCATGACCTGATATCCCACTCAGTCATATTATCCTGACACTGAGCCAACCAGTCCTTGCCCTATCCTAATAATGCCGAGTGCCAGGCTAGGAAGCGACAAGTATCAATGTTTAGGTCATTGGTTTAACACGACCAGGGTTCGAACCCACGATCCCACGATCTACCAACACGGGAGACGGACGTTCTCACTCATTCGGCCATCCCGTCTGGTCGACTCGACTGGTATTCAAACTCTCGACCTTCCGCATGCACATACGCACAGTAACCCACACACGCACACAATGAGTGTAGATGTGTTACACTGATTCGGGAAGAATCACACAACACAGAAGACAGTGTAGAAATATGCGAGTTTGTGGTTCAGTAGCAGGTGTCGTGTATAATTAATAGTTGTAATAATACGTGTAAAACGATTAAATATATATGAATGGTTCAAATATTAAATAGGTTTAAAAGGCCTATAGTAAATTAAAAGGTGGAAGTGGTTTAAGAGACATATAGTAAAGTATAATGTGGAATAGGCTTAAGAGACCTGTAGTAAGTTATTATGCCACTTTATTACCCACAGAGCCTAACTGCAGCACTGTGGTAACCAACACTAGGGGCGGGGGATGTGTGTTTGTTTGGGTTATGGGGCAGTCACACTATGACGTGTTGCACGAACGTTGGACAACGCATGCCAACGTGTTGGGTTTTTGGGCGAAACGTCGGTACACGTCCGGCACGTTACCGGTGCGTTACTGGCGCGTTGGTACATGTACACTGATAGCAACGTGTGAGCCAACACGTCGGCGCCCGCTGGCTCGCGCCGATCGTTTTGCGCTTGCACAAAACTTTCGACGTGCCCCAATGCGCGCCGACGGGTTGGCGGGGACGTTATGGACGCGTTAACAACACGTCGAAACCCGTTGCGGGCCCGCCGGCGGAATGCTGGCAGACCGTTCAGCAACGTCGCTTAACGTTGGCATTTTTTTCGCCAAAATGCGACCGTTCCATCAGCGCGTCTGCAACGTCCCATCAATGGGTAGTGGGCGTGCCATTGGCGTTGCTCCAGCATTTTTCGGCGCTTTGGACATGTTGCCGGCGCGCCTGGACACATTGGCGGCGGGTGTGGACGCGCTACCGGCGCGTCCTGACCTGTTGGTGGTGGGTATGTACGCGTTGACATGCTACTAACATGTCACCAACGCGCCATCCCCACGCCGTCAACACGCTGACAGCGCGCCGACAACACGCCGATAACATGCTGATAAAACGTTGGGAACCCGCTGGTGGGACATTGACATGTTGTTCTGCCGCATGTCGAAACCCGTTGGCCGGGCGCCAAAAACACGTCACTAACACGCTGCAACCCGTCGAACTTTCTCCCACAACGACGAAAAGTTGGACGTGTCTCGCATGCTAGCAAATATTTTGCGTGTTGGCGGCACACCGGAAAACACGTCGTAGTGTGACTGCATCATAACCAGCCTAGGCCAGACTGGGTATAAAGTACATGGAGCCCAGAGTGAAGCACACGGTACTTGGAAGCCAAGCTGTGAAGGGATACCATGCTAGGAGCTGACAGAACTAGGAATTGGAGTTGCTATTGTAAAAAGTGAAATACAGGAATTATTGCTACATAGGAGAAGTATGTGAGAATATAGTGGGAATTGCATGTTGTTGTTGCTGAATTTTGTGATTGTATCTGTGTTGAAAGAGAAAAGATAGAATCAATTTCCTAACCAACAAGTATATATGTGATAAGAGTTCATTCAGTTGTTTCAAGAGAAGGTTTGGCTGTGTGGGATTAATCTTATACCCCTGTCACACTACGATGTTTCTCTCCAACGCACGTCGACGTGTGTCACTTTTTGGCGAAAGGTCAGGAAATGTCGGTACACGTTAGGAGGACATTATGAGGACGTCGGTACACATCGGTACATTATCCTGGACGTTGACAGTCGCCGGAGGACGTCGCCGAGTGTAGCAGGTCGCTAGATGTTTTTAGCATGTCAAAACAAAACAACGACCCACCACGCGCATCAATGCGCGGGTTCCAATATTATGGCAACGTCAGAAGGACATCGACAGTGCTGGAATAACATTATGCGAATGCTAAGCAGTGGCCGTGCGCACATGCGGGCCGTCTCCACACGTTGTGCCAAATGGTTGCTTTGTTGTTTTACATCCTACCAACATCTAAGGTCATATGAGCACGTCGCACCAATTTTTTATTTTTTTTTTCCTCACTCGTCGACTACCGTTGGCCGCGCGCGAATAACGCGCTGTGCTGACGCCGATCTTTTTCCCCAAACCGCCGAAAAGTTGGACATGTCTCGATGCATAGAAGATATTTTGCGCGCTGACGGCGCGCCGACGAGAAGTGTCGTAGTGTGACAGGGCCATAAAGGAAGTAGTAGCGAACAAGGGTCCTAAATGTCAGGTGTTACTGTTAGGAGTGTAAGTAAGATGTGACCGTGAGTTGGGCGAGGGGGGAAGCCAGTCGAGGAGGAGGAGGAGAGGGAGAAGGAGGAGGAGGATGGGGAGGAGGAGGGGGGATGCGGGTAGGTGAAGCTAAGGAAGAGGGAAAGGAGCGGCTAGGAAGGGCGAAAGGCATGAGGGAATGAGAGGAGGTCATTGGGGCCCCTGGCGCCCACCTCTACTGAAAAGAAGAAAGGGGGGTATGAAAAGCTGCTACTAGAGCTGACGGCGGTGGAGTGAGGATGGAGGGACAAAGGGGGGTTGCAAGGAGCAGGAGCATTGGAGCTGAGGGAGGGGAGGGTGAAAGCAGGGGAGGGGGCAAGAGAGGGTGGGTCGGTCAGGAGGGCCAGAGCGGGCAAGGGGAGCTGGGGGGAGGGGATGTCTGTCCCTCCAGAATCAACTAAAGTCCGAAATGATGTACCAATGAGCTGGGTGGGTGTTATTCTGTCGACCAACTCGGTTTTGACAAAGCAACCAATAAGCTTAATGGACGTTGCAAAGGGTATCATTGTGGATAATACACTAACTAAATACCTATTAATAAACATTTTTCTGGGATTCTGAAGATGCAAATTCAAGCAACGCATTAGACTACACGGTTTTACATTTTAAATTTTACATTATTTCATATTTACAACCAGTTTCCTTAACCATTTTATTTCGATTTATTATATTCCGTCATATAGGAATTCACACTATAATTAATTATATTAATCAATTATAATTAATATTATATATTATGATGTTAATATTAATCTGTATTAATATGTCAGTTCCGCGTTCTAACCGCGCTGTTCAAACGACAGATTTGACAATGAACTGGGATAGCTATATTTTACTTAAACTATATTTATTAAATGCCCAACTAAACATTATGGGAATTGTCTATTGTAGTGTCCTTTAAAATTCCCACTGCCATGTGCAGTCTGATAAAACTGATATCAGACTCTCCTAATCCGATATCATTTAGTTTTATTTTGTTAAGCATAACTAACTCTTTAAAATATATGGAGATTTCAATTCCTACTGATCAACATGAACAATTTAAAAAACTAAAGCCATTATTTTCTAAACGCGGCATCGCCCTAAAATGGGCTTTGCGTCCCTCAAACATGAACTCTCATTCGTCTCGATCAATAGTCATCTTATCTCCCGCATACTTCGCTTTCTATAAGTAAAAGCCTAAATAATGTTTAACAGACAGGTCCAATACAGGCTTATGTTCCCCTGCGATCTATAGTGCCTAGAATCAGCCACTGCGCCGGGGAACCAGAATGGGATTGTCGGGGCGCGGAGCGCGGGGGTACTGGGTGCCGCGCGCAGTCAGCGAGGCGCCGGGCGGCGGGTGTAGGCTAGGGGTGTGGGGCGCGGGGTGTGGGGCGCGGGGTGCGGGGCGCGGGGCGCGGGGCGCGGGGCGCGGGGCGCGGGGCGCGGGGCGCGGGGCGCGGGGTGCGGGGTGCGGGGTGCGGGGCGCGGGTTTACGGGACGCGGGGTGCAGGGTGCGGGGTGCGGGGTGCGGGGTGCGGGGTGCGGGGTACGGGGCGCGGGGTGCGGGATGCGGAGCACGGGGCACGTGGCGCGAGGTGCAGGGCGCTGGGTGTGGGGCGCGTGGGGCGGGGCGCGTGAGGCGGGGCGCGTGAGACGGGGCGCGTGACGCGGTACTTACATGCTTGTTGTTGGGCATCTCGAACTGCCTGACGAAGCTGGTCTCGTGTGCCGGGAGGAGGGTGTCCAGCCCCAGCTGCACCTCCCCGAGCAGCTCCCCGCGGCCCAGCTTGGTCGCGCGATGACACACCTTCACCTGCAGGCGCATTTCCGCCACCTGGTGGTGGGGAATGTCGCTGAAGACGAAGTGCTCATTGAACACCGGGTTGTTGGTGTGGCGCACCACCTTGGAGGTCTGGCGCCGCGCCCGCCCAGGTACCAGGTGCAGCTTCACGTACGGGTTCAGGGACTGCGCCGTGCTCGGCACGCCGGCGGCCGTGAGCATCCCACCAGTGCTGCTGCGTCGCCGCAGCGGTCGCAACCCGCGTGGCGGCGCCGCGCTGTGGAACGCTGCAAGGTTCTCAATGCGCAGCAGACGCACCTTGAGCTGGTGCTCCTTCGGCAGGTATGTGATGCTGAGCCAGACCTCGCCGAGCTTAGCCTCGGGCTGCGGCATGGCCAACCCGCGGTGACTGCGGCAGGAGGAGCCGGGGCATCCCGCCAAGGCCACCGGGGTACTGCCCGCGCTGGTCAGGTCCGCGCCACCCACTGGCCCCTGGGCACACGTCGGCATCAGCAGTAGATTGGAAGAGCTCTTGTTGCGGCGGAAAATGCGCGGGCTCATTTCTGTCGAGGACGAGGAGGATGAGACATCCTCGTAGGAAATGTCTTCGCGCAGTGACGAGCGCCGGAAGTGGTGCGACATATGGCAGTGGTCGCAGCCGTGTGCGCCAGAAGTGCTGAGGTGGCGCTGGGAAGGCATCCACTCGGCGTATCTGGCGCCGAGCGGCGCGGCCTGGAGCTTGTAAGGTGCGCCGAGCGTCGCGTCGCAAGGCGCCGGCGCCAGAACGACGCCGAGCGGCGCGATCACCGCAGGTACGTTGTGACGCCGCTTGTTGCGACGGCAGGTCGGCGCCGGTTCCTGCTGCTGGTCACAGTCCTCCCTGATTATCCGCGGCCCGATGGCCTCCAGTGAGACGGTCGTCGTACGCATCGCCTGCGGCCCGCCGGTGTCGGTGTGGAAGAGCGATTCCTTGCGGCGCGTGTTCGGACTCTCGCGCAGCGTCTCAAAGCCAAAGTTGGTATGCATCTTGGCTTGCGGCAGACTGAGCGCCGCCAGCGACATCGGGTCTGAGTTGGTGTGGCTCATGCTGTCGCTCGAGTCGTAGAAGCCATCGCCGCTGCCATAAGACGGCCGGCCGGTGGCGCTCTGCTGCTCGCCAATGCTGCGGATCGGGCTGACGGGCGTCGAGCGTGCGCGGACCGTCGGCGACGTGAGGAGGCGGTTAGCGGAGGCCCTCTGGCGGTACTGCTGGAGGCGCGGGCTGGTTGAGCCACATGTGCCCGTGCTCGATTCAGCGCCGTCCGTGTCCGACGATTCCCGGCCCGGCGGCGACAACGATCCGTCGGGAATGGTGAACTCGGGTATGTTGCTGGGCGTGACTACCACGTTGCTGAAGGAAAGATGCCGGCCGCCGTGCAGCACCGGCCGGTCCACGGCCAGCCGCGACCCCGCATCTCGGCACTTGTTGAGCAGCCAGTCCTTCACGTCCTCCATCACGTTGGGTGTCGTCGCCATCGGGTGTGGCTGTCTGAAGAAAAGCAGATTTTAATTAGTAGAAAATTGCATGTATGGCGTCAGTGTTATGCATGTGGGATTTTATTTTTTAATGTATGACTCATTTGCATAATTAATTCAAATCAGAATATGATGCACTAGGGATATCTCTCATTGGCATACCATGCTTTGCTAGTTATATTTGTTGGGGTTTTATGTCCTAGCAACATCTAACGTCATATCAGGATGGGTATAGACTTTTGACAGTGCAAACGCATGGTGATTTCATAGTGATGTCCTACTGGGAGACCAATCCTCCAGCGCCATGACACAATATCCCATGCAGTCAGATTACCCTGATTATGTGCTAATCAGTCCTTGTCCTATCCTATTAATGCCAAGCACCAGGCTAAGTAGCGATAAGTATCATTTTTATAAATCATTGGTTTGAATCGGCCGGGACTCGAACTCCCGACCTTACCGGTTGTGTGACATTATTAATGTACGAGGTGTAGTGACGTCAGTCTTCCAGATTAATTAATTAAATCTCGGAAAGTCTCCTGTAATGCCACTTATTCGAATTTTGTCTTCCAGGACTTTTTATTATATCACTTATCAGTTGGGCAGTTAGTCACGTGCGATTGCGTAATTAATGCAGGCGTGTGACTTCACGCATGACAAGTAGAGCAGGATACCCCGGAGTAAATAGGGCTTAAGAATGACGTCAAGAACATCCTGTATGAGGGGATGACAACGGAAAACCAATTCAGATGATTGACGTTGTTGGGGATTTTTTTTTGGGGGGGGGAGACTTCTGCATTATTAATCTGAGTGATAGATGACATTATATTGCATAAATTATTTCCACCCCTTACCATGGTTAACATTTTTATCCTAATGAGCTGCATCACAAATATATGTAAACTTTCCCATCTGTAGTAATCGTGCAAATAAGTAACACTTCAGAAAAACAATCCCATTTGCCTATACCAACTCACTATATGCTGCTAGTAGAAGTGCAGCTGGCTGTACCGGAAGTGATTCGGCTGGAAGTAGGAGCTCAGGGAGACATTAACACACAGCGCCCTCTACATCGATGCATAGCGTATGACTTTTACTAACGCATCCCAATTTGTAAGACGCTAAAAACAGAGCTGCACTTTACAACCGGTCTGCCTTACAATACAAGGTGTCCAGAAAGCTCCGGGCCACATTTTCTGGAGGTAGATTAGTTGATAAAGCACGGGAAATTTTAATCGAGGACGATTGGTCTTCCTCATTCCACTGCTCCTTGCCCTCCTATCCTAATAATAATGCTGAACACCAGGCTAGGAAGCGACAAGTATCAATTTTTAAGTCATTGGTTTGACTCGACCAGGATTTGAACCCACGATCTACCACGATCAACTCATTCGGCCATCCCATCTGGTTGCTCTTGCTGGTCACAGCATGAAGTGCAGTTTCGCAGTAGCTATAAGGATCGCTGCACTGCGCTCCTCCCCTGAGCGCTCTTCCATCCGCCCACATGTGACATGGTAAAGGTAAAGCTATTGTCCGTGCTCCTCCTCGTTAACAGGTGCACGGACTCGACACATTCAGGAACCCCGCCAAGTGAATGGTAGACTTAACCTATGGTCTTCAAAGATACTTAAAAACATAATTTTAAAATAATAAATCCCTATACGATATGCCTCATGCTCAAGTGATGGATGATTTTAATAGTATTCCATATGTTTTATACAAAGCAGCATCCGACAATGTCCACACCTGCTTTCAAATGATACTTGTATGTTCCGCACCGTATTTGGTAAATAAAAGATTCCCAGCCGTCGAGCCGCAGTACAATACATAACACTACCCACAGGAAGGGCGGGTGACAACCATGTCTAAATCTGAACAAAAACTGCTTTGTTATGAATCAACTAAACAAAGGATGGACCTCCTGGTTCCAGCATCTAGTGCTTAACTGTATTAAAATATAGTTGCTTAAGTAGTAGAGAATACAACAAAAGAAATAAGATGGTTGTAACTGATTGTTCTTGATTCAACTTTTAAATTCTATTAATCTACATGAGTTGATAAATTATTCACTCCAAAAGTAGCGAGCTATAACAGAGAAGTATCTGAATAATATACTTCACCCTTTTGATTGGGAAATTATGTACAATCACCCATATAGCTAGCCTTCTGACACTTTTTCTAACAGGTTTCTTAGCAGCCCTGACAGAGCCAGTGATCTTGGAGTAACTACGTATTTGGCTGAGTAGCAATTCACTGGTAATGTCAATAAATATTTATGATGTATAGGTCTGCATGTCATCCCACCACCGCATTACGCATAATCATAGCATTTGTGGCTCACTCACCTTACTTACAGTTACAACCATTACGCATAATCATAACATTTGTGGCTCACTCACCTTACTTACAGTTACAACCATTACGCATAATCATAACATTTGTGACTCACTCAGCTTACTTACAGTTACAACCATTACACATAATCATAACATTTGTGGCTCACTCACCTTACTTACAGTTACAACCATTACGCATAATCATAACATTTGTGGCTCACTCACCTTACTTACAGTTACAACCATTACGCATAATCATAACATTTGTGACTCACTCAGCTTACTTACAGTTACAACCATTACACATAATCATAACATTTGTGGCTCACTCACCTTACTTACAGTTACAACCATTACGCATAATCATAACATTTGTGGCTCACTCACCTTACTTACAGTTACAACCATTACGCATAATCATAACATTTGTGGCTCACTCACCTTACTTACAGTTACAACCATTACGCATAGCGCACAACGCAAATGTGTGCGGATCTGTGGATAGTTTTAGTCTCCAGCCCACTCAAATATTAAATCAATCTTAGCAAATACTGTATGGCTCTTTGTGGCAAGGGTCCACCAGTTTGCCTCTTTATGAGCATTACTGTGAGAATGCATGGAAGCGTTTTCAAACAGAAATGTCAATTGTATTAATTGGTTCCGCTGCATTTTGAATTACGTCTGGGCGAAACTAATAAACCTGTCTGGTGATGGTCTAACCTCACAGTTTGTATTATTTAGTTGTATATGTTATTAGGTAAATAAGTAGTGACAGATAAAAGCGTATATTGATGTGCTTTATTAAAGTTGCATAGTCCGATGAAATATAATTTTGTCAAAATTAAAACAACTACTTACATTTGATCCTATATATCCAACTTAGATACTGGTGTATTAGCTAATGATTTGGGACAGCATATACAGAATAACCATTGAGTTTATAACCTCACCTCTTTGAACACTCAGTTTGAAACACCCATTATGCAGGAAGGCCATTAATCAATTAGGCCAATCTCGTGACCTCATTAGCCTCCCCCCAACCAAGTAGGCCTACTGTGCAGGGCCATAGAGGGGAAGGGGATATGAGGTGGATGTGTGTGTATGTGTCTGTGTGTTTCCTGACCTGACTTTACAGAGACACAGACACAGACATACACACAGACAGACAGACACACACAGACATACACACACAGACAGACACCCATAGATAGGCACACACAGACAGACATGCACAGACAGCACACACATAAACAGAACACACACAGACATGCACACACCCGACATACACAGACACACATACACCCAACCTGACTTTGCAGAGAGAGAGAGCCACACACATACACACACAGACATACACACATAGATATACACACAGACACACACAGACATACACACATACATATACACACATACATACACACATACATACACACACATACAGACACAGACATTACCACACATACATATACAGACACACAAACATACAGACATGCACACACCCGACATACACAGACACACATACACCCAACCTGACTTTGCAGAGAGAGAGACACACACATACAGAGACACATAGACAGCCGCACACAGACAGAGGCAGACACACACATACATGCACACATATACATACACAGACATACACACAGACACACATACATACACACACCCAACCTGACTTTGCAGAGAGAGACACACACACACATACACACAGACAGAGGCAGCCACACACATACATACACACAGATATACACACAGACACATACACACACAGACATTACCACACATACATATACACACAGACACACATAGATAGACACACACAGACAGACATGCATAGACAGCACACACAGACACAGAAACACACAGACATGCACACACCCGACATACACAGACACACATACACCTGACCTGACTTTGCAGAGAGACACACACAGACAGAGACACATAGACAGACACACACAGATAGAGGCAGACACACACACATACATACACACACATACATACACACATACCCACATACATACACACACATACATACCCACACATACAGAGAAACACACAGATAGACACACACAGCCATACACACCCACAGATACATTCAGACATACATAGACAGACACAAGCAGACAACAGACACACATTATATTTTGTTTAAAAACCCTAGTGCCATGGGCCTATGGCACTACTCCATTCCCAGAATGTTCCCATCCCAGGTCATCTCACATCACATGGTCATTGCGAGATGACCATCTGGATCATAGCCACAGGACTTTTGGCAAGCTTGTCGAAATTATTTTTGGTTCTTTCAGCTCATATTACTTCAAAACTAATCATCTTTAATCAAAATCACTCCAGACTAGTGATTAGTAGCTTGTAACGATCAATTTGATATATTTATCTAAAAAATAAGACAAAAATTCAAATGCCATGGGACTATGCAACTTTAACAACGCAGTAGCTGCAGGCAACGTGATGCCTAAAGTGATAACAGGACACAAAAGGCACAAACTAATCAACACGCCATGTTGACATACCTCTCTGCGGAAACCCAGTAGCCAGCCGGGCGTGATTTACTGTTGCGGTGCACTGAACGGGGTGAGCACCCTGAGAGATCTGCACCAGCCTGGAAGCAACATGCGCTGTATGAGCTACTTATAGTGAATACTATGTTATTGGTAGGAGCTGTATGTGCTGTGTGTTAACGACATGTGTTAACCAGGGGCCGTATGCAGGATTCGGTGATAGCGAGGCAAAACGGTGTTTGGCTGGAATTCCCGTTTAGCAGGAAAAAATGGTATGCACGAGTCATTGATAGGCCTAACACCAGAAGCTTAAACTAGGTTAAGGTAAACCAGAAAATTAGCTAGTTTACAGCGGTGTAAGGTATCAAATCTATTCAATGGTGTCATATTTAACAAAGTTACATAGTCAAATAGTGACATTTTATTAAATTAACCCTAAAATCGAAGCGAGATTAATGCTGCCGCCGCAAAGGCGGCGATATTAATATTGTCGAACCGACGAATGGAAGCAACTGCCGCCGCCACCGCCAGTATGGAAAGCGACGTCGATGCGGTGGCGGCGGCGATTTGTTTACTTTACATTCGTCGATTCAAACATATTAATATCACCGCCGTTGCGGCGGCAGCATTAATATTGCTTCGAATTTAGGGTTAATTTCATGAAATTTCACTTATTGCATATGTAATTCTGTTAAATATGATAGCATTTAATAGATTTGAGCCTAATATATGGCTACAGACGCAGAGGGATTTCCCCAATCTATAAATAACTTCACGTTTAGCTATAATGTGTTACGCGCTCCTGCATACCACTTGACACAGTTCCCGATGTCGTGATAGCTAAATAGTAACAGGCTGTAACACCAAACCCCACTAACACTGACTCCTGCATACGGGCCCTGGGCTGATAGTGCAACTCGGCCAGTTTCCCGGGGCGCCACATGCTAGGAGGCACTAAATATAATTCGCTAAAGAGAATTGATTTTTAATTATACTTGTAAGAGCGCTGAAGTGTAGCTTGCCCAGGGCGCCAACTACCCTATGGTGTTAACTATCATGGAGTGTGCAGTGTGTGAGGTTGTGTTAAAGCTGCATAGCCCGATGAAAGCATCACATTTTCAAAACCGAAACTGTTATCTAGATTTGATTCTACATATCTAACTTAGATACTGATACACTTGCTAAGCATTTGTTGCCACATAGAAGGGAATACTGAGTTAATTTAATAGAACCTGTTACTGCAGAAGGCTATGGTGTCAGAGTTTTGGCATGCTTGCGAAAATTAATTTTCTATGTTTGCAATTCAAATATCTCAAAAGTTAGACATTTAAGATCAAAGTTACTTCAAACTAAAGTAAGGTAGATTATAACAATCAATCTAATATATATATCTAAAGAAATTACAGAAATTCAAAACCATCGGACCATGCAACTTTAAGCTCCGTGTAGTTTGTGAGTTACATGTGTTGTGATCGGGCTAAGCATACTTTGAGAGCGAGCTATACTTGATGTATCCCGCCAGTCTGCACGTGTTGTTGTGAACTACAGATGGTGTACATATAAACTACAGAGAGCCTACATTATATGTGCGTGAGAAACATGCTGTATTTGAACCGTACGTACTTTAGGTATAAGGTGAATATGCACCCTGAATATCCCAGGTGCAATATTGGTTCCGCTTGGGCCGTCAGTGCGTGGTGGTGCGGGTCAGCTGCGCGCTCCTTGTGTGACTGCCTGTTGCCTCCAGGTGCTGATGGGAGCTGCACGCACTACTCCAGGTGGTGGCTGGTGTTTGAACGCCTGCACTTCTCGCCAGGTGGTGCTTTATAGGAGCCGGCCAGTCACGGCCTCGAAAGCTGCCGGTGGCGGCGTTTTGTGGCGCCACCAAGCGGGCAACACGCACACCCGCAGACGCTGACTACAATCCTGTGGACATTTTGTCGAGTGATGAACATGGAAAATATTGCGCCTAGCGCTAATAAGCTGTGTTCATCTTTCAAAATGTGTATATAGCATGCCACCTTTAAGTTCACTGACCAAAGCAATGTAAATTGCTAACTATGAAAATAAATTATAAACGCCAAAGGAATTTGGAGAGAATGCAAACAAACATTTAAATGGTGCCCTCAGAAAGCTCTCGATTTGAATTTTAAAGTCAATTAAGGTACATGACTTCATCAATTATTCATCTCAAAAGTAGCGAGCTATGATAGATAAGTATTTGAATAATTTAACACATTAGATTGCAAAAGCATGCGGTTGTTTCCGTAATCCATCCTGCTGACACATATTCTAATGAGTTGTTTATGGCCCTGTCACATTAAAATGCATCTCGCCAGCACCCCGCCAATGCGTAAAATCACTTTTTTACATCGAGAAGCGCCAAACTTTTTGGCATGGGGGGAAGAGTTGGACGTATACATACCATATACACAGCGTATGGCCAACGTATGACCAACATATGGCTAACGTACCTCCCGGCGAAAAATGCTTGAATTATGCTCACGGTACGTTCAAAGATGCCGGTGAACGTTATATACGTTATTCGATCACCAGAACTACACGTCATACGTTACATACATCAAGCCACGCTGGAGAAATGCTAAACGTACGTTAGATGTATGTTAGGCATACGTTATCCATACATTGTTAGTACGTGGACTGTACATTCCCACTGCCTTTAAAGTAGGTCAACGTAGTGAACAATGTTTGAATAACATACGTCTAACGTACATCGATGTACGCCTAACGCATACATAATGTACGGCGGACGTAAAATCCACACTTTGTTGAACGTTGTCATATGTCGAAAGTTTTGTGCATGCGCAAAACTTTGCCGACCCCCTGACGTGCGACGCCGTATCTCGACGAATGTCTATGTACATTGACGTGTACCAATGCGTGCCTAATGCACATGTAATGCATAACGACGTATCCCGACATAGCGGCCAAAATCCCATAAGTCGACGTACGTTTGCGCGATGTGTCGTAATGTGACAGCACCATTTCCAGCCTGTCACAGAGACAGTGCTGCAGGAGGAACGAGGTAGATCACTGAAATTGGTGGTATAACTATGCTTTTTTATTTTTAATGTAGGTACTTGTGTACATCGCAACTTTATTATATCCCTAATACCCCCATCACACCAAACTAGTTCTCACTATGTTCTCTGAAAATGTTGCTGAACAGACTCAATCAAACTGTGTGTGAACGGAATGGTCGTAGTAGGAACTTTTTTGTCTTTTTACAAACGGAATGGATGGGCTAGAATGGAATGGTGCTCCAGAACTTTGAGCATGCCCAACATTTTCTTGCAGCCACGTTCTACCCTGACCACAGCCCGTTTAAAACGTAGTCGGACGTTTTGAGAACTAGTTTGGTGTGATCGGGGTGCAAGCAACTGCTTAAAATCATGGAAGATGTGCACATCGGATATAATCAAGTTTTTTTCGTTTGTTACTTAAATAGAAAGATAGTAGAAATACATTCCTTAAGCAAATACTCGTCATATCTTAACATGATATTCAGATCATGAAAACGTTTATCACACTGAACCGGCCGAGAGGGCTGAATGGGGTGAATGTCCGCTGCCCATGCCGATTAAAATCAATCACTTTCAAAATGATACTTGTCACTTCCTGTCCTGTAGATAAAGTATTCACGTGGGAGTCAATGACAGCTATGTCTACATCCGAGGAAAAACTGCTGCGTTATGAATTAACTGTAAATAACAGGTTTCGAACGATCTACCAAAACGGGAGGAGGACGCTCAACTCATTCGCTCATCCCGTCAAGTCTTGGTGGAGTTGTTGAAATGGGAGAGAACGTAAAAGCAAATAAGATGGGGGCTGTAATGTATGTTAATTGGTCAGCCAGCTTATCATGTGACTGCCCTATCTGATCAGATGGGGGGGGGGGGGGCATGGCCTGAAAAGATGGCCACAGAGGCACACATGTCTAGGGGCACAGACCCAAAGACACTCAGAGGCACGGATGCTTAGAGACACGGATGTGCAGGTGCCTGGAGGCACACACATGGATGCACAGATGCTACATCGGCAGAGTCAGTTACAGCGGTAGAGCCAGCTACAGCAGCAGTCATCAACAGTGGCAGTCAGCTACAGCAGCAGAGTCAGCTACAGCAGCAGAGTCAGCTACAGTGGTGGAGTCAGCAACAGTGGCAGCTACAGTGGTAGAGTCAGCTACAGAAGCGCAGTCATCAACAGTGGCAGAGTCAGCTACAGTGGCAGATTCAGCTACAGCGGCACTGTCAGCTACAGCGGCACTGTCAGCTAGAGTGGTAGAGTCAGCTACATGACACAGTCAGCTCCATCGGAAGAGTCAGCTACATCAGCAGAGTCAGCTACAGCAGTAGAGTCAGCTACAGCAGCAGAGTCATCAACAGAGTCAACTACGGTGGCAGAGTCAGCTACAACAGGACAGTCAACTACATCGGCAGAGTCAGCTACAGCGGCAGAGTCAGCTACAGCGGCAGAGTCAGCGACATCAGCAGAGTCAGCTACATTGGCAGAGTCAGCTACATCAGCAGAGTCAGCTACAGCAGCAGTCAGCTACAGTGGCAGTCAGGTACAACATCACAGTCAACTACAACGACAGAGTCAGCTACACCAGCAGAGTCAGCTACAGATGCAGAGTCAGTTACAGAGTCAGCTATGGTGGCACAGTCAGCTACAACAGCACAGTCAACTACATCGGCACAGTCAGCAACACCAGCAGAGTCAGCTACAGAGTCAGCTACAGCCACAGAGTCAGCTGCAGCTGCAGAGTCAGCTACAGCTGCAGACCCAGCGACAGCGACAACAGAGACATCAACACAGCACAGTTGTCACAAAGACTGAGGTCATGTGAATCAAGACAAGATGTGACTAGACCAGTTCAAGTCATGACAAGGAGAACGGATATAGAGTGTCAAGGTAAAGAAATAATTAGAAATATATTGTGATACATGCTAGGCCTATATGCAATTGATGTTACCATAATAGCGTGTCTGTATGTTACATGTATATTTCAGGGGCCACTGAATGCTCTCGGTTCTACTTTTGAAAAACTATTAATCTACATGATTTCATAAATTATTCACTCCAAAAGTAGGAAGCTGTGGTAGTTAAGTATTTTAACCATATATTTAGCACCTTAGATTACAAATTCATGTGTTTATGTCCATAACCCAGCTTCTCGACCCTTTTCTATGGGGTTGTTTAGCAGCCCTTCATGCAGACAATGTTGCGAGAGTAAATACCAATCCTGATGCTCAGTATCACTAGGATAGATCAAGGAGTAGTGGAATGCTCGGTATTACTAGGATAGATCAAGGAGTAGTGGAATGCTCGGCATTACTAGGATAGATCAAGGAGTAGTGGAATGCTCGGCATTACTAGGATAGATCAAGGAGTAGTGGAATGCTCGGTATTACTAGGATAGATCAAGGAGTAGTGGAATGCTCGGTATTACTAGGATAGATCAAGGAGTAGTGGAATGCTCGGTATTACTAGGATAGATCAAGGAGTAGTGGAATGCTCAGTATTGCTAGAATAGATCAAGGAGTAGTGGAATGAGGAAGACCAACTGCCCACAATCCAATCCGGCGCGCGGCAGATTTGTTCAACTCGCCTTTGGACTCTGGGTGATTTTTACCTTTAATCTTCCTTTTTTACTTGTATTTGTTCCATTGACTTTACACTATTTATTCTGTGAATCGGTAGGGCGGGTTGTGGCCCAGCCAATGCATATTGCCTTTTTGTTAAGTAAAGAATGTAGCGACCACTCCGGCCGCCACGTTAATGCGGAACTTATATAAATATGTATATATATGTAAGTTACGCACTACAAACGCATGATATGGCCGACATATATTTATTTACACATCAGACACAAAATATATATCTGACTGGGCAACAACCGCCCTACCTCATAATAAGGGGGGGGGGGGACACGGTTCACACACATACGTAGTAGATACGTATGTATGTATATATATATATGTAGTGGTCTGCACTGACCTCTCAGGCAAGTAACCACATAGACAGGTAGGCGTGGGGAGTGTATTGATATCAGGGAGCCTAGGTGGTGTAATGGTTAGCACACTGGCCCGGAATGCAGAGAGATGTGGGTTCGAGTCCCGCTCTAGGCACAGTATTTCCCATTTTCATCACCCCCACGACACTGGTTGCCGTGATCAGGATCCTGTACAAGCTTTGCGCTGTATGGTTGTTGAACCTACCCTGTGTATGTATGTGTTAGTGCATTGCCTGTATGTATGTAATTGTAAGCATTACAAGACTTACAATTCCAGGGGGACGAGTGTAGTGGTCTGCACTGACCTCTCAGGCAAGTAACCACATAGACAGGTAGGCGTGGGGAGTGTATTGATATCAGGGAGCCTAGGTGGTGTAATGGTTAGCACACTGGCCCGGAATGCAGAGAGATGTGGGTTCGAGTCCCGCTCTAGGCACAGTATTTCCCATTTTCATCACCCCCACGACATATATATATATATATATATATATATATATATATATATATATATATATATATATATATCCTCAAACCTGGCCATCCTGGGGTGGGATGTTAAAACATTAATAACAAACGTTCTACTTATTTATTGTTCATATACTTTTCATATTCCTGTTCAGATTTTATGCCAGAAATACAGGAAGTAAAATAAGTTGCATGTGTTTTGTGGTGAAATGTGGTGAAGTGTTCTAGTGCCAAAAAAGCACATTTCACATGCAGCCATTTGTGACATGACCTTTGTGACTTGGTGGGATGTTTACTAACATTGTGTTAATGAATTGTTGTAGAAAACAGATGCCAAATCAAAAGGAAGTATTTATTAACAAGCATGCATGCTAAATACAAAATCTCTATTTTATTATTCTCAGAAATTACATCACAAATCTGTCTCTCGCATGTAACAGGTGGTGTCCGGATGCCATGCGATCATTATACGTGAATACTGAGTGAATAAAGCACAGCTGGGAATTACTCTTTGTTTATCTCAATGTACACACTACACATTTCTGTATACATGATTAATCTGGTCCAGAGTAAGGACTTGTGGAATTCTGCACACATTTTTAGTAAACCGACTATGTAGTGTCTGAGTTACATGCGAGATGGAGAGATGTCCTATGTTACCTGCCAGATGATGTAGCTTAATCACCGATTACACCATTATTTTTTATCTCATCAATTTTTATTTTACATACAGTAAAACCTCTCTAAATCGACCGACCTTGGGACCGACTTGGTCGGTTTAGAGAGTTTGAATATGGTTACAATGGTATTGTTGGGGCCCAAATAAAGCGATCGATGTAGGGGAGTGGTCGATTTGCGGAGGTGGTCTGTTACTTGTGTTAGGGAGGTTTTACTGTATTTGTAAAGAGGAGATATCCAGCTTTCATTTCCAACCCAAAAATGCTTTTAGAAAATTAGATAGTCGATGTTCACCCTCCATGTCATATTTCTGAACAGGTTTGAGGAGAGTGGCCAATATATATAATATATATACAAATATGTCCTAGATTCGCCATTTCCTGTCATTTGCATTGCATATTATTGTAAACAAAGGTGTCTCAAAATCAAACTAAAAAGAACAGACCACGGGCTCATCGCCGTGGCTGAAAATGGCGGCGCCCCACACACAACCTCCCGGATGTAGGTGGAGGAGAAACCCTCAGGCAGACGAGAACGCACTCATGGTCAACAGCAAACTTCCCGCTAGTTCCGGTGTTTTCCCGCCACGCCTTTGCTGTTATTATCTTGGCGTGTCACGCAAACATACGCGCGCGCACACCAACACAGGCGCCAATGTGTGTGCTATGGCGTGCCGTTTACTATTCGCGAGAATACACACGCATACATAAGTAAGCTCATAATCTTTAGTTTTGATCAGCTCAGTTTGATAAGCGTGCCAAAGAAATACCAACTGAATTAATCTTATGTCTGTTATAATAACAGCATTGAAGGATGAACGTCAAATAGATTTCTTCCACCATCTCATAATAAATAAATAGAAGTATCGTTAATAGAAAAGGGAGAAAGAGGGGGGGATTAAATAATTAAATAAAGAAAAATATCACATTTTCTCACTAACTTTGTGCTATTTTTCAGTTGCACAGTATTTGTTAATAATTCATTTCAATAAGTAGTACCTAAAGTTTCTGAAGGTATTTAATAGCCAATCTCAATAACAGTAATTAGGATGAGCTGTTTTGAACATGTTTATTACCCATTGATTCCTGCATTAAGGTTTCGCTGTAATTAATACCTCTCTTAAAACTGGCTAATATGATCAAAATATATCCCTGAATATATTATAATAATCGAACATGTCCCTTCCCCATTTGCATATTTAGGAACTAACTGTTTTATAGCAGGTCGATACGGTCCAATTTAAACCATGGCTGTGGCTGCTGGAACCGATTGTTCATAATTGAAGTTGATTCAAACTATTTGAATACGTGTTGTAGAGTTGGTACCCGGATCTGTATCTGTGCAAGTAGGCTGTAGGAAATACAATACAGACAAGAAGAAAGAGAAAGTAAGAGTGAAGTAAGGGAAGGCAATCCTTCTATCTTTATTTGTATAGTACATAGGTTCCCTGGTAGGGTGTCCCACCACCCCTGTCACCCAATAGGAGAACATCATTTCCAGTCCCCGTGGCAACCGGTAGTCTGCCCACCACCAGTGGCTGCCTGGCCACCACCAACATTGATCTGGCTGCTCCTCACAGCCTGATTGTGTTGACCCCTACTGGATTGTGTTGACCCTACTCAGGCAGAAGGGCCATGTGCTGAGTACCACTGCACTTAACCTGCCAGCACTCACTATGTCATCCACATAAACTCAGTCACATATTAGAATAATATATGTCACTATCCAAAGTCTTTTTCTTTAACTCCTTAAATCTATTACATAGATTATAACATAACAATATGCATTTTCCAGCTCAAAGGCAATCAATCAGATCAATAAATTCATATCAATAATGTCAATGACAGCATAAAATTAATACATTCGATGACAATGAATTGCAATATTCGACCAATTTTTATGTCCATGAATTTCAAATGAACCAACATTTAATTGTATATCCCATTTCATGCCAATCAAAGGCAATACTCTACCAATTCCCACGTCCATGAACCTCAAATGAACCAACATTTCATTTTATATCACATTTCATGAAAATCAATGCCAATATTCGACCATGAATTTCAAATGAACCAACATTTCATGACAACCAAAGGCAATATTCTACCAATCTCTTTTAATGACCATGAATTTCAAATGAACCAACATTTCATGACAACCAAAGGCATTATTCTACCAATTTCTTTTAATGTCCATGAATTTCAAATGAACCAACATTTTATGACAATTAATTGCAATATTCCACCATTTTTATGTCCATGAAAGATGAATCAACAGTTCATCTTTAACGGTATTACTGTAACGTACCATTATAGAAGCCTCGTGTAGCCAGCAGAATATTTTTCTGTAAGGGGACTACTTTCGGCTTTTCTTTAACCTTAGCTAAGAGGGGGGAGGGGAGCATACAGAATATTTTTACTTTCTTCTTCTTTACAAGCAACAGTTTGTAGCATTTTTTGTAGTATTCCTTGGGAGAGTCCAAGCAAACACTTTTGATGCAATATCAGTTATGTGCACCGCCCCAGTTTTGTAGTTCACCACACAGTTTTGCAGTTGTCTCAACAACAAAAAACAAGAAGACAAGCAAACAAATATATATATATATAGTATAGTTATACGAATCTTACCTGGTACAAATGATGGATAACTCTTGTTTTCCCGAGGTACAAGCCTCGGATGGTCGTGGGCTAGGGAGAAGGAAGCAACATCCGGGTACAGCAATCTTCACCTAATTAATCAGGATAAAAATGAGCTTTATGATGGAAATCTGATGTTTTCGTTTGGCACAAGCGAACGTAATGGTCGTGGCAGGGTGTGGTGGGTGGGCCCTAGCCCACGACCATCCGAGGCTTGTACCTCAGGAAAACAAGAGTTATCCATCATCTGTACCAGATAAGATTCGTATAACTATACTATTTTACCTCGGTACTAAGCCTCTGGCTGTTCGTGGTCGAGGGAGACCTTTACGTAGCCTCATTTTTATCCTTCCTAATCTGATGAACATGTTAAAGTATCAGTAGTAGAAATATAAATGTTTACATCTCACCAGGTCTTGTTAGTTGGTGAGTAGGTGGGAGGCCACCCCGCTTGTCTTTTCTAGTCGTTTGTTGTAATGTTTGGAAAACGACTTGGCCGTCTTCCAGCCGGCGTGAGTTAGGATTCTCCTGACGGAGATCCCCAACTTTCTTGCCTTGGAAGCCATTGCGCCTCGTGTTGAGTGCGTGGCATAGCGTCCTGTGTCTATGCCTGCAGACTTTAGTACTTTTATTGTCCACCTCGCGAGCGTGTCTCGGGAGATAGCTTTGTGTGGCTTGATGAAACTCACCAAAAGCTGTTTGGAATTTCGTATTCCCTTGGTCTTGGGTATATAAGCCCTAATGGCCGACACTACACACAATTTCTTATCCTGTGGAAAACTAGTTACATGTATCGAGGAGAGAGGGTCTCCCGTTCTGTTTGATTTTAGGAGAGTATCTAAATCAAACGTAGCTTCATCCTTGTCGATGTCTAGGCCTCGCAAAGAGAGGGCCATAATTGTTTGCCCTCTGTGTCCGGTAACTAATAATAAGAGTACCGCTACATTAAACCCTAGTTGTTGGACAGAAAGCAGTTTGTTTTCTGGCCAATCTTGGAAATATTTGAAGACCACCGAGACATCCCAAAATCTGCTATATTTTGGTTTTGGTGGGTTTCGTTCATAAATAGATCTCATAATCCAATGGATGACTTCCTGTTTACCAATTGTCTGTGCGTCAATTCTAGGTAAAATGTCCGATAATGCGCATCGTGCCGCATTAATCGCTCCATATCCTAATCCTTCATCTTCCAAGAAGCGTAAAAACGTCCCACTTGTGCGATGGAAGGTTCCATCGGTCTAACTTTATGCAGTAAGCAGTGTAGGCCCCATTTCCTTAAATAGCAGGAGTAAAGTTTTACAGTGCCAGGTCTCCAGGCGTGAGAGATTAGCCTGGCCTGGGTGATTTTATCCAAGCTATACTTTTGTAAGTAAGTGCTTAGAAAAGGAAAGCCAACAGTGGTGTTGTGGATACATCCCCTTGGGTTGTCACTTTGCCCTGGTGTTGTAGATTTTCTGGGCCTCTTGGGAATTTAAAAAAGTCTTTTGCTTCCCACTGTACTGCTGCTCGCCACGGCTGAGTGTTCCAGTCCGGTACTATCAACACTGCGTGTGTTTGATTTTGCCTGATTTTTCTGGCTACTCTGCTGATCAGGCTGAATGGGGGAAAGATATAATAAAATGAATTATTCCAGACAAAAGAGAAAGCATCGACTCGCCATGAGTGAGGCTCTGGATGCCAAGATACATATTTATCAAGCTTTTTGTTTTTACGAGAGGCAAAAAGATCTATGTCTGGTTTACCCCATTTTTGGCAGATCGTGTTAAAAGCGACCATTCCAAGTGATCATGGAAATGCAGACTCTTATTATCAGCTAAAGTGTTTTGGGTGCCTGGTATGTGTGTTACCTACCGTTAACCAAACTTTTTGTTTTTCGGCCCAGTCCCAAATGAGTTTGGCGATTGTATTGCAGGCAGAGGACTTTGTCCCTCCCATGTTTCTGATATAGGCCATTGCGGTAGTGTTATCGGTTAACACCTGGACATTTAGTTTAGGTATTTTTACTAGGCTTGTGAGTCCTAAGTAAACTGCCCGTAATTCTAAAGCATTTATATGATCGTCTATTTCATCTTCTAACCAGCGGCCACCCGTAGCTTCATTAGCTCTGTGTGCGCCCCAGCCTTCTAACGATGCATCTGTAGTGACTATTGTGTTTGGTTCATCCATACGGATAGGGTTGCTAGAATGGTCAATATGTCTTAACCACCATCGAATGTTATTGTGGCCTTCTTTTGATATGGTCATTAGTGACTCAAAATTACCTCTAGCTTTTGCTAGTGCGATGTTTTTATCTATTTCAAGAGATTTGATATGGGCCTTGGCGTAAATGATTGCAGGCGCATAGGCTACCATCAGGCCGATTAAAACTGCTACCTGTCTTATTTTTGGCCTTTTAATTGTTAATAAGTTTAACGCTGTGGTGTTAAATTGTTCAACCTTATCTGGTGTTAAGGTGATAGTCATAAGTTCTGTGTTTATAAAGAATCCCAGAAATTTTAATTTTGTGGTAGGTATAAGAATTGACTTTTTATCGTGTATGTAAAACCCTAGACGGGTTAAAATATCGCAAAGGTCTGTAATTGCTAGGTTGCATTCATCTTGTGTGCGTGCTACGATGAACGAGTCATCAATGTAAGGGAAGGTGACATGGCCTTTCTTGGCCATCTCAGCAAAAACTGGTTTTAACAGTTTAGTAAAGAATCTGGGTGCACAAGCTAAGCCATTAGGCAGGCAGGTAAATTGATATAATTTGTCTTTCCAGAAGAACCGAAGGTATTTCCGGTGAGCTTCATATATAGGGACTGTGTAATATGCGTCTTTAAGGTCTACACTCGCCAGCCAAGCCCCTGGGAGTACCAAATCCCGGGCTGTTTCTAAGGAAAACATTTTGAAATGTTTGTATTCGACTAAGTTATTAAGTATCGTTAAATCAAGGATCATTCTGACATCTCCATTAGGTTTGGGTCTAGAGAATATGTTAGAAATGTATTCGCCTGGTGTGTGTTGAACCATTGTAATAATACCTTTCTGTTCGTATTTTGTTACTTCCCTGTCTAAGGCTAGCTGTTCGTCTAAAGCTAGGCGGTAGGGGAAAGGTACTTTTGCTTGGATAGGGGTTTCTGTGAAGGGAATGTAAACCCCTTGAACTATTTGGAGGACAGTGTCGTCCGTAGTTAGTTGGTTCCAATCGCTAATATGGTTTGCAATATTACCGGCTTGAAAAATGCTTACACTGGGTGTGGGCTTTACTTGCTCGCTGGTTTGGGGAACTGCCTCTGTGGGGGAGTGTCCCTTCTGAAGGGGCGATTCCCGTCGTTCCACCCGTATTGGTTCCTTTGGCCGCGTCCTCTCGGTTGGTATTGGTTGCGGTTCCCGAATCGGTTGGATTGGAAGCCGGTCCTGCGTCCCCGAAAATCCGACCTGGATTTCTTGAACTTTGCGACGTTGGTGTCCTTCTTTCCGTCTAGGTGTTTGGACTGCTTAGCCGCTGTTTCTACCTGTTTGAACAGGTATTGGAGTTGTCCCCCAAACATTTTACTGTTGTCCAGTGGTTTCCCTTTCACTGGTTTTGGAGCGAGGAAGAGTGTGTACTCTTTCCCGTCATTGTCCACTACTTTCTTTGATCGCGCGACCTCCTTGCCTGCGTCGGTAGTGACCGACTTAAAGACATTCTCGAACCTGCGGTAGGAGAGAAAGTTACTGGTCGCTGTGAGTGCCGCGATCGCCGCATTCATGTCTGGGGTGACAGTGGTGAACTTGTTGCCCACCATCATGCGGTTGGCTACTGGCATGATGGCTGACAGGGCTATGAGCACCCCTTTGTGCACTGTGTGCAGGCAGGTTTCAAACTTCCTGCGATCTTCGCTCATCTTCACGTCATCGTCCATTTCTTTGATGGTCGCCTGTGGAATCCCTTTTATGCCTGTATATTGTTCGGCCCTTTAAGTTTTTGCGCATTAAAGAGCAGATGTTTATGCGCTTCTTTTTGTCTGCTCTGATCTTTTTGGCTACCTTCTCGGTGATGTCCGCAAAAGTGCCTGGGTGCGGATCGTCCGACTCCGAATCCGTTGTTGTGGAATCGTTGGAGGAGTCTGAAGAGGAGGATTTAGCCTTCTTCTTCTTTTTGGACTTGGATTTCTTCTTAGTCCGTTTGACTTTTCGTGTCTTGTTGCGTGCCTGGTAGTAGTCGTCCCCTTCGGACGAAAACTTTTTGCGGCGTCGCTTCTTACCGATGACAATTTCTGAGTCTGTCGTTTGGGGTTCCGATAGGTCCTCCCAGTCAGACTGGTCGGATGGCGAGCCCCTTTTTGTGGGTGTTTTAGGCGGTGGTGTTGGGAGCAGCTGTTACAGCTGCTCACGAATGAGCTTAACCATCTGCTCGTTGGCATCAGGTTGGGAAGTCCCTGCCTCCGGGGAACGCTCACGCGACGCGGCTGATAGGCGGCCAGGGGTCGTGTCTCCCTCGCTTAGGGTGTGTGGTACACCCTTGGTACCCCGCTTCGCTGCCATCTCGAGTCGTCTGAAAACAACCAAAAAGGTGTTTAATGCGAACTCAAGGAATGTCTGAACCATTGGAACAGTCAGCGGGGGCCTATGGCCCCATATGAGGTGATAAAACTGTATTTACACCAGCTTTACCCCAGGCGTGAGTAAGCTAAGGTATCTCGAAAGTGTAACGGTCGACTACGCGAACCGAAACCCATCGGGGGGTCGGGACCAGTGTAGCTCCCGCCCACACTCTCTGTATCATAGACTTCTCCCACCCGTGGCTACAATGCCGACAAGTTGGAGAAAATATTATGACACTCGGAGGTACGTCTCAGAAAAAACTAACCTGACGACGAAATGGCTCCAGCCAACATGTCTCTCCGTTGGGCAACGGGCGGCAAATTAACCCTAAATAAGCGACGAAATGACCCATGTCAACGTGTCTCTCCGTTCGGCAACGGGTGGCAAAAACAAAATGGATGCCTCAATCTACGGCACCGGATAAACACAACGCTAGTAATAATTACTTCTTGTAAGTGAGCCTTTTGTTAAAAAGCTAATAAGTGTGTGCTATGTACATTCATAAACAAGTATGTCGGTTTATGTTCCGGTACTTACAGTAGAAACTGAGTAATCCGTGGTAAAAACTGCTGAGCTGCTCGTAACGTTCCTCCAGTTATGAGCGGAATATGCTAATTGCTGTACCCGGATGTTGCTTCCTTCTCCCTCGACCACGAACAGACAGAGGCTTAGTACCGAGGTAAAATATATATATATATATATATGTATTTCATTCATTTGAGCACAGTTCTACAACTTGCTTTTGAAAAATTAAGAAACACAACATAATCATTCTTCTCCCATTCACTTTATTGCTTATGGAAAACGAAGAAAAGGGACAATAATCTCATCATTTGAGCTGAGCTGTCAACACACACTCGCCTTGGAAAACTGATCAAGTATATCAAGAACAAATTTATCACCCTTTAGCTGAGCTGTCACCACACACTCGCTTTGGAAAAGTGATCAAAAAAGAAGAAGAAATCCCCCCCCCCAATCATTTGAGCTGAGCTGTCAACACACATTCGCTTTTGAAAAGAATTATCAGACTTCTTTCCATGCCCCAGACATTACCTATACATCCTTAGGCATTATTTATGCACATGCCTCCCTAGGCACTACACTATTGCAATCGCCTCCCTAGGTACTACACTATTGCAATCGCCTCGTTTTGCAGAGTTGGTCGACAAAAAAAAAACACTAGCAAATCGAACCACCAACCTGCTTCTCTTACCATGTCCAAAAGAGAAGACCCATTTCTCAAAAATACCATAATTATTTTTCTATTTATTTTTATTAAATAAATAATTATTTAATATATAATTATTTGTTCATGTATTTATTAAGTAACCTGGTTTTAATTTAATTGCATTCGCCTCTTCTCTGCACGAGCAATATTATATTTACGACTCTCCCATCGATTGTCAACTGCTTTTCTTAAAGCAATAGACAAGTCATCTATCCGATGCGCTAAGTTCGAATCCTCCTACGTTTCATACCTAGGGGTCTACCATAAGTTAGAAAGAAGGGAGAAAACTGTACTGTCTGAAGGTACAGTGCGATACGCATATATCACATTTGGTCAAGAACTTTCCCATAGATTAGCCCGAGAATTTACCAACTTTCTCAAGATGCTTTTTAGTGTTCTATGATAACGTTCCACCATCAATTTCGATATGGTGTAGTATGTCTTACCTCCACTCCAAGTTCTCTGAAATGATCTATAATCACCTTATTCAGCATGTCAGCCAACACATTATCCACCCCTTTCATATAGGCAATTGGTGCTGAAAATTCCGCTAATAATAATGCCCAAAGTTGAATATGTGTATTACGGATTTCCTTAGTGAAAAAACATTTTAGTGGAGCATGGTCTGTGTAAATAGTAAATTCAGCATCATATAAGTAAGGTCTTAGCTTAATTAACGAGTAAATAATAGCAAATGCTTCTTTTTCTATCGTAGGTTTACATGCGGAAATCCACCATGTATGCCCGAGTTGTATGAATTGACACTAGTCGGCATCGTTGCGTTCAAATGTGCTAATTGCTGAATTTTCAGAAACTCTACTGCCTAACGACAAGTTACTTATCCACTTTCTTTCTAAGAGACTTCATTTCACCTTGTAGTCACTGCATCACCAAAATATCTGAGCCAGAGGCTTTAGAACTCTTACAAGAAGGAAAATATTTTTTTTAATCTGAAGAAGTACCATCCGGACTATCAATTTGCTCACAAATAGCTAAATTACCACTACATGCTTTAGCACGTCTCTGTTGTCTGATTACAGACTGTCACTGTGAATAAACATTTAAAAGGCTTCCTCAAGAGTTTTAGGACGATTAGTTTCTACATACCAGATAGTATTGTCATCTAATTGTCATCCAACAAAGAGTCAAGAAATCTAGAAAGAAGAATCTCAAAAGTATCACTCCCAAACACAGCATTCAGAAGGTCCCAGCCTTTTGCTGCTGCCATTTTAAAGCATTGACAGTAGGCAGCTACTGTTTCCCCCTCCTTCTGTCTCATAGATAACCCTATCCCTTTAAGATGAGTATGCTCATCTGCAGTCAAGAGAGTTGAAGCAATTACCCCTTTAATCTGCTTCCAGGACTTAGCATTCTCATGCTGAAAAGCTGTGAAAAGAACCTCATGCAATGTTCCAGTTGATCATCTCCAGGTCGGAAAGCCCTGCAAGAGTACCTATACGCTCTATCAGATCCATCCAATTATGCAGGGATCCTCGGTTTGAACCGTCCAACATGGGTACAGACTTACCCTACGCGTTTAGTGATCTATGCTGTATCTCCCTCTTTCTTTCTTATACCTACAACTCCTCCCGGGATTCCCTTCTTTCTTCCCTGTCTTCCCGTGCCTCAGTCCTCCCCTCTCACCTCCATTAACCACCCCTCCTGCTCTCTGCTTAGGGTATTTATTTTTCTGCCATAAACTTAGACCATGCTTCCACTTCTGGCATATCTGATGACAAATTCCCTAAGGTACACTTACCTTTAAACCAATCGTGGAACTCACCATGCAAGCTGTCCTCCTTTGAGCGTGTAAGTGGCATTTTCAAGCTGCGGTTGTATGCGGAGGTAGAAACAATTTAGAATTGTATCCAAGTATAAAGATTTGCTTGTAAAGAAGAAGAAAGTAAAAATATTCTGTAGTGTATCAGTATGCTCCCCTCCCCCCTCTTAGCTAAGGTTAAAGAAAAGCTGAAAGTAGTCCCCTTACAAAAAAATATTCTACCTTACAAAATAACAACATTATCGGAAAGTCGTTGACAATTAAAAATTTTACCAAAAAATGTCAAACCAGCACAGAGTCACAGAAAGAATGAAAAACACTACCTGACAGCGCACCACCGGAACACTTCTACCAACGAGTTCTACATTCGCTTTGAGACCAGGTGTCCAAAATCGTTGTGGTCACCAGTTTTGTAGAGTTGATACCCGGATATGTGGCTGTGCAAAGACCCTATAACACTAAGACGGCTCACTCAGCCTGTAATGTGTAATCAAGCGAACAGCCAGTGCACCAGGTTATAAAAACACGGGTCTCTGCCGCTGTGAGAACCCTATGTGATTACAATACTCTCCCCCTTCATTCAACCTGTGATGCAATTTAGCCTGATCAAATTAACCATGTCTATAGAGAGGAAGGAAAACTAGTCACAATGATGAACAGTGAATAAGTTGTGCTTTATTGGCAGCAACTCCTGTCATCCCCCATTCATGTGACCTAGCACCTGTACTCCTCCTATACTGCCCACACTATGTCTCATAGTCTTTTAGCCTGTATGTTGAACCAGTGCCCACAACCCATGGGACAGGAGTCCTATGGCTGTGGATACACTCAATTAGAATAGCTGAATTTTGATAGCATCAGACAGAGTGTCTGGGGTCCTGCTCAGAAGTTGGTCTGTCTCACTCAAGAGCCAGGATGAGAGTGATTTTCCTTCAGTGTGTCTGAAGCAAACTCATGAATAATCAATTAGCTGAGACTAGTGTGTGGGTCAGGATGGGCCAAGAGAGTCAGGTGACCAGACCTTCCCCAACCAGCCAATGAGACACCTCCCCACAGACTGGGTGGGTGACCACCCCATTAGGGGCTGTCACTCAAGCCATCTGCAGGTGGTGCACTCTATACATATGCTAATGAGGCTGGTGGGTCAGTCGGTGGTCTTGGGTGGACAGGATGTTGCAACAGTTACAGATTTATATATAGTAAAATCTTTCTTTTCCTCTTTTGTATTCTTTATGAACACCAAGAGAACATTTCAACCATCATGTACTGTTTCTTACAAAGGAACTCTTTTCATTAACTCCAAACATCATATATAACAGATAGTTTACTCTATTCAGCATCATGTACATTTCCATCAACTCCACTCTTAGTAGATAACATATAGTTTACCTCACTCAGTATCATGTAGAATGGGAGTGGACTTTTGTTGACTTTAGTTTACTTTTAGTTTACATACTATCAGTCCCACTCCAGCATCCAAGAATAATAATGCTCTCTGCCAATATATAATTCTTAACCGAAAATCCGTATATTTTTACAACGTCCCTCTTCCATTTCTACTTGTGCATAACGGCCAAGGAAAATGGAAGCCCTTAAACATTACGTCGTTTTCGGTTTTTAAGCCAGAGCGAGTGCCATACAGTGGAGCAATTATGAGTTGTCAGTAGACCTTGTACTCTGTACCAATTATGAGTTGTCAGTAGACCTTGCACTCGGTACCAATTATGAGTTGTCAGTAGACCTTGTACTCTGTACCAATTATGAGTTGTCAGTAGACCTTGCACTCGGTACCAATTATGAGTTGTCAGTAGACCTTGTACTCTGTTCCAATTATGAGTTGTCAGTAGACCTTGCACTCGGTACCAATTATGAGTTGTCAGTAGACCTTGCACTCGGTACCAATTATGAGTTGTCAGTAGACCTTGTACTCTGTACCAATTATGAGCGGTCACTAGCCCCTGTACTCTGTACCAGTTATGAGGTCACTAGCCCTTGTACTCTGTACCCATTATGAGGTCACTAGCCCTTGTACTCTGTACCCATTATGAGGTCACTAGCCCTTGTACTCTGTACCCATTATGAGGTCACTAGCCCTTGTACTTCGTACCCATTATGAGGTCACTAGCCCTTGTACTCTGTACCCATTATGAGGTCACTAGCCCTTGTACTCTGTACCCATTATGAGGTCACTAGCCCTTGTACTCTGTACCCATTATGAGGTCACTAGAATTTTTGCATTTTACTTAAGTAGATTCTCCACTGTATTGGCTACTCCTCCCTTAGTCACTGTTAAGTTTTTCTTTCAAGTTTTCTGTCTCTTTCCCAGTTCTCCACCACCTTGAGGACCATTCCTATCTACTTGTTTACACTAATTGTTTTTAGACAAGAACAGCCCCAAAATCTACAGTTAGAGTGGTGGTCCCAAAGTAGACGGTGGCTTTGACCCGGCTAGTTTGCTACCTATCTACACTAGTACTACTCCCCCCTTAATTAATATTGTTTTTATATTTAACCAGATGTCTTTTTATCCTCCCGTCATTGCCCAGGCTGTGTCAGCCAATTCTCTTGCGCGCCCATGCCCCCTTTAAAACTCATGATAAAAAAAAAAAAAGAATTAGTTTTAAAAATAGGGTAAGCAGGACAGAATAATGACACCAGCAGGGAACCATGACGGGTCAGATCTTGTCTAAGACAATCAGGTCAAATATTTGTAGCAGTGATTGATCCAATCAACCAATGCCGATCACCACACAAGACAATCAAATCAACTCTTTCTCCGCCATGATTGCTTCCCCCAATCATCGACCGCTTGGTCCTTCGATCCTCCATCACTTGAATGGCCCGAATCAACCAGATGACTCGCATCAATCAACTGACTTGAATCCTCGCTTAATGGTCCCGTGACCTTCCTAATCTATTGATCCCGTCGATCATCGACCCCAGCTCAATCAATTGACCCGGATCAATCAGATGACCCGAATCAATCAACCGCCTAGAATCCTTCAAATGAACTCAATCATTTTTCTTCCCTCCATGGTCCATTGACCCTCCTAACTTATTGATCCCGTCGATCATCGACCCCAGCTCAATCAAATGACCCGGATCAATCAGATGACCCGAATCAATCAACCGCCTAGAATCCCTCAAATGAACTCAATCATTTTTCTTCCCTCACTGGTCCATCGACCCTCCTACTTATTGACCCCGTCAATTCAGGACCCGAAGGTCAATCAACCGACCCGAGTCAATCAGCTGACTCGAATCAATCAACTGCCCCGAATCATTCAAACGCGGCACCCGCCGCCGATGCTCACACCCGTGGTGTGCACATCGTCGTGAGCCCACTCGTGTCCGCAGCCTGTCCAGCACCGCATACCACCGATTGGACGTACGGATGCGACTAACGGATCCGGGCCCCAATCGTGGCAATACGTGCACCGCGATCAGCGCCTGCTCTTATTGTATTTATCCAGAAACCCCCTTGGGTTCTTATACAACGACATCTGACTGGTGCTCGGATTACGTCCCTGTCGCACACTAACCCACGAGTACATGTCACTGGAGGGAATCGGTGGACACGCATCGCGTCACCGCACCGTCCGTCCTACCCTAGGCCGTCTTTTTCTCCCTTATCTAACAATCACCTCCTTGGTTTTAACACACAACCCCAAAAAAAAAATCTGACTGGTGCTTGGATCACGTCCCTGTTGCACACTAACCCACGAGTACATGTAATTGGAGGGAATCAGTGGGCACGCATCGCGTCACCGCACCGTCCGTCCTACCCTAGGTCGTCTTTTCTCCCTTATCTAACAACCACCTCCCTGGTTTCCACAAATTCTGACTGGTGCTCGGACCCCGTCCCTGCCGCACACTAACCTACGAGTACTTGTACATGGAGCGAGGCGGTGAGCACACAGCGCGTCACCGCACCGTCCGTCCTACCCTAGGTCGTCTTTCTCTCTTATCTCTTATTGTCGTACACGCGGACTCGTCCCTGTCGGACAGCGTCGTCCGGTTCGATCATGGGAGCAGCCCGAGGCGCGAACTCGTCTATGGCTCAACCTGTGCCTGATGGGTCAGGTGGCCGCTAGGACCTTCCCATGGCTATACCACGCCAGTTTTATGCAAGCAGGAATCAGAGAGGCGCATAATGTTACATTAAATCCTCCCCCCCTTACTTCGCGACTGCGGGTTTATTGCAAGCAGGAAACCGAGGAAAGACCAATTGCTATAATTAGCTTCCCCCCCCTATACTTGTATCTTACGAGCAGGAATCAGAGAGGCATATAATATTTAATTAAATCCTCCCCCCCTTACTTGTTCATTGTGGGTTGGGCGGGGAGCCTAATTTCCCGTTATTTCCCAATTACCCCGAGCAACTACCAGGATCCCGGTTAGCTATCCGTCGCCCGACCGAAAGGCTTGGGAAGGGTTAGGGAGTAGGTGGCTGGAAATCCTTTGATGGCAAGCTCCAGCGGTTCCGAGCAACTCTCACTCCATTTACCATACAACTCGGTCACTTTCGACCCGTTACTTATGTCGGAATGAGCAACTCCGTCTGTCTTGACATTTATACAACGTCCCTGCTCATCCCCCTCAATTTGGTTCTGACGCACGAGAAGTGCATACCCTCTGTACCCTTAATAGACAGCTCGGAAACGTATACATAACTACGCAACTTATACAATGTCCCCGCTCCTCCCCAACTTTATGGTTCAGACGCACCAGAGTGCATACACCTGCGTAATACATGTTACCCTTTACAAAAACAGCTCGGAAAAACCTGTCAATAACCACCCAAGTTATACAGCGTCCCTGCCCGTCCCCAAACTTTATGGTTCCGGTGCACCGGTACTGTACACACTTGTTGGTAACCTTTTACTGCCCTCCATACGGGAGCGTACCCAGCTCCAACACTGCGCCCTGCGCCCTATACCGTGCAACCGGATCCCTCTGGATCATCAATGGGGAAGGGGCGGGTAGTTCTTCGGACTCATCGACCACCCCCTCCCTGCACCTCGTCACTTTACCTTTACCTTTTCTTGAGCGTCTGCATCTTTTACAACGAGCTTGGCATCTGTAATGACAATACGCGGCACCACACAACACTACTATACCAGCTGCTGCCAACAAACAATACCACAGTATACTAAAATGTTCAACACGGACATAATCGTCCGGCACTTGCACCAGACCGTCCATCGACATCAGGGGGACTTGTAACTCGGGCAGCCGCTTGAGCTGCTCTCTCATTACTCGGTGGAGGACGGGAGGCCATGAGACATTCAAGGCTGGTAGATCCAGCCTTGGCGGCATCCGTCGTATGTTCACGGTCTCATGTTTCACTGTCAATGTTCGCAGAAGCCAACCTCTGCCCTCCACCAAGCACGCCTCCGGCACTTGCAGCAATGCCGGGCCGGTGATCCTCTGGTCGTTTTGCGGCATTCCCGTACAACGAACCGTCACGTCAACATACGGTCCGTGGGGTGCAACGCATACGTCACCCATGCCCTCTACAGGTGCCACTACGGTGGCCGACACAGTCTTTTGGATCTTCGTGATCCGCAGCTCGCAGTCCTCCGGTTTCGTCCCCGTCACAAGCGCCACTTCGCAGGTCTGGTAGGTCATCTCCATGGCGGGATAGCACACCATGGGCCGCTTGCCCATGCAAGCTTCTGGATAGAAGCTCGCTTTCCGTCCTGTGCTCACCGCGATCCTGGCCTTCCCCACCACGGTCCTCAAGTGTTCGTTGTCCAGCACCACTGGCAGGTATGTTAAGTGGTATGCCGAATACCTCTCCGGGCCAACCATTTGCAGTCCCATGCGGAAGGCGATCGACGCGTCCGGACCCCACACGGCCTCTATCCTTGTATTGCGATAGTACCAGTGCAGATCGAGACCGCGAAAGCCTATCTCCCTCGCCGCCTCCTTCACCAGTGTCAGCTGCGCCGGCCTCAGTAATGTCTCTGTTAACATGCCGCGCTCCAGCTGGATCACCATGCGGTGGTACAGGGCCTGCTTCGTCACATAATTGCCCACTACGCTCTCCAGCTCCTCCACCGCCAGCCTCACTCGTTGCAGCAACACTAAATCATTGGAGTCTGCCGTCATGTTCTTCGCTTCGTCCCTCACCAAGGCTATCATTGATTCGACTACAGAAACATGCTTCGCTAATTGCAGCTGGATACTTCGTGTTCTATTCATCATGGAGATCATGTGCAATTGGTTATGCCTCAGGGCCTGCGTCTGTAGTCTGTGGGCAGAAATAGCCAGTTGCACCCTTTTCAGTTGTGCTTGGCTTACCGTACCGAACAACCACGACGCTGCCTCCCCTATCGCATTAACCAGTCCCCGCTTAGGCCGTTTAGTTACCAACTGTAGGATATCTACAGGGTCATGTTTTACTCTGGCCTGCAGGACTTCGAGCTTCATGTTCCAATGATGAATATTCACCGACCATCGGTTCGCAGTCAGCTTCCCCATATAGCCCCGTACTTGCGAGACCCAGTGATCCACCGGCGGCCGGCTAGGTGGCGTGATCAGCACCACCAGCTGCCACACAGCAGACACCGTCCTCACTTCTCCTTGGCTACGTACTAGGACGCCATCATCTTTAAATAGGTCGGTGCTGCCGACCAGAGGTGGGCAGCACAAGATGACGCCCACGTGCCAGTACAGAGACCACATGGTCGGAACGACTGAGGTATATATTTGCAGTCCTTGGGGTGATATCCCTCGAGGAGATCGTGTCCCGCAGCACTATATTAACAGTGAAACCGGACAGATCCTGATATCAGTCCTGACCGCTATACCCAACGAACCCTGATGGTATATATCGAACACCCCCACACTGCCGCAATCAACTGGACAACTCCTGACTGCAATCTCGTTGCACCCCGGAGGTTCCCGAAGCTAAAAAAAATTTAAAAGATTTTTAGTCTTAAGAACACGCCTTGGTCTTCAGGACAATTGTCTCTCACTGCTTCGTTACCAATATTGTTCAAAATAATCTCACTCGGCACTGACGGTCGGCGGTGCTCTCCCGCACCGCTCGCGGGTTCAAGTCCGACGTGAATCTTCTCCAACTTCAATATTGTTCAAAATATTCTCGGTTGCTGCCGATCGACAATGGGTAACGGTTCGATCCCGGCGCGTCAATTCGTGCCACACCGGGCGATGTCCGCTCACCGTCCGTCCCTGTGCTTCGATCCTTGCTACACCGGCGTCGCTCGGTCCACTTCCTTATCGCACACTCACCGTCTCGGTACTTTTATCTGTGCTACACCGGCGTCGCTCGGTCCACTTCCTTATCGCACCCACGTCTTCTCGGTACTTTTATCGGGGCTACACCGGCGTCGCTCGGTCCACGATTTATCGCACCCACTGTCCCGGTGTATTTATCTGCGCTACACCGGGTGGTTCCTATCAAGTCGTCGTGCAGCGTATATATGGACGCGCCTCACCGCCCCTGAGGTCAGCCACTTAACTCCCTTACCACTCACCACCCCCCTGCTACTATACTGGTCACCGTTGCCGTACTAATTCACTGTCTTTAGTAGCATTTACACCAATGTCTGTGGTTTTGACCTATCAGCAGGTGAGAGTGGAGAGGATCCTTCCCACTTAGCACTGACCTCCACACAATGTTCGTGTAAATCTTATCATATCAGCACCGAATGTCTGTGGAAATTATGCCCAACAGTGGCAATTATCAATAAAGTTTCCCAATCTCCTCTGGCTAACTTGGAGGCTCCCCGATGTCGGCGCCGTGTCCTCCTTATGGCCTGTAGGCGGTGTTATGGGGTTTCAGGTCCCAGCCACAACTCAGGTCGAAAAATAAAAATGTTTTTAATTTCCGCCCAGTGCCGGAACAGAAACCACACAATGTCCGTGTACCTTTCTCCGTTGAGGTGGGTTGGGGTTTTTCGTCCTAGGCACCTCACAGGCACCGGGCGACCTGTATACGATAAAACACACAACTCCGTCGCCCACACGTCCTAGTTGGAGGGAATTTTACACAATGTTCGTGCTGTGTCTTACCGTTACTACAAGGTCGTCGGCCTACGGTGGTTGCCCGTCCTAGCAACACTTCAGGTTCACAAAAAAAAATTATTTCAACTATTTTTGGCCAGTGTCGGGACAGGGGACCACACAATGTCCGTGTACAGCCCACCAGTGTGCAACGCTCATACAATGTTTATGTAGTGTTGTGGTCAACACAATGTTCATGTAAATGTCTGTCACACCCACATGTGTGTGTAAGCGCTCACCTGGTGTTGTGAAGTCACACCTGTCTGTGAATGTAGGGCTGTACACACGGTCTATGGCAATCCTCTCCTGTTCGTTATTGCGTACCTACGGATACAGCGACACACTGCCAAAGCAAACAAAAATCTCAAAGTTCCAAGATTAAGTGCTGTTGATAATCATAAAAAAAAATTACTTATTCATCCACATATATTTATATGATTGCTCCACCATACCTTCAGACTACTGCTCTGTCCTCCAACCTCCACAGAACACCTCCACACACGCTATACAGGCGCGCTTTGCGATGTGCTGCTCCTGTGGATCCGGGATAGCCTCAATCAGTCTGGTTTTCTCACGAGTGTGAGAACGCAGCACACGGGTGTTGTAACACTCTGGGCTGGGTGTAGGTGGTGGGGGGCGCTTGACTGCACCGGTGACCGTCAGTCTATGTCCCAACTCACGTGTCGTATCAGGCGAACTCGTCAGGCGTGTCCCATCAGGCGCGGTCAGCATACGTGTCGCGTCAGGCGAGCTGGGCTGCTGGGTCCCGGGGAGGCGTGGGGGTGTCGGGTGGGCGGGGCTTCCTTTCATCTCCCGCCTTATTTCACGCCACGCCGCCCTCACCTCATCCGCCGTCTCACCGGTGACGTCATTTCCCGCCCTGCCGGGGGAGGGCGCGTGGGTCGGGGGTGGAGTAGGCGGAGCCTCATCCAAGGCCCCGCCCTCCCTCTTGCACCCGCGTCGTGGGTCGACCTCCATCACCGGGTTGCGTTCCGGTTGGCTGGGCCTCACACGGTCAGGACCAGCATGCATCACCACCTGTTCAGGAAGCCGGGGGACAAAACACAGGCGAGAGACACAAGTACCATTAACCGTCCCATTAGTCCGCCCTTCACTTCCACTCACATTCATACCACCTCCATTCCCAGTTCCGGTATCACTTCTGTCACCCTGCATCTCATCAGTATTCTCCCTTGGTTTACTACCTCTATCACCACCTCGGCCTCTATCATCCTGACGCTCATTAGTGTCATCATTTGGCTTACTACCCCTATCACCCTCTTGGCCCCTATCACCCTGACTCCCATTAGTGTCATCATTTCCCTGCATTCTGGGTGTGTGCTCTGCTGGTGGGAATGCTGCCCATCTCACCACTGGTGGGGGGTGCTTTTGCCGCCCCCTCATCATCATGCCATGAGTGCTGGGTGCACCTGGCCCCTCACCTGCCCTATGAGAACCCATCAGGTGTGGTGATTGTCCTTGGAATTGCCTCTCCGGCAATTGACAACTCCCATTACCACCCGATGGCTCCCCACCTGTGCTGTGCCCTTCCTCTAGGGTTCTTAGTCTTTCTACTTCATTTCTGACTTTTTTATGCAATCTTTGCTTCTTTCTTTGGGCTCTGGTCAACCTGGAATTAATCAAATCCCATTCCATTTCCCCATCTGCCAACTTGACTTGGTCTCTATTCACTACCCTTTTTCTATTTTCAGGGCCCACCACAGTAATCACTGCTCCCCTCACACCTGTCACAATAAACCCAGGATCAAACTGTCTATCCAATGGCCCAGGTTCATTTACCAATAGTAATACTGCATCCCCCACTTTCAACTGCACTGCATTCGCCCTGTTTACTGCCCTGGCTGTATTATATTGTCTACTAATGGCTCTGTTTCTGACTGCTTCTTGTAGGGATTCTGCTAGCTCATCAATGCGCCTTGCTGCATTTGATGCCACTTCTCCAGTCTGTCTATACAATAACTGGGACTGGGGTTTATTTGGATGTCTGCCAAACTGTAAATAGAATGGTGAGAACCCTGTGGGTCCCAGAGCTGTGCATCTATATGCTAATAGTGCATCCCCCAGATATTCCTCCCACTCAGAAGCTCTAGCATTAACCAATTTGGCTAACATGCTTTTCAATGTTCTGTGGAAACGTTCCACCATGCCATTTGATTGGGGATGGTATGGGGTGGTGTGTCTTACTTCCACCCCCAATTCCTCCAAATATCCCACAATAAGTTTGTTCTTAAATTCCAGCCCATTATCACTCAGAAATACTTCAGGTGCTGAATATCTTGGTATGTACTCCCTTACCAAATAATCATAGATGCCTTGTGCTGATTTGTTGGGGAGGGGTTTTACTTCTACCCAGCCTGTGCAGTGGTCTATTATGGATAACAGATATTTATTGCCTTCTTTACTTTCTGGGAATGGCCCTGTCAGATCTGCTGCTATCAGCAGTCCTGGAGCTACTGGGAGTGGCATTTCAGTGGGAAGTGGATACTCCCTTTTGACCCGGTTTAGTGAGCATGGTGGGCACTTGGATATAAATCTTGCCACATCAAATCTCATTCCTGGCCACCTGAAATGCTCTTGCACCCGTTGTAGTGTCTTCTGCATAGCCATATGTCCCACATCTTTATGAGCCCTCTCTATTACTTGCTCTCTGTACTCTACTGGCAACACTAACCGGGGATAGACCTTTCCCCCTGCTGGTGGAATTAGTGAATAAACCAACCCATCCATTAGGATATACTCATCCTGCTCTTTTTCGGCTAACTCTGCCTGTGCAGTGTCTGACTGCCCCCTTCCAATGGCCTGCCTGTCTAACTTATAATAATCAAAGGGGATTTCTTCCTCTAGACCTGCCATTTCCACCACTGACATCTCTTCTGGCTCCTCGGCCATGGCAACCGGTCTCAGCCTAGATAGCATGTCTGCCCACACATTAGATGCACCTGCAAAATACTGGATTGGAGCTGAATATTCAGCTAGCAGTACTGCCCACCGCTGTAGGCGGCTGTTTCGCATTTCTTTCTGAAACAGACATTTTAGGGGCTTGTGATCAGTGTAGATCACAAACTCAGCACCATACAGATACGGTCTCAACTTTATGAGTGCAAAAATTATGGCATAAGCCTCTTTCTCAATAGTTGGATAGTTTAATTGGGCTGCATTTAACCTACCACTAATCAGGTGCACCGGTCTTTCTACCCCATTTTCATCTTCTTGTACTAGGATGGCACCTATGCTGTAGTCTGATGCATCCGTATACAGTTTATAGGGTTTGGTGGGGTCTGGGAACTTAAGTATGACACAATCCAAAAGAAGCTGCTTTAATTCTTTCCAAGCCCTCTTGCATTCAGGTCCCCATTCAAATGCTACTGCCTTTTTAGTCAGATTAGTCAGTGGTGCCTCTACATCTGCATAATTCACCATTAGCTGTCGATAGTAGTTGGCAGATCCCAACACTCGACGCACTCCCTTTTTATCTGTGGGGGGGGGCCATATCCCGGATGGCAGCTACTTTATCCGGATCTGCTTTCAGACCCTCAGCACATACCACAAAACCCAACAATTTGACCTCTCTCAGGCCAAATGAGCATTTGGATTCTTTAATGACTAGGCCAGCCTCCCCCAGGGTGGCTAAGACCTCAGCCACATGATATTGGTGCTGATTCTCAATGGGAATAGATGACTATGTCATCCAGGTAGATCAAGCATGACTTCCCCAGATATTTGGCTAATACTGAGTTCATCATGCGTTGGAAGACTGCAGGTGCATTAGTCAGCCCAAACTGCATTCTTTTAAACTGGAACAACCCCCTGTGGGTGCTGATGGCAGTCTTTTCCCTGCTGTCTGGGTGCATTTTCACCTGCCAATAGCCTGATTTTAGGTCTATTGTGGTGAAGACTTTTGCACCTGTGAGTTGATCAAAGATGTCTTGGATCCGGGGTAGTGGGTAGGCATCTTTATGGGTTACCTCATTCAACCGCCTATAGTCCCCACATAATCTAATAGAACCGTCCTTTTTGGGCACCACTGTTACAGGACTTGCCCAGGCACTTCGACTTGGCTCTATTATATCCTCCCTTAACATCTTCTCTAACTCTTCCTCTACCAATTTCATCTTTGAGAGTGGAATTCGGTAGGGTCTCTGATTAATTGGGCGGGCATCCCCTGTATCAATTTTCATTTCTACCACATCTGCAGTGTTCAGGGCAGCCCCCTGGATGGGGAACACTGTGGGAAATTTCTTCCTCCAGTACTCCACCTCCGAGACTATCCCCGACACACTGGCACATGCAGCTTCTGTGCCCACCCACCTGTGCTCCTCCCCATTTAGGATAATGCTCATATCCGTGTAGGATAGCACAGCATCACACTGCTGCATGACATCCGTCCCAATCAGGATATCATGCTGCAACTCACCCACTACACAAAACTCACACTCTACTCCCACCATGACCACTCCACCCACCCCCTTTGTAGGAATTAAGTGTCCTGAGAGCGATCTGAGCCTCAAGCCCTGTTGGAGCCCCCCACTGGCATATCCCCTTGCTTTTAGTGCATTATATACCTTGCTCTTTATCATACTTCTGCTGGCACCAGTATCTACTAAACCTGCATATGAGACTCCACCAAAGTCCACTTGGATGCACGGTCTTCGATCTGATGCCTGCCCTAGTTTCCCGATTGCATAGGCCCATACTGCATTCTTTTATCTGCCCTTGGGGGGGCCCTTGCCCTTACCTGCCTGCACTTCATTTCATGGCTATCTATATAGCGATAGTGATAGGTTTGTGCACAGCACCTACACCTCATCATCTCCCTTTCTTCTGCCCATGGGTTTAATCTCAATCCTCGCCCTCTGACTTGACGTGGCACCCTCCTTCTATCTTCTCTAATATTATCACTATGCCCTGGTGCCGTTTGTACCACCACAGTAGAGGGTGGTGCTGGTGCTATGGCTAACTGGGCAGCCTGTACTGGTCGCTCAGTGCGCTCTGCTACCAGCTTCCTGAAGCTTTTTATCTCCCCCTGGAGCATCTTAAATGCTGCCCTATCTTCCCTAACATCTGCCCTAGTGTTAGTCTCCATGGCTCCTACTTCCATGGGCTCCTCTATCCTATGAGCCCCAGTCATCCTTCCCCCTGGACCGGCCAGTCCTTCTTCGTTCTCTCTGGCTACTGACATGGCTGTTTCTAAACTCACTGCCCTGGCCAGGCGTACATTCAGCCTGACCACTGGCTCTATCAATGAATTTTCAAACTTTTTAATCACCATGCCCTGAACTGCCCCCAGCTTGAGTAGCCCTTTCTCTGGCCATGCCCTCTGCACTGCTGTACTGTATCGCATACAGTATGCCGACATTAGCTCCCCTTTCTCCTGTTTGAGTGAGAATACTATGTCTATTAGTGCAGTGGCTTCCCTAGCTGTTAAGAACAGCCCAACCAGACGTTCCCGGACCGCCTCCCAGGAGCTTTGTGCATCATCCTCATAAACTGAGTAGATCACTTCATGTAGGTTGCCCTTGGAATGACTAAGTGCAAATTTCACTACATCTGCGCCCTTTGCCTCTGACACTCTACCTGCCCTGCCTACCTGCTCTACCCATGTCCTCAAGGCCCCCAGATCCGACCCATCTACAGTGGCTATCTGCCTTCCCTGGTCCTTTAGATCCCGTACTGCTCTCTCCTCTATTTTTACTAGATCTCTGCTTAATGCTAGGTGCTCCTGTCTGACTGCTCTCTCCTCTACAGCCCTGGCCTGCTCCTGGCTAGGTCCAGCCCCCTGATCCCTGTTTTGTCTGAGCACCCTTGCCTGGGCTTCCAACTGCCCTGCTGCATATTTGGTTAAATATACAAGCCGGTCTGCATCTGTGGGTATCTCCCCTGCAGCTACCCCAAGTGTAAACCAGTCCTCAAACCCCCTAGTCAACTCAACTTCTGCCATTGTGATAGCTGTACTGTTACCTGGCACACTACCTCCTTCTATCTTCTGCTATATATTACAATATAATATATATCAACCACCTATATCCACAAATGAAAATATATCAATGTACAGTCATACAATCCTATCAATATGTATCAACACAACTCCTCTCAATTCAAACACCCGACAGATTATAAAACACCCGACAGATTCCTGTCTGCTGGGGGTCGTCTCAGGTCACAGGCACTTGGACACACCCCCTACTTACTCTCCTTTGAGCCCTGCCGGCTGCCAGTCCACGTGGTGCGCAGGGTCACTGAGGCGTGCAGGCCTACCCTGCTTAGTAGCCTAGCAAAAAGGAGTGCGACTACTAATAATCTATTAGTTACAGCCCCCTCGCCACTCCTATTTCTCGGCTAACATCCTTTTTACATGTATTTATTTACCTTAAACTATGTTACTTTTCATTAAAATACGCCAATTTCCATTAAAATACGTTAATTTTTATTAAAATACCTTAATTTTTATTAAAATATGTTAATTTACTCCCGGGCCGGACAAGAAACGGACTAGGCCATTAGTCTCTACCCGCTTAACTATCCGCGTGGATCGGTGAGTCGTGCGCAGCCCGTGGACAATTACTTATATATATTTTCATACACTTCTATCTACTTCCTTCTTGCTTCTCTTATTACACGGCCTCCCTCGTCAAATGCACCTACTGCTTCCCTCGCCTTTCTCTCCTGTTCTCTATCCTTCTCTTCCCACTCTAGGTACCTCTCAAATGCTTGCTGGCTCCACGATTCCTTGAACCGCGCCTTCTCTGCTACTAACTTCCACTTCAATGCTACACTCTTCCCCAACTCCTCATGCATCTCTATACCCGCTTCTGCTCCCTCTCTCTCCTCTAACTCGTCTTCAAGATCCCAATCAATCTCCTCCTCCTGCTTGCCCTCTATCTCGTCCGACTCCGCGTCTGCGTCTGAGTCTGAGTCTGGAGCCACAACAACAGCCTGTACTTCAACTTCTTCCTCTTCAAATCCCTCATCAAATGAATCATCTATCCATGCGGCCATGCCCTCTACTTTCCCTCTCTGTATCTCCTTTCCCTTACTTTCCCTTTCTCATAATCAGCCCGAATTCTCTGCACTATCTCCCCGTACTCTTCGTCCAATAAGTTTATCTTGCTCCACTGCTCACACACAACCCTTTCCCATACTCTAACTCTGTCCAATGCGTCTTGCTTCCATACTTTCTCGAATGCTTCCCTCTCTTCTTCCAACCCTCTCTCTAGTTCTTTTGCCAAATCATACTCTTCTCCCAACTGCCTTCCTTCCTCAGAAAATTCCCAATCCCAATTTAACTGCTCTTCTATCTCTCTATCTTTCACCGGTTCCCGCACATCTACTACCTCTTTCTCACAGAACCCTTCATCCTCTGACACATCTGTCCATTCAGCCTCACTCATCTCACACACGTCTGTCATTCACATACATTTGTTACAGTAACAGTACCGTGTGTCTCTCCCCGTTCCGGCATCCCGGCAACACGGACAAGTGGTTAACAAGACTGATCCTACCTTTTGGTTGCCCTTGCGGTGTTCGCCCACGCGGTGTTCGCCGACGCGGTGTTCGCCCACGCGGTGTTCGCCCACGCGGTGTTCGCCGTCCGTCATCACCTCGAGATCTTCAGTCATCTCTGAGAGTCTTCTCAGAATTCGTTGTGGTCGCCAGTTATAAAAACACGGGTCTCTGCCGCTGTGAGAACCCTATGTGATTACAATACTCTCCCCCTTCATTCAACCTGTGATGCAATTTAGCCTGATCAAATTAACCATGTCTATAGAGAGGAAGGAAAACTAGTCACAATGATGAACAGTGAATAAGTTGTGCTTTATTGGCAGCAACTCCTGTCATCCCCCATTCATGTGACCTAGCACCTGTACTCCTCCTATACTGCCCACACTATGTCTCATAGTCTTTTAGCCTGTATGTTGAACCAGTGCCCACAACCCATGGGACAGGAGTACTATGGTTGTGGATACACTCAATTAGAATAGCTGAATTTTGATAGCATCAGACAGAGTGTCTGGGGTCCTGCTCAGAAGTTGGTCTGTCTCACTCAAGAGCCAGGATGAGAGTGATTTTCCTTCAGTGTGTCTGAAGCAAACTCATGAATAATCAATTAGCTGAGACTAGTGTGTGGGTCAGGATAGGCCAAGAGAGTCAGGTGACCAGACCTTCCCCAACCAGCCAATGAGACACCTCCCCACAGACTGGGTGGGTGACCACCCCATTAGGGGCTGTCACTCAAGCCATCTGCAGGTGGTGCACTCTATACATATGCTAATGAGGCTGGTGGGTCAGTCGGTGGTCTTGGGTGGACAGGATGTTGCAACAGTTACAGATTTATATATAGTAAAATCTTTCTTTTCCTCTTTTGTATTCTTTATGAACACCAAGAGAACATTTCAACCATCATGTACTGTTTCTTACAAAGGAACTCTTTTCATTAACTCCAAACATCATATATAACAGATAGTTTACTCTATTCAGCATCATGTGCATTTCCATCACTCCACTCTTAGTAGATAACATATAGTTTACCTCACTCAGTATCATGTAGAATGGGAGTGGACTTTTGTTGACTTTTAGTTTACATACTATCAGTCCCACTCCAGCATCCAAGAATAATAATGCTCTCTGCCAATATATAATTCTTAACCGAAAATCCGTATATTTTTACAAGGTGGTCGGTTTGATCATTTTGATCGTGTTATAATGGGTTGTGCGAATGGTGTGTGTGCCTGAGCGTGTGTGTCTGCATGTGTCAGTGTGCTGGAAGAAGGATGCTGGGGGAATGTGTGCATGGTGGTGTGGGTGGGTGGCGTGGAGAGGTAGGGGGGGCAAGGGTTACATCAGGGAGGGGGTTGTGAGGTGTGGTGTGAGGTGAGGTGGGTGAGGAGGGGGAGGGGGAGAGGGAGTGCGGGGAGGAAGAAGGAGTGTGGGGGAGGAAGGGGGCAGGAGAGGGGGAGGAGGAGGCGGAAAGGGAGGAAGCGGGAGGAAGAGGGAGTGTGGGGGAGGAAGGGGGAGAGGAGGAGGTGAAGAGGGAGGGGGAAGGGGTCAGAGGTGTGGTGTGAGAGCACCGAGAGGTGGGTGAGGAGGGGGAGGCAGAGAGGGATGGGGGGGGGGGGAGCGTGGGGAGGAAGGGGGGCAGGGGGAGGTGAAGGAAGGGGGAAAGGGGGAGGAAGGGGGAGGGGAGGGAGGTGTGGTGTGAGAGCGCTGGGTAAGGTGGATGAGAAGGGAGATAGGGAGAGGGAAGGGTGGGGATTGGACGGGGAAGGGTGGTGAGGCCGAGGAGGGTGGGATGGAGGGGGGAGGGGGATGGAAGGGGAGTGAAGGAGGGAGGGAGAGGAGGGCAGGAGGCTGGGGGGGGGGGGGGGGAGGGGAGAGAGCGGGGGAATGAGGGAGGGCAGGGAAGAGGGAGGTGGGGACCAGGCAGTAGGCACAACATCGGCCAAATCCAAATAACAGGCAATCTCTCAGCCGGGCTGATCAAACCCACCACAAGATGGCACTGCGAAATTTACATTACCATGGGAGAGATAGGGAGTGAGCCATCTTAGTGCTATTCACCCTATTCATGTGCGACCTAATTAGGCATCAGAACGAGGCTGAGTAAGCGTCAGTATTGGAAATGGCCATAAGACACTACTGTGTGCTGATGTCTATGAACTACTACATAAATTAAAAGAGTAAAATTTGAAGATATTAACTTTTGAAACTATCATCATCATTTTTGCTTACCTTTTTCTATTTATTGGTCAATTTTCATGAAGATTGAGTGATGATCAGATGCATTTCAGTAGGCAATGTGAACAAAGTCACTCACCTTGGCTGCCAATCTTTTCCTAAATTCAAAATTGCATAACTTTCTTTATATAGATATATTTAAAAACTATGTTTTAACCCTTTTAAAGCTTTTATTAATTTGTAATTACTAAGACTAGTTGTTTAACTGTGTTGCACAGATAGTTATGCTGACAGTGCTGCATTACATGATACCAGCATAACTATCCAGACTTGAAGTTGATAGTCACATTGTAGTTAAAGAATGGGGAAAATCACCATGCAATGGTCACCCAATCTTCGTGAAAATTAGCCAATATATAGAAAACAGGTATGCAAAGATGAATATGTTACTTTAAAAAATGAATACCTTCAAATTTGAGTGATTTCGAGAGGTTTTGGTCGACAAAAAAGTATTCACATTACTTTACATACAGCAGGGCCTCGCAGACGCGTAAGTGCCCTCGGTCTGGTTTCAACATGGCTGCAGCGTGAATTTTTGGCTGTAGGGAAATACGATACAGACAAGAAGAAAGAGAAAGTAAGAGTGAAAAGAGTAAGGGAAGGCAAGCCTTCTACCTTTATTTTTATAGTACATAGGTTCCCTGGTAGGGTGTCACATCACCCCCGTCACCCAATAGGAGAACAGCATTTCCAGTCCCCATGGCAACTGGTAGTCTGCCCACCACCAACAGTGGCTGCCTGGCCACTACCAACATTGATCTGGCTGCTCCTCCCAGGCTGATTGTGTTGACCTCTACTGGATTGTGTTGACCCTACTCAGGCAGAAGGGCCAGGTCCTGAGTGCCACTGCACTCAGCCTGCCAGCACTCACTATGTCATCCACATGAACTCAGTTATAACCCAACCAATACATATAAATACATACATATACATACAAGCTCACTTGGTTAGGTATACGAATAACACCTCACGTAATAGCACTCCCTCCATGCCGTATATCGGAATATGTTAGTCCAAGAAACTTCAGAGTAATTAAATATAATACCACTAGTAGCAGCTGATCATATTCAACGTTTAACTAGAATTTGATTTCCCTTAGCAACAAATTATACAACTGGGAGTTTTTTTTAATTCACAGTGTCTATTGAAACGTAATTGATTTATGCTTTTTCACTCTGTAAAAGCAATGGTTGATTAAAGCCCAAGTCACACCTACACGGATGAGCCCCGGATTTTTAGCCAGACCACCCCCGGACCACTTCCCCGGACTGTCCCAGATAGCCCCAGATAAAATCGCTATTTTGGTCATTTTGGGGCTCGATGTCAAACCTACCTGGATGAGCCATGGTCTAGCCATGGACCAGAGGCCGGATCACCCCGGACTGAACCGGACCACCCCCAGTGTATCCATGGACTAGTCACAGGTCAGTCCCGGACAACCCCGGACCACCCCGGATCAACCCCGGACCACCCACAAACTCCCTGGTGTATCCACGGATTGTCCCCAGACTGGGCCGGAGACCCCCCCCCATCCCCCCAGACAACCCCGGACGAGCCCCAGACAGCTCGGACGATCCCCGGTTCACCCCTGGGTCAGCCCCGGTTCACCCCCGGCCTGCCCGGACCACCCGCAGACTACTCCCAGATAGCCGAGAGTATAAAAGACGGCGCTGCGCTGGAGGGCTCATTTCCAAATCCAGCAGCACCGACGACACATCACATGACTAAACCAACTGGGAAGAGAGTAGCATCGAAGAGGGTTGCACAGAAGGAGCCCACCCCACACAAGGTGGCCACCAAAACACGGAGAAGACCACCACCATCACCCTCAACTTCAGGGTTGTCATCAGAGGAGGAATCTGCCTGGGACGTGTCACCGCCTCCCTGTGTTGTGATGCCGCCTCCACCAGTCCAGTTGTCACAGGGGAAGACGGCAGTGAATCGCAAGAAAGTGGATGCTCTAGCTCTGACGAGTGAGCAGCACATCGAGATGTCGGAGTGGTTACACTTACTTGACTACATTTATGTAAAAGGACGTAGCGACTACAAGAACACTGCATTAAAGAGGCGTGCCTGGGAGGAGAAGGCAAAGGAGATGGGGTTGGATGACCCTAAACTGCTCATCACCTGGTACGAGTCTATATGGACCAAGGTGGGAAAACTGAGCGATGTCAAGTCCGGTGCCGCAGCTTCGACTTCCGGTGCAGCCCCTCTCACCCTACTACCTACTTGCTGTGATGACGACAATTTGACGCCAACTGACCAGGCACCATCACCGGCACGTCAACTGGCAACTCAACCAGCAATTCAACCCGCAACTCCTTGGCCGGCAATCAAGGGGAGGACGAAACCCACGTGCACCAATTACAGACATTGAACAATTGCTGTCGAACCTGGAGGACCAGCAGGAGGAGGCTGGAATAATGCAGGGCCGGATAAGGTGGGATGCTACACCCATTAAAAGTGTCAGCACCGATGCTGTGGGGATCGTTTCTGGAGTCGATAGCAGAAGATATTGACCCCTCACTTTTGGGAGAGTTCTACAGGTTTGCCTTGGTGATGCATTTATGGATGGAAAGCCTACAACTGGCATGGCAGAAGGAACAAACATAAGAGATACAAATTCCACAACCACAAGCACCACGTCCACAGCCTCAACTACCAGGCCCGTTCCCTGCTTTCCCTGTGCCTCCGACGGGATTACAACCGGGAGGCTCGGAAACAGTCTGGATGACTCCCGGACCCGGCCCTTCCACAACTGGATGATGGCATAGCTCCGACATATGGGACGCCATCGGGTCCCGCACGCCCATCCAGCACACCAGAGAGCAGTGTCAGAAACATAACGGGACTCTCGGATCTCAGCTTTACCATGATAATGGTTGGGATGGGATACAATTCTGAGCAGCCTCTGTGATTGTGAACTGAATTTCTGTACACAAGTGGATGACGCCACAGCTCCGAAGTATGGGATGCCATCGACAGGAACACCACGGGTTGCACAAGGCCATCCAGCATGCCACCGATCAGTGTCGGAAACATAACGTGACTCTCGGATCTCAGCTTTACCACGTTGGTTGGGATGGGACACGATCCTGATTAGTGTTATGTATTGTGCTGCGGCTTGGGCACCGGGAACCAGCGGGCTGACACGAGGGACCAGTGAAGTCAACGGCTGATCTAACAAAGCATTGTTTAATGAGACTTCAACACGTGCAGTTGTTCTCTACTCAATCACATCACATGGTGTCAGAGGCAGAACCTTAGACGGGCATGTCTCTACCAGGTTTGAAACCACCTGGTCCATTGAATTTGGAGGACAATCTTTCCGCTAATTGGAAGATATGGATTCATGCTTTCAACATATACACTACTGCAGCAGGAGTGCAGAGCAGGAGTGAGAAAGTTCAATGTTGCGTGTTTCTGCATGTTGCCGGTGCGGAGGCACAAAAGGTTCATCACGCTATGAGGTTCACTGCAGGCCATGTCGACAAGCTGAAACCGCTGAAGGAGGTGTTCTGGGAGTACTGTGAAGGGAAAACGAACATCACAGTGACTCGGTATAAGTTTAATACCTATAACCAGGGACAGGAAAAAATGGACACATACATGCGGGAGCTGCGACATCGCATTGGACAGTGTGAGTACGGGGAATTGGAGGAGTCGTTATGGCGTGACAGGCTTGTCAGCGGAATTAGGTGTGACACGCTGAGGGATCGGTTGCTCCAAACGCCGAAACTGACATTACAGGTGTGTGAAGAAATGTGCCGATTGAGTGAGCAGTTCACTAGTGACAGTAAGGAATACGCATTGGATTCGTTGCGGCAAAGTGAACCAGCACGACAGGCAGTGCGAGTGACTGGTTCGCAGTGGCAGTACGACAATCGGATGCAAGCTCGATTTAATCGGGAGCAGCAGAACCGGAACAGCGGCATCCAACCAAAATGGATTGGTGTGGCTATTCGCATCGTCGGGACCGGGATGCATGTCCAGCCAAAGGCAAGTCATGTGACATGTGCAAAAAGGTTGGTCATTTTGCAAAGGTGTGTCGAGGTAGAACGGCAGTAGTAAACGAAATAACGGGTGATGGCAGTGATGAATGGCAGGGCGAGCAATCGGAGATGGACCTGTTCATGGGAGCTGTACCAACAGATGGTGATGAGGACGAGGATTTGTGGTTTGCAACCAAACCGGTGGAAGGGTTTGACGTGCATTTCAAACTTGACACTGGCTCCGAAGCCAACATCATTCCCATGGTTGTGTTCAGATACATGACGTCTGCGAATATCACTCAGCCTCTGTGCTGGCTAGTGATGTATTCGGGGCAACGGATCAAGCCACTGGGTGAGACGAATCTACAGATACAGGGCCAGCGGTTGCATTTCCAGATCACGGGCAGCGGATGTCCCATCCTGCGAAAGGATGCATGCATGCGTCTCCGCCTCCTATCACGCATTGACAGCATGCAGATGGAAGGAAATGATGGCAGATGGGACAGCGATGACAACGAAGCAACGAAAATGGTAAAGACATTTCATGACGTATTCACTGGGTTAGGGACCATTAAGGTGGAGGCTAAAATACATGTCGATAACACTGTACAGCCGGTAATAGTTCCTCATGCCAATGAGAGTAGGGCACGCAAAGAGCTAGATAGGATGCTGGAACTAGGTGTAATTGTAGAAGAAACTGAACCGACTCCATGGGTGAATTCAATTACGATAGTAAAGAAAAAGGAAAAAATCCGCATTTGCTTAGATCCGACAAAATTGAATAAGGTAATAAAGCGAGGGCCTTATCCAACAAGAACTATAGAGGAAGTAGTTGAGAAACTGGAAGGGGCTAAATTCTATTCGGTTGTCAACGCAAAGAGCGGTTATTGGTAGATTCAACTCGATACTGAAAGTTTGAAGTTATGTACCTTTAATACACCATGGGGTAGATTCAGGTATACCAGGTTGCCATTTGGTATCAAAACTGCTGGCGATATATTTATTTACGAAATGAACCAGATTCTGCATGACTTGAAAGGTGTGAATGTAATAACAGACGATATTCTGGTTTACGGTAACTCGTTGCATGAGCACAATGAGAATTTGAAAGCGGTTCTTGAGTGAGCAAGACAAGTCAATTTGCGATTGAATCCAGCCAAATCACTATATGTAAACCAAGTGTTGAGTATGTAGGTCATGTAATTTCGGAGAAAGGCATAACACCCAACAAGGAGAGAGTTCAGGCCATAACTGACATGCCCACCCCCACAAACAAACAATCGGTGCAACGGTTTCTTGGAATGATCGCATACGTAGCTAAGTTTCTTTCCAATCTAGCAGAAATCTACTAAGCATCTGCGCATACTGACTAACAAGGAAATTGCATGGCATTGGGGGTCAGAGCAGATAAATGCTTTCGAGAAATTGAAAAGGATGATCACACAGGCACCCATTCTCCATTTCTATGATGTTCAGAAAATGATAACTCTACAGGTAGATGCTTCCAAATCGGGACTTAAAGCAGCTCTGATGCAAGAGGGGCAATTGCTATGGCTTCTAAAGCTCTTGCACTAAATTTCACAATTACATTTTCGGTAAGAAAGTATGCGTCGAAACTGATCACAAACCTTTGGTATCGATCGTAGAGAAGCCTCTCCATCAGCTGTCCGCTCGCATGCAACACATGAGAATGCATTTACAAAATTATGATTTAGAGTTGGTTCATATCAAAGGTTGTAATATGTATGTCGCAGATGCCCTCTCCAGAGACCACAGCACCAAGACCGAGCCAGGCGAGCTGTTTGACAAAGATATCAGCGTTGCGGCCGTAGAGGTCATTCAGAGTTGTATGCAGCAGATCAAGTCTGAAACATTGAAGGACCCCGAGTTAATTGCAGTAGCAAATATGGTCGACAATGGGTGGCCAGAAGACAAGCATTTAGTGCCAAAAGATGCATCACCATTTCATACATTTAGACACAAAATAACGAGGTAGGGAGAGGTGTTACTGAAAGGTAGTAGAATTATTATACCCAAACAAATGCAGTAAGCAGTGCTTGACAAATTACATGAAACACATCAAGGCATCATTAAGAGTAAAAGACTAGCGAGAGAGCATGTATTCTGGCCGAGGATAAAGACTTGATTCAGAGGTGTAGTTTGTGCCAGCAATACAGAAAACACAAAGAGCCATTGCAACCCCATGACATACCGTGCATTCCATTTAATAAGGTAGGGGTTGATTTATTCCAGATAGGGAACCAACATTATTTAATACAGATTGATTATTTTTCAAAGTATCCAGAAATAGTAGAGCTACAGTCTACAACAAGTAATGCGGTTATATTAGCAATGAAGCAGACATTTGGGAGACATGGGATTCCCGCTGTGGTAGTTTCTGACAATGGGCTGCAATTTGCAAGTGCAGAATACAGAAGCTTTGCGGGAGAGTACAAATTGCAAATGATCTTTTCCAGTCCGCATTATCCACAAAGCAATGGGCAAGCGGAGAGTCACATTCAAACGGTGAAGACGATGATGAAGAAGGCCATGAAGGAGTCAAAAGATTACAATCTAGCATTGTTGAATTTTCGCAACACGCCACTAGTAGTATTAGATGCATCACCCGCTCAATTATTGATGAGTCGGAAGCTCAGGTCAAAATTGCCAGCGCTAGACACACATTTAAAAGCTAAAACAGTTAAGATAAGTCAGTACCGAGTACAATAAGTTCAACAGGCCCAAAAGAAATTCTACCATCGGCATGCTGGGAAACAGTATAGGCGATTACATGCCGGGGAGCGGGTGCAGTACACCACACACAAAGGCGAGTGGGCTCCGGGGACGATAACAAAAGAAACTGGGAAAGAATCACATAATTATGAAATACGAAACAACAAAGGTTTCACAGCTAAAAGAAATCATAGACACATGTTTCCGACACGTAGTAGTGTTAATCAGAACCGTCAGTCAAATCAGGCCCCAGTAGTATGGCAATCTAGAACCATAGATAACCCAATTGCCGGACCAATTAACTATGTAACGCGGCGTGGGAGAGAAGTCAAGCCGGTGAGGAGATTGGGTTATCAGTAGAGCTAAGAAAGTGAGACGTTGATCAGCAATGTGTCGAGATAACAGGCCCAATTGAATTTGCGAGGCATATTAGGTATAACTAGGTGATAAATTTCAGTTAATAAGAGTGTTTAATCGTGTGACGGCTTGATACACTGAAAAGCAAAGTAGATTAATCTAAAGAATTGGTGAGAATTTGTATAGGGAACATAAATAGGTTGTGGCATATCGTGGGAATGGGAGACTGTATATCTATCGACATGGGAGATGTCAAATGCAAAACTGTTAGTATCAATGACATATATGTGTATTGTTAGATATTGTTAATATTAAGTTGAATTATGTATATGGAAATGTTCGTAAGGAAATCGGACTGAACTATGGAACTCATGGGTGCAATCCCTTTCATTTATTACACTCAAATGGTGGCATTACACCGAATCGAATCAGTTACATTTTATTCATGTTTTTTATTCCAGAGTTCATTCTCTTTATTATTTGTGAAAAGGGAGATGCTATGTATTGCGCTGTGGCTCGGGCACTGGGAAACAGCGGGCTGACACGAGGGACCAGTGTAGTCAACGGCTGGTCTAATAAAGCATTGTTTAATGAGACATCAACGCGTACAGTTGTTCTCTACTCAATCGGTCGTAATGCGAAGCATTACATTTGATGCGAGGAAAGGGAGAGACCCTCCCCCGCCCCGGGCTGTCGCACTGCGCTGACACCTCACCCGACGCCCCCGCGCGCCGCTCCCTCCCCCGCCCCCCTGTCGCGCAGCATTCGCGCCTCACCCGACGCCCGCTGCTCACCGCCTCTCGCCATCCCCCGGGCCGGCAGCATTCACACCTCACCTGCTGTCGCCCGTCCCCCTCCCCTTATAAGGCCGCCCGTCGGCCTCCCTCAGGCACTCGCCCTCCTGCCGCCTTCCAGCTCTCTCCCTTTTCTCTGTTGCTCCTTATGAGCCACTTCTTACTTTATTCTCATTTGCATTGCTCCTCATGAGCCTTTCTCTTCCTCTGTATACTCTGTTGAGGCGTCAATAAAACGCCTTCTTTCCACCTCGCCTTGCCTTCTTCCTTTTCGCGCATCACATCACAATTAGCAGGCTCTGTGATTGTGAACTGAACTTCTGTACATTGTGTTTATTGAGTTATGATGTAAATCGTGAACTGAACTTCTGTACATTGTATTTATTGAGTTATGATGTAAATCGTGAGTGATTGTGAACAGAGTTGTGATTGTGTACATATCATAGAGTTTATTATTATCACTTGTTGACAACAAAAATATGAAAAATAGGACATGTAATACAAGGACTAAAGAGTAAAGTTCTTATAACAACAATAAACAACAAGAAATAACAAACAAATTAAATTAATTTAAGATATCTTTATTATTAGCTAGGCTTCTTTTCATATCGCATTTGCAATAATAATACATATTTCATCCACAGGCACACACATATAACAATTGCACATTTCAATGTTAAGTACAATTCTCTTGTCACAATTTCATATCAAGTGGACTGGTTCACACTTCATAATAGTTCATATCATAACATCTTGCCAAGGCACCGATCCAGTCTCAGAAAGGTAATAGGCACTAAGATATTGCCTCTGGTATTTCGCAGCCATTATCTTTCTGTCCCCACATGGAGAGGATCGTTGAGTCTCCAGGCTCTAGGAACGATGTTGTGATTGATGTCCTCCTGGTCCATCTCTACGCTGTGACGAGCTGTGTACCGCATCCGTGTCAAATTATGTAGGCAGAAACATGCCAACACTATCGACATAACTGTCGCTGGTCTCTGTATCATGGTTGTTAGGAGGCACTGGTAGCGGTGAGCTAGAATCCCGAATGCATTTTCGACGATTCGGCGGGCCCTGAGCAGTCAGTAGTTGAAGATTCTTCCCGGAATTGTTAGGTGACGCTTGGAGAACGGCTTCATGAAGCATGTTCTCAGGGCGAACGCATAGTCAACAACTATGAAGTAAGGCATATCCCGCTCATCATGCGGTAGTGGTTCTGCAGCTGGAATACCAAGTCGTTCATTTTCTATGTACTGCTTCAGTTCTGAACGGTTGAAGACTTGAGCGTCTACTGCAGAGCCATTGCTCCCAACATCGACCCAAGAGAATTTGTAGTCACCATCCAGTAGAGCCATCAATATGATAGAGTGGAATCCCTTGTAGTTGTAGTACTCAGACCATCCATGGGCTGGGCATTGGATCGGGATATGTTTCCCATCAAGGGCTCCTAGGCAATGGTGAAACTGCCATCTTGTTGAGAACTGCTGAGCAATACCTCTCCATTGCGGTTCTGTAGTTGGAGCCTGGATGACCTCCTCGGCATACTCTGCAATTATAGCTTCACACACATCACAAATGGTGAGCGAGATGGTGTTGGGAGGAACTCGGAAACCGTACATGAGTTTATGATAGCTGTCACCAAAGGTTAGGTATCGCAGCGCGAATGACAGTTTCAATCCAGGTGTTAACGCCTTTCTGTAGAAAGTGTCCTGCTTCGTGATTCTGGGAAGGATGGGAAAGAGAACCTCCTCAAACATACCCAGATCCATGCGGAGAAAGTTTCTGTAGGCACGAACATCTTCGATACGTAACTCTTGCATTAGACTTGTGAACTGGCCAAATTGAATTCTTCTCTCCAACCATGGACGAACCCACACACTTCTTCTCTGTCTTCTCTTAAGTCTTTTGTGGATATGCAGAACTTGCAACATAATCATGTTGTTAACATTCTGTCGTTGATGGAGTTGTAATTGCCAGTTCAGCAGCTGTAGTTGCTGCCTGCACTGCCTCATGCATGCATCCATGATGTGGACCCTGTGAGAGCTGAATGAAGTGGACTTGCTCCTGTGTATATATACAAAAACGGGGCTCATCCTGGACTGATCCTTGGTAAACCGAGCTATCCGTGGTGATCCGTGGCTCATCTGTGCTCATCCGGGTCTTATCCGGGCAGTCCGGGAGTTGCCCGTGCCTATGTTGGGGCTAGTCGGGGCTAGTCCGTGCCTGGTCCAGGTTAAACCGTGGCTAAAACATGGCTCATCCGGTTTAAAAAACACCTGGACTGCCCGGACTGCCCTGGACGGTACACAGTCTACCCCCGTTTCTCCCCCGGACCACCCCCGGATGATCCCAGATTATCCCGGATTGCAATATTCCACAGATCACCCCAGATGTTTTAAACATTTTAAAACATCCGGGGATGACCCGGGATGAGGCCAGACCAGCCAAGGATCAGCAAGGATCACTGAGGACCAGCCACGGATGAGCCATGCATCATGCCGGATTGCCACGGACCACACCGGATCACGGATAGTAATGAGCTTAATGATTGGAATTCCTCATGTTTTCTTTTTGGCACAAGCAAAACGTAATAGTCGTGGCAGGGTGTGGTGGGCGGGTCCTAGTCCACGACTACCCGAGGCTTGCACCTCGGGAAAACAAGAGTTATCCATCATCTGTACCAAGGTAAGATTCGTCTAACTATACTATTTTACCTCGGTACTAAGCCTCGGCTACTCGAGGCCGAGGGAGAGATTTATGTAGCCTCATTTTTATCCTCAACCATCTAACAACATAATAATGTATCAGTTAGAAAACATAACTTAAACTGTTCACACTCAGGACTTCGCCGTCTTCCAGCCGGCGTGTGATAGGATCCTCTTTACTGAGATCCCCAAATGTCTTGCCTTCGAGGCCATAACCCCTCGCGTAGAGTGCGAAGCATAGCGTTGAGTATCAACGCCAGCTGCCTTGAGCACATTAATCGTCCATCTGGCGAGCGTGTCTCTGGAGATAGCCTTATGCGGCTTTATGAAACTTACCATAAACTGTCTGGAATTACGTATTCCTTTTGTCTTGGATATATAAGCCCTAATGGCTGACACTACCCACAGTTTCCTGTCATGTGGGAAACTATTTAAATGAATCGAGGAGAGGGGATCTCCTGTACTGTTTGATTTTAATAAGTTGTCCAAATCAAACGTGGCCTCCTTGTCATCAATGTCTAGGCCAGTAAGGAAAAAGGGGCAACACATGCTTGGGCCCTATGACCGGTAACCAAAAGTAACAATACAGCTAATTTGTAGCCTAGCTGTTTAATCGATAAATGTCTATTACTAGACCATTTTTGGAATAACTTAAATACCCCTGAGACCTTCCAAAAGCTAATAACCTATTGTTTCAGAGGGTTTCTTTCATATACTGATCTCATGAAACACTGACGAACTTCGTGTTTCCCAATTATTTCTCCGTCAATCCTTGGTAAGATGACCGATAGGGCTCATCGAGCTGCATTAATGGCTCCATAACCTAATCCATCATCCTGCATCATTCGTAAGAGGCAGAGTACCTCGGAAATGGAAGGTTCCATTGGCTTAACTTTATGTATTAGACAAAAAATGCCCCATTTGTGGATGGAATAAAATTATTTATGTAACTTGTTATTCTTTCTTGATTCAAACAAATCAATTTGTTGAACCAATATCGTCATTTAATGATCAGTACAAATGACCGTGCTGAGTAACTTTATCTAATCCAAACAGTCGTAAATATGTGTTCCGAAAAGAAATGCCAGAAGGAGTGTTTTTAAACACATCTCCGCGAATCATCAATGCTTTAAATTTATCTGCCTGCATGTAGGAAAAGTATAAAATCCTTGGCTCCTAAGCCTAATCCTTCCAACTGTCATGGGGGTGATGAAAATGGGAAATATTGCGCCTAGAGCGGGACTCGAACCCGCATCTCTTTGCACTCCGGGCCAGTGTGCTAACCATTACACCACCTAGGCTCCCTGATATCAACACACTCCCCACGCCTACCTGTCTATGTGGTTACTTGCCTGAGAGGTCAGTGCAGACCACTACACTCATCCCCCTGGAATTGTAAGTCTTGTAATGCTTACAATTACATACATACAGGCAATGCACTAACACATACATACACAGGGTAGGTTCAACAACCATACAGCGCAAAGCTTGTACAGGATCCTGATCACGGCAACCAGTGTCATGGGGGTGATGAAAATGGGAAATATTGCGCCTAGAGCGGGACTCGAACCCGCATCTCTTTGCACTCCAGGCCAGTGTGCTAACCATTACACCACCTAGGCTCCCTGATATCAACACACTCCCCACGCCTACCTGTCTATGTGGTTACTTGCCTGAGAGGTCAGTGCAGACCACTACACAACCATGGCTGCGTGTCTCAATCAGGAACTATCAAAGCCCTTCTTGCTACTCTGCTGATTAGGCTGAATATTTAGGAAAATGTAATAAAATTTATTTTCCCCAATCAAAGAGAAAACATCCACTTGCCAAAAATATAGGCTGTGGATGCCATGAAAACAATTTTATATGTTATTAATTCCTGATGCCAACAAAATTATATGTGGCTTTCCCAATTCCAAATTAATTTCACTCACTTATTATATGGGTTGGACACTGTCCCTCCCATGTTGCGAATGTAAGCCATTGATGTAGTACTATCTGTCAACATTTTGACATAGCCTTTGGGCATGCAGACTAAACTACATAACCGTAACTACACTGCTCTCAACTCTAGAACATTAATATGATTTAAACTTCTTCATCGGCCTTCAAAATTTTCCTTTAGTTCTATCTTATGCTAAATTCTTATCTATTTCCAGCAACTCCTAACTTAGTAAATGTTGTACCTAAATCATTTACTGCCTTTTGACAAGCTGCTTTTGACTGCGCACCAAAAAATGAATCATCAAAATACGGGAACATAATATGTCCTTCCCGCTCCATGAACGAAAAAATTTGTTTTAGGAACTTAATAAATAAGCGCGCAACACAAGCTAAACCATTTGGTAAACAGGTAAATTCATATAGTTGTTCATTCCAACAAACCTTACAAATGTTTGGTCTGTTTCATAAATTGGTCGGTAACTGCCTATGAGCAGCCCAACTGTGACTGGGCCATAATGAATGAATTATCAATGTATGGAAACAATACAGTTATTTTTTCCCTCCTGGGAAAAACTGTTTCCGTGGCCATCTGAGTTTGCCTTGCAACCTCTACTTGTTCTCTTCTGAGATTTATCTGAGGGCATTTGCTCCAGCTTCATGAGCCACTTTTCTAGCCCAGCAGAGCCGGAATTTGGCCTGCTTTCCTCCCCTAACACTGTGTGTACCAGGGAGGCTTAAACCCTCACCCTGGTGATGAGTAATTATCATCAGAAATGGGAGCCTCGGTCTTACTGCCCTTCATAGGCAACTAACCCTTAAATCCAAGATCTGTAACGATCAATGAAATTTAGAGTGCTCAACCAACTATTTGTTTGTTGTTTTCGTCCTAGAAAATCTATAATCATATCCAGACAGGTACCGTTTGTAACAGTACATACCCATGGTTAATAATGGCCAAAGTACCTCTCAAGCCAGACCCCCTGTAACCATCAACTGAAAGTTCGAGTGTGGCCAACCAACTAATTGTTTTTATTTACATCCTAGAACATTTAAACTCATATCAGGACGGACATGATGTGGCTTCAGCCAACATCTGTCTCCGCTCGGCCACGGGTGGGTTAAACATAATGTGGCTTCAGCCAACAATGCTCTGTGTTTGTCAATGAGCGGCATAACGTGATGTGGCTTCAGCCAACATCGCTCTCCGCTCGGCTTAAATGTGATGTGGCTTCAGCCAACATCACCCTCCGTTTGGTAACAGACAGCCTAAACGGGATGTGGCTTCAGCCAACATCGCTCTCCGCTCAGCTTAAAAAATGATGTGGCTTCAGACAACCTCAACCTCTGTTTGATAACGGACATCCTAAACGTGATGTAGCTTCAGCCAACATCATTCACCGTTTGGTAACAAACAGCCTAACGGGGATGTGGCTTCAGCCCACACCACTCCCTGTTTTTAATGGGCTACAAACATGATGTATTCACAAACATCATCACTCTCCGCTTGATCATAGGCGGGCTACCGTGATGAGGCATCAGCCAACATCACCCTCCAAATAGTAAGGGACAGCCTAAATGGAATGTGGCTTCAGCAAACATCGCTCTCCGTTTGGTAGCAGGCAGCCAAAATGGGATGTGGCTTCAGCCAACATCACTTTCCGTTTGATAACAGGTGACATAACCTGATGGGGTCAGAACCCTCATCGCTCTAGGCAACGGGAGGCATAAGCGTAATGTGGCTTCAGCCAACATCGCTCTCTGTTCTGGAACGGGCGACAAAACGAGATGTGGCTACAGCCATCATCGCTCACCGCTCGGCCACAGGCGGGTAAAATATTGATGAGGCTTCCCCATCATGGCTCTCCATTAGCCAATGGCTGCATACCTGTGAAGCCATCCTCTCTCTCCATTGTACAACGGCGGATTAAACGTGATGTGGCTTCCACCAACATCGCTCTCCGTTCGGTCACGGGCGGCAACAACACGAGATGAGGCTTCAGCCAACATCGCTCTCCGTTCAGCAACGGGCGGCAACAACACGTGATGAGGCTTCAGCCAACATCGCTCTCCGTTCAGCAACGGGCGGCAACAACACGAGATGAGGCTTCAGCCAACATCGCTCTCCGTTCAGCAACGGGCGGCAACAACACGAGATGAGGCTCCAGCCAACATCGCTCTCCATTCGGCAATGGGCGGCAACAACACGAGATGAGGCTCCAGCCAACATCACTCTCCGTTCAGCAACGGGCGGCAACAACACGAGATGAGGCTTCAGCCAGCATCGCTCTTCGTTCAGCAACGGGCGGCAACAACACGAGATGAGGCTCCAGCCAACATCGCTCTCCGTTCGGCAATGGGCGGCAACAACACGAGATGAGGCATCAGCCACCATCGCTCTCCATTCAGCAACGGGCGGCAACAACACGAGATGAGGCTTCAGCCAACATTGCTCTCCGTTCAGCAATGGGCGGCAACAACCTGAGATGAGGCTCCAGCCAACATCGCTCTCCGTTCGGCAACGGGCGGCAACAACACGAGATGAGGCATCAGCCACCATCGCTCTCCGTTCGGCAATGGGCGGCAACAACACGAGATGAGGCTTCAGCCAACATCGCTCTCCGTTCAGCAACGGGCGGCAACAACATGAGATGAGGCTCCAGACAACATCGCTCTCCGTTCGGCAACGGGCGGCTTTTTGAACCAAAATTCTTACCTGTGATGTGGCAATCACCACATCTACATACACAACTTCAACACAAGAAATACGTATTTAAAATTACTAGCTCATACAGGTTCTCATGGGGTCATGGGGGGCAGACACATGTTTCACACCATGCACAAATGCACTAGGCCAGCAAGTCTAGTTTTCCTGTATTCTTGGGTTTAAACTCATAAGAATAACCGCTAACATAGTAGCGATAATCAGGTCGAGCAACCGACCAGAAGTAAACAAACACGGCGATGTCAACTCTACCATACCCGCACCGAATCGGTTTTTCGCCAATAAATTCTTTAATATATTCACCAATATTCTAATACTCATAGAGAATATCTCGTTTCCTCCAGTATTCTTGGGTTTAAAGTCATAAAAACGCTACGAACAATAGCGAATATCGAGTCGGAAATCCGACCAGAAGTAAACAAAATGGCGGTCATACTTATAGTAGCGTACCGGCACACAAGTCGGTTCTACCCTTATATTTCTTTAAATACAGTCGCCATAATCGACAAATTCGTACAAACTAATCTTCATATGTTCACAATGAAATGTGGAAAAAATAAACATAAACTCACTGCGAATTCTGCACTTATTGCAGAAAAAAAGACTGCTGCTTACTCACAAACGTCCACCGTTCACGAGTGGAATATGCTAATTGCTGTACCGGATGTTGCTTCCTTCTCCCTCGGCCTCGAGTAGCCGAGGCTTAGTACCGAGGTAAAATAACTCATTAATGTTACTGTTCCAACATCGTCACAGACAGTCGGACATCTCACAATGAAGTGACTTGGGCTAACTTGCCACAGAGTGAACATTTCATAAAAACTTTGTTGACATTGAAAAGAAACAGTGGGTTAAATACTTCTGAAGGAAAAAAATGGACCACACTAAAATTAACATCCATCAATTTGACCTTATATGAAGAAGAAGAAGAAGAAGAAGAAGAAGAAGACGAAGGAGAAGGAGAAGGAGAAGGAGGAGGAGAATGAGAAGGAGAAGGAGAAGGAGGAGAAGGAGAAGGAGAAGGAGAAGGAGAAGGAGGAGAAGGAGGAGAAGGAGGAGAAGGAGAAGAATGTTTGACTTGGTCGAGGACTGAACCCACCACCTGTTGTACCAAAACGGACCTTGTGCTGCCTGACCACCGCGTCCGGTCTCTTCCAGGTGGAATGGCCTGCCATACAGACGCTGATAGTGGAGCAACGTGCCGGTGGGTTGGTTGGTTCTGGCAACATCTAAGGTCATATCAGGATGGGTACCAACTTATGACAGTGGATTGGATTGGAATGACAGTGTGCATTCATGGCGACTTTATAGTGCTGCCCCACTGGGAAATCAGGCCGACAGCACTTTGACCCGATATCCCACTGTCACATATCCTAACCAGTCAGTACCCTATCCTATTGATTCGGACAGAGGAAGCCTGAGACTGATGTGGGGAAAAGGGGGGAGGGGGGGTTTATTCAATACACATTATAAAGGTAACAACGGTTTAAGTAAAATGTTTAAATGTTTTAAATGCCATTTGAGGTGTGGGTTCAGTCCGCCTGCTCAATGTCTGCTGATGGTAGAGGTAGGATGTGGGAACCCGAGGAGGTAGGCCCGGGAGCCGACCCAAAGCACAATGCCAAGGCTTTCAGGGCGTCCACAGGCATGACCCTGGGGCGTCCGCGTCCACTGTGGCCTCCCAGGTCCCCTGGGCCATAATGGCAGAGAGGTCGACCCCCCTGGAGGAGGAGGCCTGGGCAGCACCCCTGTGGAGACCGTGGAGGGTCTACCTGGCAGCCCCCAGGATGTCGGCGGCCTCGAGGGCAGCCCGAAGCAGGGGCGTGACGTCGTGGGCGGTTAGCGGCATGCCGGCTTGGGCGAGGAATGCCGGGGCGTCACCTGAGGCGGACACCAAGGCGACTGCCCTCTCCCACATGCAGACGGGGCACATGGGCGATCCGGGATTGATTGATTGATTGATTGATTGGTGGTTGCTTTACGCCGTGTCGGCAGCATAGGCCATATTCACGGCGAGAAATGTTTGTTTTTTGTTCAAACCATCGCTTTTACATGTAAAAGCAGACAATCAATTATGTGCCAATAGACACTCATTAAATTATAAAGCTCACAATCATATATTTGTGGTCAAGGGAAACAAATTCCCATAGAAAAAGAAAAGTTTTATTAATAATTGATAGAATCTATTCAGTAAACTATATGGTGTTGGGATAGTCCAGCTGCCCTCAAAAAGGCTAAAATGTTTTCCTGTTTTACCTTAGTAAAAAGGTCATGCATACTGTCTGCAATGTAGAACTGTTGGCACAGGGCCAAAAAACCAACGGAACTTAGTAAAAATGTGTGTTTGAGTCTCAGTGGGGACTTACACCCAATACATTCAGGGGGAGGTTCCCCCATGAGCAGAAAAGCATGTGTAAGCCACGAGTGGCCAATACGGCAGCGGCTAAGGACCACTTGGTCCCGCCGACCTCCCGCATGAGTCTGTGGTGGCTTTCCCACAGATGGTTCAATTTCTTGAAGTTTATTAATGTTTTCATCCCACTCATGTTGCCATTTGGATTTTATGTGGATGGCTATTAGTGGTTTCAGATCAGAGTGAGGGATCAGACATGGTTCAAGATCACAGTTCAGGGCCTTTGTTTCCTTGTATGCTGGCATGGCCAGGCACCCAGCACAGGTGGATGTCATACCCATCCGTTGTCAGTTGGTTCATTTTATAAATGACCGTTGCTAGAATAGGGTGATTCGTTTTCAGTCCAGCAACAGCCAGGAGGCAAGAGAACGAATCAATGTATATAACAGTTAGTGTGGTTGGATACCTCGATACACTCCGACGCGAGAATGAGTGCTCTGCAGTGAAAATCGAGCTCTGATCGGGCAAACGTAGCCAAATTTTTCCCGTCGGGACTGCCGCAGCAGCTACCCGGCTTTGGTCATTCGAACCATCAGTGTATATGGAGAGGTGGTCTGCAAACTGGCCTTGAATCTCTGCATGGAGTCCTTGGTACTCGAGTGGATGTGTCCCAGACTTCCTCAGTTCCGTGAGGCGGAGGATAACCGATGGCTTTCTCAACGACCACAGGCGATCCGGGAATCGCGGGGACGAAGAGCGAGACAGCATGCGCTGGGGTTGGGGTGCGGATGGTCTTGGAGGACGAGATTCAGATGCGGAGGCCACCACCGGCCCGCCGAACGTCATCGAGGCACAGCGTGTGCGGGCCTCCCCACAGGGCGTGGGAGGGCGACAGCAGGTTAGACTGCTGTATGAAGGTGAAATATGCGATGACGACGGCCGGCCATGGGGCGACCCCGAGGTGCCCTCAGAAGCGCATGTGGGCGTAGATCTGGGGGATCATGTCTGGGGTGATGGCGAGGGCCCTCCTGATGGGGAGGGCAAAGAGCTTCTCACCACCCTTCCTCACCTTTTCCGCGAATGCCGCATCGAACGGGCCTAGGTCCCCGCCTGCCTCCCATCACCAGGAGCAGCCGCCGGAGAGGGCATTCGCCACCGATGCGAGGGAGGGAAGCTCACGGTGGAGGTGGGCGATGAATTGGCCGATGTCGTACGGGGCCGGGGCCAGGTGGTCGATGCCCCGCTCGAGCATGAACTCCAGGTACCTCCTGGCATGGCGATCGCGGTTACGCCAGGTCCTGGGGCCAAGGGCGACGCGGTGTAGGGTCATGAGGTGCTCGTGTGCCCTCCGGCCGTAGTCTGGGGAAGAGAAGTTACAATTCATGTCTGGGGAGTGAGTGGCCCTTATGCGGGCGATCCCCCTTATGCCGCACTGCTCGCGAACAATATCTAGGGCGACACGAGAGTAGTGCGCACTGTAAAGGACATGCTGACACCGTGAGTTCTGTAACGTAACTGAGTTTATTTGGAATAGATCCTTGTGACGTCATGAGGCAATGCGATGGGGGTGTTCGGATACTCACATACATCACATCTTCCCCTTTGAACAATTGATAACATTTTAACAGGTATAACCTTAAGACGCCTTTATGGACACAAACACCTGTATGATCAAGTGGTCTCTTATGATAGATGTTTAATATTTACATGTGACCATTCCGTTCGTCTTATGTTAACATTTGTCATAATGTCATATCCCCCCCTTTTTATACAATCCAAACTTAGTCCCAGGTTTTGCAAAAATATTACCTGCATGAGTAAAAGTTCCACGCAGCGGTAACAAACTTGACACTCACTGATACTATTTTACAACTAGTAACACATTAACGCTTTCTATTTCGGGCACTGCATCTGCAGGCATCAAACGCTAAGAACACAAGCAACGTTTAACTGGTAACTTATTTGGTATGTATCGACATTACAACATAGCTATCATGAAACAAGGGTGATGTATAAGCATGAGCGGCCATTTGCCGACACATACGTGTATTGATAGCGTGCTGAATTACATTCTTTTAATATCACCCATGGGATTACAGGTCATTAACAAGATATCGACACACAAAATCTTACTTGCTAACATATTTGATTCGTAAGGCAATGTAACTTAGTTCCCCAATACCATGAGGGCACGCAGTTTGTTTAAAGTGTCGTTTCTTACACAATGAATGTCTTGTGTCCATTCTTTGTTTGGAACCTCATTGTCCATAACGGACCGGAGGTTTACATACTCTTCCGTATTTTGTTGCATACGTTAAAGATCTGCTTATACTAGGGGATTTGCCTCCACCAACAATGTCATGTACATTTGGGTTATGAGGTAACCTATCATTGGGACATTTGAACAAAAAATTTCTGTTACGTCGTAACACATTCTGACGTTCATTTAACACTTTGTACAGTCTTATCTGTCCATCACCCGTGCCTACAATGTGTCCCCTTTGCCACTCATTATTATGATTTCGGTATCTGACTTTGTCACCTATGTTTAAAGATGGGAGATCCTTACCTGCATGTTTGTCAAAGTAGAACTTCTGCATGTTTTCATTACGCTTAAGTTGAGGCAATTTGGATGGGACGGACGGGTGTTGCTTTAAGGTTACAATCCAAAATAGGTACTTTAGTCCTCAACCTGCGTGACATCAATAACTGTGCTGGCGATGCGCCAACGCCATCTAGTGTTGTGTTTCTGTAGTTTAGTAGCGCTATTTGTACGTCCCGACTATCCTTAATACATTTTTTTATTATTCTTTTTATTGTTTGTACGTACCTTTCGACTAGCCCATTGCTCTGAGTGTGCATGGGGCTCGTGTAAATAGGCATGAAACCATATGCTAATGAGAATTTTTTATATTCTTCACTAGCAAACTGCGGTCCATTATCTGATACTACATACCTAGGTATGCCATATCTGGCGAACGTTTGCTTTAATGCGTCAATCACTGATTGACTCGACGTTTGCAGCAATTCAATTATGTCAGGGAATTTGGAATAGTAGTCTACTATCAACAAGTAATTTCTATTTTCGACATGAAACAAGTCAACACCGACCTTGTGAAATGGCATGTCTTGTATCGAATGATTTACCAACGGTTCTTTTGCCTGGACATTTCTGAATTCTTGGCATATTGAGCATCTAGAAATTTTATCCTCTAATTGGGCACCTAAACCCGGCCAGAAAACATTATCTCTGGCCAGTTGCTTACATTTAACTATGCCTAAATGTGACTCGTGTAAAGTATCTAAAATGCTGGGTTGTAATGCCTTGGGAATGATAATTTGAGCCCCTTTTAACAACAACCCATCATATAAAGTGATCTCATCTCTAAATGTATAAAATGGTTTTACATCAGGATCGACATTTCTGTTTGTAGCAGGCCATCCTGTTAATGCCAAATATCTTAATTTCTGCAGTGTCTGATCCTGCTGGGTGCTCTTTTTAACCCGCTGGATAACATCCATCCCTATATCTACTGCAGCCACCGAAATGTCACAATCAAATAGGTCGTTTGGTTTTACACTGGACGTATGGGCTCGTGACAGGGTATCTGCAAAAAACAAGTTAGATCCCTTTAAGTATGTGACTGTGATGTTATAATTCTGCAGCCTCATTTGCATTCTCTGCATTCTAGCTGATAATTGGTCTATGGGTTTAAGCATGATAGCTACGAGAGGCTTATGATCGGTTTGGATAATTATGTCATTACCATAAATATAATCGTGAAACTTTCGGCATCCGAAACATATGGCTAACAATTCCTTCTCAATGACCGCGTAACTGATTTGCGTTTTATCCAATGCTTTCGATGCCATAGCTACAGGTAGTTCATGTTGAAATAGAGTCGCGCCTTCCTGGCGGTTAGTGTTGAACAAGCTTTGAGTTTGCCATACGTGTAGTGCAAAGCATTTGTTTTTATTCAAAATTAATAGAAATGCAGAACCCTAACCTTATCGATTTAATATAATCCTTTTGGTAAACATGTTTTCTATATGTGTACTAAGCGGCTTGTTTCTATTTGGTGTAGTTTTAGAGATATTTAACGTTTTCTGTAGGAAGATTGCTCACCGCCATTGACAATGCCTTGAGTTTGCCGTACGCGTAGTGAAAAACGTCAGTTTTATTCCAAATTAATAGAAATCCAGAACCCTAACCATATCTCTTTAATATAATCTTGTTGGTAAACATGTTTCCTATGTGTATTCCAATCAGTTTGTTTCTAGGTGTTGTAGTTTTAGAGATATTTAACGTTTTCTGTAGGAAGATTGCACACGACCATTGACAATGCCTTGAGTTTGACAGCTGTGTCATATACTGTTCAACAACCACCACTTGGAGCGCCACAGTCGGCATCTGTTACATGGTGTAGTATGGGAGTTGTCCCTCTCATCTGATATTTAGACGCGTCAACCTGGATCACGATCTTCTCTGACTTATCAAAGTATCTGAGAACCGGTGCTTCAGTCAAAAGGTTTTTCAATGTTTGAAATGATTCAGCCTGTTCAGAATCCCAGTGCCATGCCACACTTTTTTGAATTACCGTTCGCAACGGTTTCATAATGTTCGCCATGTTAGGGATGAATTTACTCACATACCCTACCATGCCTAGGAAACGCTGAACTGCCACCTTATCTTTTGGAGCTGGCATGTCCACTATTGCCTGGATCCTGTCTGCATTTGGTTTTAGGCCACCCAAAATGAGTAAATGTCCCACATAGTTTACACTATTCCTGCAAATTTTAGACTTTTTAGGATTCAATTTTAGGTTTACTTGTCTTGCACGTTTTAATACTGCTTTCAAACGTACATTATGCTCTACTATGCTTACACCGTGTACCAAGATATCGTCAGAAATGACATGAACTCCGGGCAAATCTACTAATATACTATTCATTTCTTGTATGAACACATCACCAGCCGTTTTAATTCCAAATGGTAGACGTGTATAGCGGTACCTGCCCCATGGGGTATTAAAAGTACAAAGCTTGGAGCTGTGGGAATCCAATTCTATCTGCCAATACTCACTGTTAGCATCTAACACCGAAAAATAATTAGCCCCATGTATTTGTGCCACTACTTCTTCTACAGTTCGTACGGGGTACGGGCCCCGTAGAATTGCTTTGTTTAATTTAGTAGGATCAAGGCAAATCCTGATCTTTCCAGGTTTCCTAACAATCGTTATAGAATTTACCCATGGGGTCAGCACTATCTGCTTAACAATTACACCTAACTCCACCATTCGGTTTAACTCTTTTTGATCATCAACAATTGACATGGGTATTCTGCGCGGGGGGTCTATGACAGGCACTACATTTTCATCAACATAAATTTGTGCGTTCACTTTAATTAAACCTAAACCTTCAAAAACATCAGAGTAAGTCTTTACTAGTTTTTGTGCATCTATGTCAGTCTGTACAGCATCTAGGGTGTCTAGGCGTGTTAACAGGCCTAGGGCGACACAGGCCCGTTTACCTAGAATGGCACTCCTGGCATCTGTCACTTGGAATCTCAGTTCCTTCCCGTTGATTGTCAATGTAGTCTCCCCATTAGGCTTGATCCGATGACCTCCATAAGTCACCAACTGGCACATTGAAGGGGATAATGTATCACTTGTTAACTGATGGTAGATATGCAGAGGCAGGATGTTGGCCTCCGAACCAGTGTCTAACTTAAAAGACACGTCCTTATCAGCAAAACGAATGTGGCATACCATAAGTCACTGGTATCCACATCGTCTCGGTCGACAGATCCTATAAACAAATCGCCATCGTCATCCATCACCCGACACTGTAGACGCTGTTCCTCCCTGTGATCTGGGTCGATATTAACTTCATAAACTGGAGCATCCTGTTGCTGTCTCTTCTGGAGTCGACATACTTTCACAAAATGACCGATTTTGTGGCATCCTGAGCACTCTTTACCTCGAGCTGGGCAGCTACCTTGTTGATGTTGGTACCCACATCGACCACAACGTCCAGTTGCTACGGCAGCACTACGGTGATCCCGACTTGTTGATGGCCATAACCAAGGAGATGCGCGCTTTTGAAATCCTCTCCTGACGTAACTCGAATCAACAACATCGACCTGGCTATCTTCGTTCTTGGTCACCTGTGACGATTTAATCTCACTTAACCGACACAGCTGGATGCATTCTTCCAATGACAATGTAGGCGACTGCAACAACTTATTCCTCAGGCTATTATCTTTTACTCCACAGACAATGCGATCACATAATAAAGATGCTTCCAATGTTCCATAGCAACAATATTGCACGCGATGTTTTAACTCACGTATGTATGAGTCCATGCTCTCGCCCGACTGGTTAAATGAGTTAAATTCGTACCTGACAACTGTTATATTGGTTTTGCCCTCGCAATAGCTAGTAAAGGCGGCAATTAACGGTGCTAGTTTGTCCTTTTCCGCAGGATCGAATTCAAATGTTCTGTGGATCTTTTGGGCCTCGGTGCCTGCTACATGCAGAAACATGCAGCACTGCACCTTCTCCGATTTACTCGACACACCTGCAGCAGTCGAGTATATTTCAAAAGCTTGAAACCACGTCCGCCAATTAATGGCCATTTTTTCATCTAAATTTAACGGTCCTGGTGGTCTTAATCCTGTGAGCGCCATGTCGAACAGATTATCCCGTAAAATCTGACACCATGTAAAGGACGTGCTGACACCGTGAGTTCTGTAACGTAACTGAGTTTATTTGGAATAGATCCTTGTGACGTCATGAGGCAATGCGATGGGGGTGTTCGGATACTCACATACATCACACGCGCGGCTCAGAGCATCCGCGAGGACCAGCTCAATCCCCGGCTTGTGGTGGACTGCGATTGTGAAGGACCCGAGCGCCGGGATGAGCCATATCTCGCGGGCGCAGGTGCCGAGGGTTGGGTTGATGCCGTGGCCCGACTTGAGGGCCTGGGCCGAGGCCGCGTTGTCGGCTTTGATGACGACCTCATACCCGCCCGGGGCCTCTGGCCTGAGGGTCTGTACCACCAGGACGAGGTTAATGGCCTCGAGCTCGTGTATGGTTGAGTACGCGGCAACCATCGCCTCGTCGTAGGCTTCTGAGAAGCACCTGTCCCGGGAGAAGGCGCCCTCGATGGTGAGGCAGGAGTCGCACTCGATGACCCACTAGGGGTGAGAGGGGGGCGGGACGAGGCAAACGCCATTTCCTCTGGTCGCGAAGTCGCAGAACCAGCGGACGTCGCACTTGAGGTCGAGGTCCACATCAGTGGAGCTTGTTGCGGGGGCGGCGCGTAAGCTGCGAAGGATGCGGCACATGAACTTCCTGGCTGCTGGCACGCAGGTACTTATGTGGGCGAGGTGGCCCATGAGCCGCTGGAGCGCCTTCCCAGTAAGGGAGGGCCGCGCTAGCCAGCGCTCGCAGTCGCCGATGATCTCCTGGAGTTTATGGTCTGGGATGCGAGGAGCAGTGCCTTCGTGTCGAGCTCTATCCCCAGCCAGACCAGCTTAACGGTTGGGGGGCAGCGCTTGCCGGGGGCGAGGGCCAGCCCAAACGTGGCACAGATCTCGCGGAGGGCATCGAAGGCGCGCATCGCCCCCAAGAAAGGCGCCCCGCAACCCACGAAGTCGTCCACATAGACGAGGCTGAAGAGACCGCATTGCTGTAGGATCCATGACACCACCGCGGTCATGCAGTCACAGGCCGCACCTGATGTGCGGCAGCCGAATGGCAGTGCGATGTTGAGGTACAGGTGGCCGTTGATGGTGATACAGAAGAGCGGGCTCGACAAAGGGTCTGCTCGAAGCTGTTGGTAGGCCCGGGACATGTCTGCGGCCAGCAGAATGTGCCTCTGCCCTAGAGCGACGTGTGGCGGCCCATGTCGGAGGCCCATGTCGTTGGTATTACTTGGTAAAAACTGGTGAGCTGCTCGTAATCTCCTCCAGTTATGAGCGAAATATGCTAATTGCTGTACCCGGATGTTGCTTCCTTCTCCCTCGACCACGAGTAGCCAGAGGCTTAGTACCAAGGTAAAATCATAATTAATAATGGTCTTTACTTCTAGTAATAGTTTTGAGAGTAGTGTGGGCCATATGTGGCAAGATCTAGTTAGTTAGTCTAGTTTTTCTACAGGTAACAAACCGACATTTAGTGGTAAATACTCGATCACTCCTGTAGACCCATATATATAGTATAGTTATACAAATCTTACCTAGGTATAGATGATGGATAACTCTTGTTTTCCCCAGGTACAAGCCTTGGATAGTCGTGGCCTAGGGAGAAGGAAGCAACATCCGGGTACAGCAATCTTCACCTAATTATTCAGGATAAAAATGAGCTTAATGATGGAACTCATAATGTTTTCGTTTTTGGCACAAGCGAACGTAATAGTCGTGGCAGGGTGTGGTGGGCGGGCCCTAGCCCACGACTATCCGAGGCTTGTTCCTCGGGAAAACAAGAGTTATCCATCATCTGTACCTAGGTAAGATTCGTACAACTGTACTATTTTACCTCGGTACTAAGCCTCTGGCTACTCGTGGTCGAGGGAGACCTTTATGTAGCCTCATTTTTATCCTCAATTATCTGATGAACATAGTAATGTATCAGTTGAAATATTATAAATTTTGTACATCTCACACGATCTTCTTAATTGGTGAGTAGGCGGGTTGCAACCCCGCTTGTCTTTTCTAGTCGTTTGTTGTAATGTTTTGCAAACAACCTTGCCGTCTTCCAGCCGGCATGTGAGAGGATTCTCTTGACTGAGATCCCCAAGTGTCTCGCCTTTGAGACCATAGCACCTCGCGTAGAGTGCGAAGCATAGCATTGTGTATTGACACCCGCTGACTTGAGCACGTTAATCGTCCATCTGGCGAGCGTGTCTCTGGAGATAGCCTTATGTGGCTTGATGAAGCTTACCAAAAGCTGCCTGGAATTCCGTATTCCTTCTGTCTTGGATATATAAGCCCTAATGGCTGACACTACACATAGTTTCCTATCATGTGGGAAACTCGTCAAATGAATTGAGGAGAGTGGATCTCCTGTACGGTTTGATTTTAATAGTTTGTCTAAATCAAACGTGGCCTCTTTATTATCAATATCCAGGCCCTGCAATGAAAGGGCAACAATCGTTTGGCCCTTATGACCGGTTACTAACAGTAGTAGTACGGCTAATTTGTAGCCGAGCCGTTTGATCGATAGATGTCTATTACTAGGCCATTGTTGAAATAACTTAAATACTACTGAGACATCCCAAAACCGATTATATTTTGGCTTTGGAGGGTTTCGCTCATATACAGATCTCATGAACCAATGGAGAACCTCATGTTTACCGACTGTTTCTCCATTAATCCTTGGTAGAATAACTGATAGTGCACATCGAGCTGCATTGATGGCACCATAACCTAGTCCGTCATCTTCCATCATCCGTAAGAACCGGACTACTTGGGTGATGGATGGTTCCATTGGCTTAACTTTGTGTATTAAACAATAAATGCCCCATTTCTTTAAGTAACTGGAATATAATTTGACTGTTCCTGGTCTCCATGCATAGGAAATCAACCTATTCTGGGAGATTTTATCTAGTCCGAATTTTTGTAAATATTTATTCAAAAAAGGAATGCCAATAGGGGCATCGTGGATACATCCCCCAGAATTGTTACTTGGCCTTGGTGTGGTAGGTTTGGTGGCCCTCTGGGGAATTTTAGAGAGTCTTTCGCTCCCCATTCTACTGCTGCTCGCCAGGGTTGAGTGTTCCACTCTGGCACTATGAGCACTGCATGTGCTTTGTCCAGCCTGATCTTCCTGGCTACTCTGCTGATTAGGCTGAATGGGGGGAAGATATAATAAAGATTTTCATTCCTGATCATAGAGAAAGCATCAACTTGCCAGGCGTCTGGCTCTGGATGCCAAGATACATATTTGACCACCCCAGCTGGCTCCGCACCCGCCACCACCCGCCCCTCCGACCCATCCCATTCCAGAATCCAGACACGCTCCCAGCCTGATACGCGCATCCCCTTTAACCAGGAGACCCACGGAGCCCCCTGCCCCTCTTGGAACCGCGAATACGCCTCATGCGACCGGGCAGGGGCGGGGGAGACTCATGGGGAGGGGGCGGCGAGGCAACGACACGCATGCGCGTACTGCGCCAATGTCAGAAAAATCCTCACCAGTCATTTGGAGGCCGTCTGCCTGAGCAAAAGAGGCCGTGATCGCGGGGCCTCCGCGCCCTTGGCGGATTTTTGATCCGCCGTACCCTCCAGCCCAGCCCGGAGGGACCCAACCGGCCCCACCCAACCCCCCCCCCACACACCCACAACCGACCACCCTCACATCTCGCCGCTTCCAACCCTACCCCGGGAACCAAGACCGGCACCGGTAGCGGCCCGTCCCGCCCCCTGCGGCGACGGAACCACCACACCCGGCATCACAGAGACCCCCTGCAACACCCATACGACAAAACCGCCACCCCCGTGACTGCACAGACCCTCCCTCAGACCACCTCACCACAGCCAACCACCTCTCCACTTTCATCTATGCCGACCACCCGGCCACCATACACCGCGGTCAGACCGCAGGCCCCTCCTGTGAAGATGCCGCCACAGCCGCCCCGGCGGCCCCCACGCCTTCCCGGAATCGGCCGGCCCGCATCTGGGGGCCGCTCAGCCGGGCCCGCCAGCTAGCGGCCATGACCAGGCCACGAACCTCCCCACACCGCCCTCTCCCAACGACCCCCCCGTGGCAGGCGTCGCCGCCGCCTGGGGGCCTCCCCCGGCGACACAGCCTACCTCACCCACCTTCCCAGCCTCTCCCCCGATCCCGAGAGCCACACCCCCCCCCAGCATCCCCCTTCCCTCCAACCTCCACATCCCCGCCTGGCACGCCCGCCTCCGCGACTACCCCGACCCAGCCCTCCTTGATCTCTTAGAGTTTGGTTTCCCCTCCAACTTCTCTGCCTCTTCCCCCCCCGCCCAACCTTTACCAACCACTGCGAGCCTCCTGAAAACCTCCCCCCACATCCGTGAATTCATAAACACCGAGCTCGCCCTCGGGGCCCTCGCAGGCCCCTTCACCGTCCCCCCATTCACCCCCTGGACCCAGGTCTCCCCGATGATGACCCGCCCCAAGTGCGACCCGGGCAAGAGGCGGGTCATCGTCGATCTCTCCTTCCCCCCCGAGGGGCAGCGTAAATGCTGGCATCCCCTGCCGGGAATACCTCAGCAAACCCCACACATATACCCCCCCCTCCATCGCCGACCTCGGGCGCCGCCTCATCGGAGAGGGCCCTCAAGCATACCTATGGTCCGCGGACATATCCCGCGCATATCGCCAGCTCCGCGCTGACCCCCTCTCCTGCCCCCTATACGGGATCACCTTGGACGGTAAGACATACATTGATCTCGCCCTCCCCTTTGGCTGCCGCTCCTCGGGCGCCGCATGCGTCCGTGTGACGGCCGCCGTCGCCTGGATCATGAGGCGCGACAGATATCACACACTTGTATACGTCGACGACTTTGTCGGGTGCGAGGCCTCCTACCTCGGGGCTTGCCAGGTGTTCGACGCATTCCTCGCCCTCGCCGCTGGCCTCGGGCTTGACGTGGCCCCGGGCAAGTGTCACCCCCCCGCTGGCCGCCTCACCTGGCTGGGGTTCGCCCTCGACAGCGAGGCGATGACAATTCGCATCGCATCCGACAAGATCGACGACCTCATCGCCTCCTGCGAGGCTCGCCTCACCAGACCTGCCATAACCCGCCGCGAGCTCCAGAGCCTCCTCGAGCGGCTAAACCACATAGGCAGCTGCATCCTCCCTGCCTGGAGGTTCATGAGTCGCCTCCTCGGGGTGCTCCGAGGCTGTTTCGGCTGCGCCTCCCTCACCCTCGATGATGACGCCCTCCGGGACCTGAGGTGGTTTGCCCTCTACGGCTGAGGGTCTAATGGCCTCCACCTCCTCCGGGCCCCGGAGGGCCGCTCCTACGTCATCGAGTGGGACTCTTGCCTCTCGGGCGGGGGCGCCTACTCCACTACGCACTGCTACACCCGAGGATACACCTCGGCGTTCCGGGTGCGCTTCCCGGATATTCACAAGCTAGAGGTGGTCAACCTCCGTGCCCTCCTCCCCGAGGACGTCGTGGGGGCGACGGTCGTCATAAACACCGACAACATGGCCTCCGCCGCCTCGCTCGACACCGGCCGCGCCCGGGATCCTACCCTCGGGACATGCGCCCGGGAGCTCTGGCTCCTAGCCGCCTCCCGCTGCTTCACACTCACTATCGTCCACAAGCCTGGGGCGGAGCTCATCCTCGCGGATGCCCTCAGCCGCGCCCACCTCACCGGACCCTGGGCCGAGGTGGCTCGCGACGGGGCGGCCCGCCTCGGGCTCAGATACGTGTATCCCTCTCATGATGCCTTCCCCTTCAACCTGGGGCTCTGATTCAGGCTTCTCCCCGACCGATGTCACTCACCTCTGCCTCGCCTCCCTCGCCCCCACGACTTGGAGGAACCACCGGCAGCAGGCCCAAGACTATGTAACCTACTACGTCACCCGAGGACTCGACCCCCTCGCCCCGACCAACTTCGACGTTGCCGCCTATGCTGCCTCCCTCTACGCCCACGGGCTCGACCCCCGCCTCCATCAAGAACTCCCTCTCGGGGGCGCGCTCGTGGGTCGAGGCGGCAGGGGGCGCCCCTTCGGCCTTCGACTCCACCCTCGCCAAGGACGTTTGGCGGGGGGGCGAGCACACCTCCGGCCACGTTCGCCGCCAGGCGCCGCCTCTCATGCCACGCCACCTCGCCCTCGTCATATCCCACCTCGCCCAGGCGCCCCCCGCCTCACTCGTCCCCCGAGCCGCCCTCCTCCTTGGGTACTTCGCCATGCTGCGGCAATCCAACCTGTTCTCGCCGAGTCCCGAGGGTTGGGGCGGCCGACACACGATTGCCCGCGGCGATATCCGCCTCGTCCCCGGGGGCCTCCGGCTAACCATCAGGACCTCGAAAACCATCACCGGGCCCTCGGGGGCCATGGCCCTCTTCATCCCGACCTGTCCTCGGCCGGACCTCTGCCCAGTCGCCGCCTGGAACGCCACCATCCTCCAGCGCCCGGCTCCACCTCAGGCCCCGGCCTTCATCATGCCCTCGGGTCGTCCCCTCGACCCACGCTCCCTCGTGACGTCCGCATCCATCTCTTTGATGGTGGACTCTGGGATCCCTTTGATCCCCGTGTACTGCTCGGAGAGTTTCGTGATGATCTCCCCGGACTTAAAAGTGTGGAAATGTCCTTTGATGTTTTTACGCATCAGGGTGCAGGTGTTTATTTTCTTGCGCTTTTCCACGCGTCACTTTTTCATCACCTTGCCAGTGATTTCCACATATTTACCAATATGTTCTGTGTCCGACTCCGAATCAGTTGTCGTGGAGTCTGCCGACGAGTCAGAAGAAGAAGACTTGCACTTCTTCTTCTTTGATTTGGACTTCTTCTTAGTCCGCTTCACTTTACGGACCTTGTTCCGTGCCTTGTAGTACTCGTCCCCCTCAGACGAGTTTTTCTTTGCACGCTTGCGTTTCTTTGGATGGAAATCCACCTCTGAGTCGGTCGTCTGTTGAGGGTCCGACGCGCCGTCCCATTCGGACTGGTCGGATGGAGAGGCATGGGATTTAGCCGAGGCCTTACTCGTGGGACTCGGGAGCAGCTGTTGTAGCTGCTCACGAATGAGTCACACCACATGGTCAACCGCATTGGACAGCCCTGCCTCAGGCGAACGGTCACATGACTGAGCGGACTCCAGTCCAGGGGTCGCGTCCCCCTCGCTCAACGTGTGTGGTACACCTTATGGTACCCCGCTTCGCGGCCATCTCGAGTCGTCTGTAAATAACCAAAGGTTTATTAATACATACTCGAGGAGCAACTAAACGCGTGGAGCAGTGCTTAGCGTGCTTTATAGCACTAATGGGTATTAAGACTGTATTTACACCGGTTTTAATCCAGGCGTGGTAAGCTAATGGTATGTCGAAAGTGCAACGGCTGGGCGAACCAATACCGAAACCAATCGAGGGGTAGGGACCAGTGTACTGATCCCTCCCACACTCTCTGTAACATACACTTCTTCCTCCCGTGACTACTACGCCACAAGTTGAAGAAAATGCTATGAAACTCGGAGGTACGCATTAACCTTGGGAATCTATTAATATTCCCGAATCTATCTAAGCAATGATTTGACTCCAGCCAAACATCTCTCCGTTTGGCAACGGGCGGCAAAAACAAAATGGAGGTGCCTCCAACAAATCTACGGCACCGGATAATAGCACAAAATCATGAATAACTAAGTTAACATGAGAAATAACAACCTCAAAAGTTGATAAGTGTGTGCTATATGTATTCATAATCCTCCGTGTAAGTTCTTGATCGTGTAGTTACTCTTGATTACTGGTATTACTTGGTAAAAACTGCTGAGCTGCTCGTAACGTCCTCCGGTTATGAACGGAATATGCTAATTGCTGTACCTGAATGTTGTTTCCTTCTCCCTCGACCACGAGTAGCCAGAGGCTTAGTACCGAGGTAATATATACATATATATATATAAATTATATACATATATATATATACATGTATGTATATATGGGTCATTCTCAGAAACTGTGGACCACATATTTGGTTTCCATATTACATTGTTAATGACTTTGCCCTATGGCAGGGACTAAGTCAAATAGTTATTGTTTTAATCTGCTTAGCGAAACTGCATGTCTATCCCACCAAAAATATCCAAGATATTCTTATATGTGTGCTAAAGTGAAAATGTGAAATTTTGCATATTGACACTTACATTGCATCTACCAAAACATTTTTTTTAAACATTTTCCTTGTAAGACACAATTGTTTTTCCTAACTGTAATCAATAAATGCTTGCATGAATTTGGTGTATGTGTTGAAATGATGCTGTGGATGTTATGGATGAATGTTACACGGTTAATTTTAACAGCTTTCTCAATTTAAATATGATCAACATCAAAAACTGACCAAAAATGTCAATTCTACCATATGCACAATATATAAAGCTACATAATATTATGAATATGGCTTCTGCTATCATTTGGAATGTTTTTGGATATTATCTGGAATGTTTTCACTTTGGGTTTCCATGTCACAAAAGTGGTAGGACTACCGTTTCTGAGAATGACCAAGCCTGCTCTTTTCAATTTTAACACTATTTTTTTAATTAAGTCATGCTCCTAACTAACATAATTTGATCTTAGCAGTGAGTAGTCACGCTCATAAACAACAGAATTTGATCTGAAGCAGTAGAATATTCATTGTACATTGACATTGTGCTTTCTGTTGGTCGTTTTTGTTTTATTGACGTTTGCACCTCATAAGTATTGTACTTCTGCTTTCTCCTTTTTCATGTGAAAAAATAACTGATATAAATATCAACTTGTGTGTACATTGATCATGATTGATTGGTGGTTGCTCTACGCCGTGTCGGCAGCATAGGCCATATTCACGGCGAGAAATGTTTGTTTTTGTTCAAACCATCGCTTTTACATGTAAAAGCATACAATCAATTTTGTGTCAATGGACACTCATGAATTTTGTAAACTCACAATCATATAGCTAAATAAAAGTCTAAATGATAGTATTATTCACTGATGAAATTTGTTTAAAAACCTATATGAGTTGGTACAAACCAGCTGCCCTCAAAAAGGCTAAAATCTTTTCTTGTTTTACTTTAGTAAAAAGGTCTTGCATGTTGTTTGCAGTGTAAAATTGTTGGCGCAGGGCCATGAAATCTACACAGTTTAATAAAAATGTGTTTTAATGTCAGTGGGGACTGACATCCAATACATTCAGGGGGAGGCTCCCCCTTGAGCAGAAAAACGTGTGTTAGCCACGAGTGGCCAATATGGCATCTTGTTAAAACAACCTGGTCGTGTCGCCCTTCCAGGCGACTCTGCGGCAGTCCGTTCACGGAGGGGGTAATTCTATGGAGTTTGTTGTCTGGGTGTTCATCCCATTCGATCTGCCATAGATTCCAAATGTATTTTTGAATGGTAGGTTTCAGATCAGAGTGGGGAATATGACAGTGTTCCAAAGGAGCAGTCAGGGCTCGAGTGGCCGCTTGATCTGCTCTCTCATTTCCTGGGATACCCACATGACTAGGCACCCAACATAGGTGAATGTCAAATTTTGCTATTGAAAGAGAGTTTAGTTTAATGAGTACTTTAAGTAGTATTGGGTGGTCCAGTTTCCTATTGTTTAAAGCCTGAAGGCAGGAAAAAGAGTCAGAGAAAATGATGAATTTATGACTGGCTGAGGTTTCGATGCACTCTAACGCGAGTAGGAGTGCTCGTGCCTCAGCAGTAAAGATGGAACTCTGATCTGGAATACGCGTACCTAATTCACGTCCGTGGACGATTGCTGCCGCAGAGACTCTGTTGTCTGTCTTTGACCCATCCGTGTAAACGGCTAGGTGGGCGCTAAAAGCACTTCGCACATCGATAAAGCTTTCATGATATGACAGTGGATGCCTTTGACTTTTCTTTGACATGGCCAGCTGGAGGATGATGTTTGGTTTCCTCAGCTGCCAGGGAGGAACATCTGAATATTGTGAGGGTGCTATGTTAAGTATATTTGCCCTCAAGGCCTCCAAATGAGGCTTTATTCTGAGGCCTAACGGCTTTATGTATGTTGGCCTTGATTCATAGAGGTGTTCATATGGTGGCATAAAAATGGAGTTATATGCAGGATTTAAAATATTTCCTTTTAATTTTATCGCATATTGCATAGACAGTTTGAGCCTTCTACTCTTAAGGGAAGGCTCTCGGCCTTCGACATAAAGGCTATGGACGGGCGAGGTTCTAAACCCCCCCAGGGCCAGCCGAAGGCCTTGATGGTGTATAGTGTCTAACTGTGATATGTATGATTTCCTGGCTGAACCATAAACAATACAGCCATAGTCCAATTTTGAACGTATTAAAGTTCTATATAATTGGAGCAGAACAGTGCTATCTGCTCCCCACTGTGTGTGGGCTAGAACTTTTAAAATGTCCAGTCCCTTAAGGCACCTGGACTTTAAATACTTTATATGAGGGATAAAAGATAATTTGTTGTCAAAGATGACTCCTAAAAACTTGTTCTCTTTGACGACTTTCATGGGATCATTTCCAATTGTTAAATTAGGTTCATGGTGCAAAGTCCGTAAAAGACAAAAGTGCATGCAAACGGTTTTCGATTTGGAGAATCTAAAACCATTTTCCATTGCCCATGAGGAAAGGCTATTTATATTTAATTGGAGTTGCCGTTCTATAGTGTTCATATTTTTACCTTTATAACATATTAAAAAGTCATCTACATAGAGACTGCAGGATACAGTACTCTTAATGGATTTGACTATATTGTTAATTTTAATGCCAAAAAGCCTAACAGATAGAATGCTACCCTGAGGTACACCCATCTCCTGATCAAAAGGATCATGTGGAAATAAATATTGTATTATTATTATTGCTCACGCGTGTTTACAGCAGTGAGAGTGAACTTTCCCGACAAACTCTGCTTTGTTTTACCCTTCGTGGTGGTTGCTGAGCGGCTGGTAAAAGAATGCCTGGATGTCCGACATCGAGAATTGGTGTGTGCATTGGTATTAGATAGTCCTGGGCCGCGTTCAGGGTCCGTCTCGGCCCAGGTAATGGTGTTTCTGACATAAGCATATTCAGCGCTCTATGGAGCCACCCAACCAGCCACGGTGCGACCCAACCAGCCACGTTGAACTCGTTTGAGCTCGTTTAAACTTGTTTCCGGTACAAAGGCTAGGGGACCAGGTTGGAAAGTGAGTGATAATAGATGAAAACTCCTATGCCTCTGCATGAGCAAATAAATGCCAGGGGACCAGGCTAGACCTCCACAGAGCTAGCAGTGTAGTAAAATATTATTTGACTATGTTGCTGTTGTTGTTTGTTCAAACATTATCACATATTTATGTATCTTTTGCACAGATTAAATTGTTTGAAGTATATTTGAAATTGATCTACATTGATTTCTGTTTAAATCACACAATATCACTACTTAATGAATGGGAAACTCATCCTGCAAGGGTATGCTCGATATTACCCAGTGGGAACTCGTTTTTCATCCTTTCGTCGCTGTGGACCCTTCTCGTTTCTGAAGCCATTTGCAACACCGTTTAGTTGATAAAGCTGTACACCTAAACACGGTTTGGCGGCCATCTTGACCTAATTCCTGTTTGCAGGTACACAAACGCACATGGCAGTATCATCAGTGTGTGGCAGTGAGCAATCTTCATAGAGAAAAAGTTAAATATCTCTAAAACCACACAACCAAGAAACAAACTGATTGGAATACACATAGAAAACATGTTTACCAAAAATATTATATTAAATTGATATGGTTAGGGTTCTGGATTTCTATTCATTTTGAATAAAACTGACATTTTGCACTGCTGGTACCGGCATACTCAATGCATTGTCAATGGCAGTGAGCAATCTTCAGAGAGAAAAAGTTAAATATCTCTAAAACCACACCAGCTAGAAACAAGCTGATTGGAATACACATAGAAAACATGTTTAACAAAAAGATTATATTGAATTGATATGGTTTGGGTTCTGGATTTCTATTAAATTTGAATAAATCTGACGTTTTGCACTGCGCGTACGACAAACTCAATGCATTGCCGATGGTCGAGAGCAATCTTCACACAGAAAAAGTGAAATATCTCTAAAACCACACCAGCTAGAAACAAGCTGATTGGAATAGACATAGAAAACATGTTTACCAAAAGTATTATATTAAATTGATACGGTTAGGGTTCTGGATTTCTATTAATTTTGAATAAAACTGACGTTTTGCACTGTGCGTTCCGGCAAACTCAAGGCTATCAGGCTTTGTTTACCTATATCCGGAAGTGGCCTCGTTCTCGCGAAATTAGGACATGCCCATATAAGGCCAAACCGTGTTATCGTGTATTTACCATTATGCACCGCTAGTGACCTCTAGTGAGTGTTGTATTTACTTGTCTGGATGCCATCAAAGAGCGTGTATATAAACAGATGAGAGGGACAACTCCCGCGAAAATCGGTAACACAGGTTACAGTGGCATTCCTGGCGGTTAGTGTTGAACAAGCTTTGAGTTTGCCGGTACGTGCAGTGCAAAACATTTGTTTTTATTTAAAATTAATAGAAATGCAGAAGCCTAACCTTATCAATTTAATATAATCCTTTTGTTAAACATGTTTTCTATATGTGTTCCAAGCGGTTTGTGTCTAGGTCATGTGGTTTTAGAGATATTTCACTTTTTCTGTATGATGATTGCTCACCGCCATTGACAATGCCTTGAGTTTGCCGTACGTGTAGTGCAAAACGTGTATTTTATTCAAAATTAATAGAAATACAGAACCCTAGCCATATCAATTTAATATAGTCTCATCGTTAAATATGTTTTCTATATGTGTTCCAAACAGTTTGTTTCTATGTGGTGTACTCATACTCATACTCATCCGCTTCTGATTTTGTTAGGCTTATAGCCTGTATCAGGTCGATGCATGTCAAAATTTGATTTACTAGGATTAAATGCATCGAGTACCGGATGTGTGCAATATTGCAGCCCCCTCCAATGCTTATCCAGTCTGCCTTTGAAGGCGTTGACGGAAGGCGCTTCTATGACATGTTCAGGCAATGCGTTCCAGGCATTTACTATCCTGTTACTGAAGAATAGCTGTCTGACAGGTTTTATTGCTCTTTCCTTCGTCAGCTTGTATCGATGACCTCTAGTTTTACAGTTGGCCAGCTTCAGGTATCTAGCATCAACCGCATATCTTCCAGTGACGTGTTTGAATGCTTCTATTATGTCTCCCCTGGCCCTTCGGTAGTATAAGCTGGGTAGGTTGAGAATCCTGAGACGTTCTTCGTATGGTAGTTCTCTTATGGTTGGTGATAACTTTGTAGCACGTCTCTGTACACTCTCGATCATTGACATGTCCTTCTTGAACTTCGGTGTCCAAGCCGTGTTGCCATACTCAAGGTGCGGCCGGATCAGTGACGTGTACAGTGTCTTCACCGTGTCATTGTCTAGATACGTGTACGAGCGGCGTATCATGCCTAGAAGCTTGTTCGCTTTGGTCACCTTTTGTTCACTGTGATATGAGAAGGTGAGTCCGATGTCCATGTATATGCCAAGATCTTTCTCTAGTTCTGTCACTTGGAGCTGGACTTCTTCTCCATCTTGGTGCATGTAGTAACTGAGATTTTCATTTCTGTTACCCAGGTGCATGACCTTGCACTTCTGTGCATTGAAACGTAGTTGCCACAGGTTGGCCCAGTCTTCAAGTGCAGTTAGGTCTTTTTGTAGCACCTGTTGATCTTCAGGGCTGTTAACCTCCATATACAGCTTTGTATCATCCGCAAACATCTGGATGAATGCATGGATGACCTCGGGCATGTCGTTAATGAAACATATGAACAGTAGGGGTCCCAGAACACTTCCTTGCGGAATACCACTCAACACTAATGCTGCCAGGGATTTCACACCATTGATAACTACGTGCTGTATTCTTGCATGAAGGAAATCCTCGATCCAGGTCCATAGTTTTCCAGTAATACCGAAGCTCTTCATCTTCATGAGTAGGCGTTTGTGGGGCACACTGTCAAACGCTTTGGCAAAATCTAAGTACACTGAATCTACGTTGCTGTCATTGTCCAGTGCTTCTGTCCATCTGTCTAGAACTGCCAGTATCTGGGTTACACAAGATCTCCCCTTGACAAAACCATACTGGAACTTTGTCAATAGTTGGTTCTGGACGAGATGGTGCATGATCTTATCATGTATTATAGACTCCAGTGTTTTACATATGACCGAGGTTAAACTAACGGGTCGGTAATTTTTAGCCTGATGTCGGTCGCCTTTCTTGAAGATCGGGGACACATAGCCGATCTTCCAGTCTCTAGGTAGTTTCCCTTGGTCGATTGATTTTCTATATATATTGTACAGTGGTTCAGCTATTATAGTGTGTAGTTCTTTCAAGATTCTCGGGGATGCTCCATCCGGGCCTGCAGCTTTATTTGGATTCAATCTGGATAACTTATTAGCTACCTCGTCTATGGTAAAATCTGTATCTTCCAAGATCACATCTGTTTTAGTATCTGGGATGTTTGGCATATTGGTTATGTCTTCTCTCGTAAAAACTGAAGAGAAGAATTTATTTAACACTTCTGCTTTGTCCTTATCTGTAGCGGTGAGACTGCCATCTTCTCTGGTATGGTGTGCAATTCCGGATCTTGTCTTCATCTTGGAGTTTGCATATCTGAAGAACGCCTTTGGGTTTTTCTTACATTCCTTGGCAAGTTTTTTCTCAAACTCCCTCTCTGCCTTCCGGCATTCCCACTTGGCCTGGTTTCTAGCCTTGGTGTACACTCGGTAGTCGTTACCGTCTCGTGTTCTGCGCCAAGTGCGAAACGTCTTGTTCTTTGTCTTTACCTTTTCTCTGGCCTTGGCTGTCATATATATAGGTATGTTTATCTGATGCGGTTTCGACTTAGGAATGTGGTTCTCTGCCAAAAGTTTAATATTGTTCATGAAACTGAGCCACATTTCATCCAGATCGGTACCTTCCTGATTCCAGTCCATTTTGGCAGCATCTTCTCTCATGGCTGTGTAGTTTCCCTTGTGGTACTGGAACTTTGGTGTTATCTTTGCAGGTCGTTCTGTGTAGCACATGAAATCAAATGTGATACATGTATGATGACTCTTGCCAACAGGTGCATTTAGGGCCACATTGTCCACCATGCCTTCTTCATTGGTGATCGCTAGGTCTAGCGTATTCGGCTGTTGGTTTGCCCGGTAGTGGGTTGGATCCATTATATGCTGGTGTAAGTACAAGTCCCTGAGTGTCTCAACAAATGCTGTAGCTGGATTTGTTATTGCAGTTGGCATCGTCCCCACTTTCCAGTTGATCTCACTGTAGTTAAAGTCTCCTACGACAAGGATATGACTTGTCCCTAACTCCATAGCATTCTTCAGTAGGGTCCGCAGGTGGTCATGGTTCTCCTTCGAGCAGCTTGGCGATCTGTACACAACACCCAGGAGGAGTTTGTCTGTACCCTTTAAGTTCAGTTCACACCATAGCGACTCTTCAAAGTCATCTTGTCCTGGAATTTCCTTTACACATATATTAAGGTGAGATCTTGTGTATAGGATCACTCCCCTTCTGTGATTTCTATCAATGTTAGTATGGTGATCGTAGCCTTGAATTACCAGTTCATGTTGTTCTGGGTCCATGCTTCGATTTTTATTTAAAATCTCTGTTAAGGCGATGATATCAGGTTTATACTCCGAAATAACCTCAGCTAGTTCTAGTCGCTTATTCATAGTTTTAGAGATATTTCACTTTTTCTGTACGAAGATTGCTCACGGCCATTGACAATGCCTTGAGTTTGACAGCTGTGTCATATACTGTTCAACAACCACCACTTGGAGCGCCACAGTCGGCAGCTGTTACATGGTCTAGTATGGGAGTTGTCCCTCTCATCTGTTTATATACACACTCTCTGATGCCATGTTAGTAGTCAACCTTTATTGGTTCTCACAGTTAACACCAGGTGGCAGCACCACACTGTAGTCTGCTAATACTACATCTCCCTTTTTTGGGTATCAATACATTTTACTTAACCGTCATAAACCCGACAAAATATGTAGTTTTTTTTACTCTGGTGGCGCCATCTAACGGTAATAATGTGTGAAAGGGTGGCTTATGATGTTTGTGTCGACATAAGTGGGGAAATGAGCCGCGTTTGGATGAATAAACGTGTGTTTAATAATACCAAGCTGCTATCTAAAAAGGGTGACATTATATTAACAATACTTGTATAATGACCGCACACGTCATCTCTGAACATTCAAGCCCATGTGATTTGGTCAACTGAGGCTCTTCTCACAAAAAAAAAATGGTGACCGTCACGGTGGACGCGCGCGAGTTGGTTTAGCAGGTTTTTTTTTACTAAATACACCATAAATCGAAGGAATCTTATGGAATTATTTTAAAGGATTGTTTGTTAATATGTTTTGTTTATTTTGTTAAAGTTTTGTAATCGATAAATATATCAGTTAAATGTGTTAGAGTGATCATTAGTTAGAGTGCTTGAACCTAGTATTAGCCAACAGTACACAAACGCTAAGTTACATTCAATCCCTCCTTGTTTCAAGTTGCACAGCCACATAAAAACATTTATTCATGAATACTCAGCCTGGTTTGATGGAGCATATAAATTCTCCACGTCAATGGGGTACCATTTTGTTTATCAACACCATTAGATCTCCATTGTCTTTGATGTGATCTATTTTGTTGAATTGTTTCTCTGTTCAGTGGACGCACGCTCTCATTCCCAATTTTAACTGTCAGAAGCTGACACTGTCCTTTCAGTAAGTATTAATAAATAAAAGTGATGATACTGAATTCACCAACAAAACGTAACAAAAAAACCCGGTTTGCCTCAAAAGAAAACATCTACAGAAATGAATGGCGCAGGAGCATATGAAGTGTCGGCTCTGTCAGATGATGACCTCAGAGCTCAGTTGAAGGACCATGGAATCAACCCTGGACCCGTCTTAGAGTCGACACGCTGGGTCTATGAGAAGAAGCTGTGGCGCATACTGGAGGAGCGTGTGCACAGCGAGGCGGTACAGGTCGATTCACCAACACCTATACCCGAACCAGAACCACTGCCGCGTGCCATGCCACCAGCACTACCGATAAAGCCGGTGTTCAGTGACCAAGATGATACCAGTCTCCCCACCACTCCTATGACGGACCACACCTACTCCAGCTGTGCCACTCCACCAATCATTGGACCCAGCGGCCTAGATGCGCCACCTTCTGCCAAGCCCATTCCGCGAGGCCCTCCCACACCACCTCGGAACATCGTCAATTACACTCCACATCCAGTTGCCATCACCTCTTCGTCCAGCCTCCCCACCACCACAATCACCTCCTTTTCCACGCACAAGAACAACAACACCATCGCCAACAGGTCAGTTTCCCCACCCCGTGTGCCCACGCTCACCGAAACCGACAAGGACCCCAAGTCCAGCGACGATGAGTCCATTGACACACGCCCAGTAGCCACAGCCCAACCAACCCCCCACTCCAAATACCCCACCAAGGCGGACTCTTGGTCCAAGGTAGTTCGAAAGAACAAACGCAAGACGCCCACAACCGCTACACCTCCACAAACCGAGTACCACGGTGATAGCCGCCGCCCCAAGAGGTTCCTCGCCCTCTTCCTCTTCAATGGCAAGTTAGAAGACACACTGAAGGAACTCGACAAGTTCGATCGCACCCAAGGCACTACCCCTCTCTCCCTTGATAAATACCCTGACCACCTGGTCATTGGTACCAAGACACAGTTTTCCCTCGACAGACTCCAAGCCTCAACAAATTTTACGGAGATGCGTGGATCAGCCAAGACGCACCACTATGTCATCTCTGGCCTCCACCACGCATAAACCCCGCCGACCTGATCGGACGACATTCCATTGTCAGCGCCTCCCGGATAAAGAAGGGAGACATTGCCACTTACTGTGCCAATGTCTTCACTGACCATCCAATAGACACCACTTGCCGGCTTGACTGTGGAGCCTACGGTCTCCTACGAATCACCACTCGTCACCTCAGACCAACCTTTTGCACCACCTGCCAACAATACGGCCATTACAGGCACGAATGCAAAGCCACTGCCGCTGTCTGCACACGCTGTGCCGCTCCGGCGCACATTGCCGCTAACTGTGAGGCACCCATCAGGTGCTCTGCCTCCAAAGGTAATCACAAAGCCAAGAGTACAGACTGCCCAGTGTGCATCCAGCTGTGGAAGCAGCTAAACCCACCCCTACTTCCCCCTCCTGCCTGTCCCACTCCCCCCACCCAACCTGAGGCCCCCCCTACTACTGCCCTGCCTGTCCAACCTGATGCCCTCCCTTCCACTGCCCCTCCTTCTCCCTCTGCTTCCTCCTACCCACTCCTCACCACCTCCAACGCATTGTCCCTCCACCCCAGCCCTGCCCCTCTGCCCCCCTCACTCCTCTCCCTCAACCTCACCGCCCCCAAACCCAAGATCTGCCACCCCTACTCCTCCCACCCACAGACCAGATCCATCTCCACTCAAACTGTAGCCACTGCTGACTCCTTCACCCAAACCACCTTCCCCTCCACACCAAGCGACCCCCCTGCCTCCGACCCAAATCCCACCCCTATATTCCTCCACATTCTTAATGCATCACTTTCCAGCATAACACCCAGAATCTCAGTTGAGGCCCTAGCCTTCGGCTTAATTAACTGGCTCCAAGTCGACTCCATCATCCAGCATCTCCTTCCGCATGTCCCAAAAGACCTGCCAGCTTCTTTTTGTGCTGCCCTGACAGCTCAAAATGGAGGTACACAATAATGCCCCCACCAGCCCGCACTCCCATCCTCGTTCCAGTAACAACTCTTTAACCATTCTCTCCTGGAACTGTGCCGGTCTGAAATCCAAGATAGCTCTTCTTGGCAACACCTTAAAAAGAGAGAAAATTGATGTCGCACTTCTCCAAGAAACCTTCCTCATCGATCCACCCCATATCAAAGGCTACACCACATACCACATCCCCACAGTAAGACGCGCAGCGGCAGGCAGACCCTCACGAGGAACCACCACATTCGTAAGCAACCACATCCACTCCACCAAGATCCCACCCAACAGATTCAACCCTCATGCTGACACCCTTCGCATACGTCTCCACCTAGCACACTCCGTCATGGATGTATACAACATTTACAACCCTGTCAACACTACTTATACTCTAAACCACATCTTCCGGGCCCTCGGCAACGGCACAGATCACCAGGTTGTCATGGGAGACTTTAACACCCGCCACTCCTCCTGGGGACGCAACAACGTCGATTCCCCTCATCGATTCCCCTCGAGGCTGTGTCCTCCTAGCAGAGATGCTCGACACAACATCCCATTCTATCCTCAATGATGGCTCGCCTACCTACAGGGCAAGCACATCAATTGATCTCTGCATCACCGACTCCTGCCTTGCAGCCGCAGCTTCCTGGGAGCTCACAACACTATACTCAGACCACCACGCAGCTCTCCTCCGCACCAATGCACCCAAAGTCACCCACCCCACCATCACCCAGATTCAACCTAAACCACGCGGACTGGGCAACCTTCAACCTTTGTCTAAAAAACTTAATAGACTTAATATCACATGTGATGAGTTCACAACACTCACTTACCAAGCAATGACAGACACCATAAAGCAAACCATCTCCTGTAATCACACTGGCCGCACCACCTCCAATGCAATGAGGAAAGCAAAAAGATTCTGCAACAAACTCCTCTACAAGCTACGCACGAACCCCAACTGAGGCACTGAGAATCTCGTTAAAATAGCCACCAGTTGGGCCAAAGATGTCGAGCTTGCCAAATCAGACAGGAAGTGGAAACTTTGGTGTACCAAAATAAACTCTCACACCACCTCCAGACAACTCTGGCGCAAACTTAACAGCATCCAGGGGAGACTCACCAGCCCCCCACTCTACCCACACCCTGGCCAAATTGCAGCAGAACACAACAAAATGTTCACGGACAGAACAGACCCTGCAATCAACCTCCCTTATGCCCACCAACAAGCGCTCACCAGGAACTCCACCTGGAGAGCCGACCTCATAAAGATATCAACAGCCACACCATCCACCCATAATCTTGACACCCACCTGACCAGGGCTGAGCTTGACCGAGCCCTAGGCAACACCACAAAGAAGACAACCCCGGGAGCCGACGGAGTTCCTAACACTGCATGGACAAAGTTATCTGCCACTAACAGGGAAACTCTCCTCCCCCTCCTCGACAATATCTTCTGCAATGCGGACATACCCCAATCTTGGAAGGATGCTGATATCATCCCCATCCCCAAGAAAACCCCGGGCGAAGTCAGACCCATCTCCCTTCTCCAATCCCTCGGGAAGGTTAGTGAAAGAATTGTCCTCGCCCGTCTCCAGATGGTCACAGAAGACCCCACCACTGGCCTACCTGAGGAGGTCATCGGCTACCGAGGAGGACGAGGCACTCAGCATGCCATCGCCACCCTCATTGAGAGCATTTCCTATGGCCTCGATAATGGAACCAAAACAGCAATCATCTTCCTTGACCTCGAGAAAGCCTTTCAGCTTATCGACCACATATCTCCGAAATTACCTCCATAACAGGCGAGCCAGAGTATGTGTCCAAGGCACCTCTTCTCCCTACCTCAAACTAAAAAATGGCGTCCCCCAGGGTGCAGTGCTCAGCCCCCTCCTCTTCAATGCAGTGATGGCATCTCTCGTTAGGAGGCTTAAACAAGACCTAGCCACCCGAGAGATCACAGACACAACCATAGTCTGCTATGCAGATGACATCGCCATCACCTGCTCCCATGCGATCAACGCACAGGATCTCGCTGAGCAGGTGCTCCACCTGGTAGGAAACGCCTGCCGGGACCTTGGACTAAAAATCTCCCCCACCAAGACCAAGATCATGCACATGTTCAGAGGTCAACCACTTCACCCCCTCTACCTAGATGGATCCCCTATCGAATGGGTCTCCACCTTCGACTACCTAGGTATCCGTCTAGACCGAGACCTGAACATGAGAGCCCTCTGCCGCCACTTGGCCACCAGAATGACCAACAGACTCCTCCTCATGAAGAGGATCTCCAGCTTCTCCTGGGGTGCGCCGGACAGTGTACTCGCACTCTTCTACCGTCAGGCAGTCCGCTCCCTCTTCGACTACGCTGCGCCCACACTCGCTCTCACAGCCCTCGGGCTTGACAACCCCCAAACTCAACTACCCAAGAACAAGATCTTTTTGAACGAGTTCCGGAAACTTGAGAACATCCAACACCGGGCTGCCAGGCTTGTCCTCCGTGTTCCAGGTACCACCAGGATCGAGATCCTCCTCCTTGAATCCGGCCTCCCTCCACTCCACCTCAGAGGCAAACAACTTCTCACCACCCATCTCACAAGAACCCTTTCCTCAGGCCTTTCAACAACAATCCGCAGAGCCGCGGCCTACCTCCGAGATGGGACTCGCGGTCACCCTCACATCTCCTACCGTCTCAAGGACGCCATCACCACCCTCAAGGACTCCCACAAACTCCACATTGCAGACTTCGCCCCAAGCCCTCACAAGCCACCTTGGGTTTCCATCCCAGTGGAAACCCGAACCACCAACCTAGTTGCTGCCAAGGCGGCTTACACCACCCCAGAACTCCACTCCCTGGCTCTCGAGGCCATAACTCAGGCGAAGGTGGAATTTCCTCTCGCAAAGACTGTCTACACTGATGGCTACCTTAACCCAACGTCAGGTAGAACAGGAGCCGGAATCTTCATCCCCTTCTCCAACACAAAGAACACCACCAGGGTGTCAGACTTTGCTTCCACTCTCGATACCGAACTCGCCGCCATTCACTTGGCCCTCGAAGACCTCCACAACTCAAGTGCCATCATCATTACCGACTCTCTGAATGCCATCAAAGAGATCGCCCGCCCAAATGCCCGACACTCCCTTGCCGACGCAATCCAGATTAAAATCTTGACCAGACATCAGGCATACCTCAACACAGTCCTGCTATGGGTCCCCTCGCATATAGGACTGTATGGTAATGACCAGGCCAACTGTGCCGCTCTAGCCGGTGCCAACCGAGCAGACGTAGAGACAGCCATCCTTCCATCCATCACCAAACTGGCCGCCGCCGCTTCTCGAGCCACCACCAAACTCTGGGAATGAGCCACACAGAAGGAACAAGTACGGAACCCTTATTCAATAAGCTGGCTCTGGTACACCCTGGTCAGAACGAACATCCCCCATCCAGTCGGCCTTCCTGCTTCTACACAAGTCGCCATCAACCGCTTCAGGACTGGCTACCGCCGTTGGATTGATGTCCCCAACCTCCAGCGCTGTCCCTGCGGAACTAATATCTTAAATGTGGCCCACATACTCGCCTCATGTGGCGCCGTCGACAGATCTGCCATCAGCGACTTCATGGAGGATGCTGACCGCCAACTCAGCGACAATAGGGCCGCTCTGGCTATCCTCTCCAGGATTTCCAAGTCATCCTGCAATGCACTTGCTCGCTTCTACCGCCAGAACGCAGACATCATCAACACTGTTGGTCGCCCAGTTCATGACATCGGGGACTAGCAGGCCCCACCTCATCGCCATAGCTACTTGGTGCCACTACTAACTAACCACTAATTTTCACTGCAACAAACAGGTAACCCCACCCTCTACCTAACTAATCCCATCCTCACTTCACTTCTTCCTCTGGCCTTGGCCGGACTTACGGTGCATACTGGTGAATCTGGAGGGACTGAAGTTTGGATCCTGGTCGAGTCAAACCAATGACTTATAAAATGGGTACCTGTTGCTGCTCGGCGCTTGGCGTTATGAAATCAGGACAGGGACTGGGCGCACGGTGTCAGGATAATGTGACTGTGTGGGACATCGGGTCATGGCGCCGGCGGCCTGATTTCCCAGTGGGGCAGCACTATAAAGTCACCATGAGTGCGCGCTGTTACAAGTCGGTGCACATCCTGGTATGGCCTAGGGTCTTACTGGGGTGCAAAACTACACCAACCACCCAGCCTCCCCCGGCCCTCTCAGAGGACTGTGGTTGGACTCTTAGGCTGCCTTTTTCCTTCCTCCCCCCCCCCCCTCCCCCTACCCCTCAATTCCTCTGATCACTACACACCGGAAGCCAACTCCCGACCACATGGGACTGCTTTCAGTGGTGCCCATTCAGTGCTGCAGATTTGCAGCCTTCAGCGCACCAATGCGACTGAAAACTCCCCAAAACAACAACAACATTATCACATATTTATATTTATGTATCTTTTGCACAGATTAAATTGTTTGAAGCATATTTGAAATTTATCTACATTGATTTCTGTTTAAATCACACAATATACTACTTACTGAATGGGAAACTCATCCTGCAAGGGTATGCTCAACTTTCCTCGCTGTGGACCCTTCTCGTAATTCTAGATACTGGGCCGCGTTCAGGCTCCGTCTCGGAGGCGCCTCGGAGGCGCCCGTGACGTCAGGCTAGTCTGAACAACAATAGCAGTTGGTCGCCTCGAAAATGGCCGCCCCCATAGGCGGCGGCCATTTGCAATCGAAATGCTGCGCTCTGATTGGATGAAACCACTGAGCCCGGCGGCCATTTTCGAGACGCTTTTTGTCTCCAACCTGAAAAGGGAGGCGTCGCCGAGACGTCGCCGAGACGCACCCTGAACGCAAATAAGCCAAAAAGCATCGCCGAGACGTCGCCGAGGCGCCTCCGAGACGGACCCTGAACGCGGCCCAGCTTTCACGTGTCCTGGGACCTTACCATCAGGCGCACGCCAGCATGCGCCGTCCAATAAGGTACAGTCTTCAAATGGCTTCGGGGGTGGTCATGCTAAGCCAATCAGAGCTGTTCTTTCATCACTGTTCTGATTGCAAATGGCGGCTTGAACCTAATATTAGCCAAAATTGATGCTGTGGATATGGATATTCACCATTCTTCGAATCAATAATCACCACATTCTTCACATCATTTCATAGAAAGGTAACTAATATTCCTAATATATTGTCATCTATGATTAGTTTGACTGCATGTGCTGAAAACGGCATCAGGAGCATCAGAAGCATGAGAGGGATTTAAGAAAGTCGTACGACCATTTATTTTGCCGATACGCGCGGTGCAATTTTCTATCCCCTCCCCTCCCCCGCCCCCTCCCCCTCCTCTTCCCCTCCCGCTCCCCTCCCCTTCCCCCCCCCCCTTCCCCTACCCCCCCTCTCCTAGGGACCACACACGAACATTTTAAAACAGGTCTAGAACACCATAAATAGTACAGAATTGAAGCCCTTCCAATTCTGAGACTGAGTTGAAACACCTTTTTTTTTTTAGCTCTATAGCTTTGTTAATAAAATAGTTATGATGATTTTCATTTCACTCTTGTGTCTTAATTCCTGGAAACTTTACTATGGGGGAACTTGGTGAAACCACATGGAAATATAGCCCACACAAAATTTCAAAGTCAACAGATTCCAACATAAAATATATCATTGCAAAGGTATTGGAAAGACCTTTCTAATGATACCTAAATCAATATCATGTGACAATTATAAAGGAAGTTGAGACACTTTATACAACGGCGAAAAATGGCGATCGGCGGTATTACATAGAATTTTGAAATCGTTTTTTACAAATCGACGTAAGGCACCTTAAATCACCAAGCCACAACGTTCATTCAAACATAGTTTAAAAGAGAACAGGCCATAGAATCAGTGTATATGTTTAAGTTAGTTTAAACAAGGTTTGATGTAGATACAGTATTCACCCCGTACTGCTGCAGTAGCCACAGGAGGGGTGCATACCAGCCCTATGTAAAAGCTGGCGAAAAAACGGGTCAAAGAATTGAGAGCCTAATTTAACAATCTAACAAGCAACAATTCTTCTTTATGTATGTTTTATTATTTACCCGCTACTTTTGAGTTGAAAAATATAATATAATATCTAGTTTAATAAGATTTAAAAGTGAAATCGACGGCGTTCTACTGCCGCCATCTTGTCTTTTTGCATTCTCTAGACATTTCACCAACTCTGTGCCTTAGAACTATCCATTTGATGCTGGAGACACTACTGGAGCCTCACTTTCATACTGGAGCCTCACTTCCATACTAACACTATTTCCCCCCGTATTTATATAAGGCTGGTCTTCACCCGTGTACTACAACGGGTGAATCTTTTATCTAGGTTTGATGTAGATTTAAGGGTAACTAAGTTACCTGTCAACTTATTGTCTGCCAAACCCAGAAGAAATGCTGAAATATGCTTGTTTTTGGATTGAAATACTTGGGAGGACTGTTCAGAATCATTACTTCAAATAATCAGGAAGGTGTGTACTCCCACAATCCCATCCAAAGCCATTTACCGGAGCATGGGTGATGCCAAAAATGCTACCAACTTTTCAATGGCCGTGTTGACATGCGCAGAAAGCTGCGCAGCATCGCCGTTTGCGGTCGCTACCTCTCCCTCCCCGCTCCCCGTCAGGAGAAAAAGAAAGTTGTACGACCATTTATTTTGCCGATATGCGCAGTGCAAAACGTCGATTTTCTATCCCCCTTCCCCTCTCCCTCTCCCTTCCCCTCTCCCTCCCCCTCACCGTCAGGAGTAAAACAAAGGCGTACGACCATTTATTTTGCCGATACGCGCAGTGCACAACGTCAATTTTCTATCCGCTCCCCCTTCCCCCCCTTCCCTCCCCGTCAGGAGTAAAAGAAAGGCGTACGACCATTTATTTTGCCGATACGCGCAGTGTAAAATGTCGATTTTCTATCCCCTCCACCTCCCCCTACCCCTCTCCCTCTCCCTGTCAAATACCATAGCCTAACCTGCGGTGAGGAGCAATTGGCATAACAGTACTTACATACTTTACCCGTGAAAATATGTTATTTATTTTTATACAGTTTTGAACTGGATTTGGACCATACAAAACAAAGAATTATCTTTTTTTAAATCATATACATTTGTGACATAGCTGTTTTCATTGCTCTTATAATTGGTATGTTCCAGCATAGACTGATAGAAGAGAGGATAGAAGTAGTGTGATTATTATTTGCAGGCTATTGATGACATTTGATTGTATTTGTAATCAACAATTCCTGTAAATAGCATAGCCTACACACTCCTTTATGTCTATATTTTTACAGATTTCTATGAATCCAAGTACGTAAACAGACCTGGACAAGCTAACAGATAGAGAAGCAACTACTTGTAAATTCTAGCCATTTGTTATCAAAATGAGATTCAATGGCTTTAATTTGTGAATGGTGGCTAATCTCTTAGAACATCTCAAGGAGAATACTGACATTTTGAAGACCTGATGATGGCAGTGTCTACGCGTACGTGCCCGTATTCGTAGATTCGAAGTATAGGCGTACGAGCGCATGCACCGTCATTCCTCACATATCTTTAGCAGTGTCTACGTGTACATTACCGTATTGTAGGCATACATGCGCATGTTATTTTGCGCATATTTATGAATAAGTTTACTAACAGTAATAGCACATTCTCGATTTATTGACAGTAATAACACATTTTCGGAGTTAATGACTTTCCAGTTGTCTTGCCTCAAGGCTAATTTTATTAAGGCATTTCCCCAAGAAGTGGATAATCCTTTAAAAAAAAAAAATTAAAACGGTAATGTTGTATACTTCATATTTAAATGACAATTTAAAGACAGAAGGAGCAATTAAAAATGATATAAGCGGAGTGAGAACATGGGTGAAATTGTTATGGGGAAACTGTGATACCTTTGACTGTTATGCATTGTCTGTGCTAAAAAGCGGTATATTTAAATTAAAAGACAACACTGTTAATAGAGTGTTTCCATTAAAGATTAAGCATATTAAAATAATTGTATTAAAATTCAGGAAAATTGGTACAGATGGTCTGGTGTTAATTGCTGCTTTGTTAATAGGATATACATGCTTGTTAAGACAGTCCAATTTATTTTATTCCGAGATGCTGGGGGATGGCGTCATACGCTGCTTGGGAGTGACATCAAGGCGCACACGACACACTTGACGGTGACAATCAGAAGCCCCAAAACCACATCCAGACTAGAGGACATCTACTATTGCAAGTGTGAGTGTGTGTGTGTGTGCCTGGTGTGCTTCGACAGTATGACTGTGATCAACCCTTAGATGATGTCTCATGTCTTCAATTACCAAGAACTTCGTCAATCTTCATTAATATATAACTAACTATATATAATCTTAACTAGCTAGTGTCTAGTAACCTGCATATAAGTAGTGATAAGTAGGATCTCTATCTAATTTCTGGGTTGTACTACCTGGTCACCTAGAATAGATAAAAGTTAATAGAATCATCTGTACTGATGAATGAAGCTTCAATTAATATGTGGTCCATTGATAGAACTATAAAGGCTCTTGTAAAAATTTATTACGCCTGATTAATAAATTTATTAGCCCAAAAAGTGATTATTTGTGTCTAGTTTTGAATTGTACATGTTTCCGGTAACATGTGTAATTCAAAACCCTGACTACGGGCTCCATAGTGATGCGTACCGTAGATAATGTGTAGTGTAGCATTCCATAACCTTGGGCAAAGTTAACTTTTGCTTTGGTCTCATGGAGGTTGGTTTGTGTTTTTTGGTCACAAAGCAGTTGCAAGCTTGTATCTGTACCTACTCCCTGTATCCTACATAGATCTCCATGGTTGTCATGTGAATATCTATTCATCAATTAGCCGCACAACCGCCGTGCGAAGAGCCTGGGCTATTGTATATGTCATCTGATGTCCGTGTCTGGTGTGTTCGGAGCTTAAATCAGTTAGTTTATCACCTTATATACTTATATACCGGGTACTTATTCCAAATGTTTAGTATATTATCAGTTTATTGTATTTGACAGAATCTTTCTTTAAATTTTAGGCCGAATTCCCACTTTGTGGCAGTTACATACAAGTACTGGGATGGCAGTTGGACCAAGAACACCAGACGATTCATCATTAATCATCAATGAGACCATATAGTTCAGCTGACACACACTTTCTCCTCAGATGAATTAACTAAGACCACATTCAATACATAGGCTTTCATTTGATTGAACCAAAGATTACACTAGGTGGTGAGATGTGCTGGCTATTTTTTGTAATTCTAAACCATACCAAAATGACCCATGCTGTTCACATTCAGAATTATTAGTTATTGACAAGGAACTCACACCAATACTACAAATATCATACTATTTGAGCTAAGATAAGAGAACACCTCGAATAAGTACAATATTACTCAAATTTATGGAATTGTTTTTCTTAGACTATACATTGTAACAATTATCTGGGGCATGTATTCCGATTCTTATCATTTCATATTTCCAATAAAAGACTAATACAAAATTGCTTCTTTTTTAAATTTCTTTTTGGCGGCAGGCCCTACTTTGTTTTATTATTTTTCATAAATTTTCCCCTTTTGTTAATATTTAAAGAGGAAGGTCTATGTATAATGAATGATATTTCAGTATTCCTCAAATTGCATATGTCAAGCCTATTTAGTTAGGCATGCCATAAAAAAAAACTAAATGTTATCTGTGTTCATAGCGATTCCATGTCAGCATATGAATAACAATGTCACTAGATGTTACATAATCATGTCACCAAATACTGATGCATTCACTGAATCACTAGTACAATGTATGTCCTGTGAAATCGTAGCACAGTGCCTATAATAAAATAATCTATTTAATTAATATAATGATCGTCTACATCTTGTTTGTTTGTTTGAACTTGATTCCAGCCAATTTCTGATTATGCAATTTGAACTACATAAATAATACCAATCATACCCACTTTTTGTATATGCTATAGATTAAGTCCCTATGTAAAATATTCTGGTTATAAGGGAATCAGTTTATCATAGTAGATACTTGTGATAGAATATTAAAACCATCTGGGTGGTATGTTCCTCCAAGCAGCCCACTCGCCAAAGCCCAGGCTCTTTCCTCCACCCACTCACACATATTATTATAATGACTTAGGTAAGAGTGTCAGCCTCCCCCCATCCCCCTACAACGAATCAAACACAATACAAAGCATTACGACCAAACCTGTCGAAGTCATGATAAGGCCTTACTAGCATAAATTAACCAGTTGCTATAGAAATGGGTAAATGGATTACCATAAAGTATGAAAGATAAATGGTGTAGGTAGAATCTGGATTTTGGGGGTTTGCTATCTACAAACCTGTAAAGAAGAGCCAATAACAAAACTAAGATTAGTATTGAAAAAACTATTCTAAAGATTTGAATCAGATTTGACTTGTGCTGCCCAGTGATGAAAACAAGTGTCAACACACTTATCCATTATGGACGGCAAATAAATTCATCACAAATTGGGCCCGTCCTGATATGACCTTTGATGTTGCTAGGATGTAAAACAACAAACAAATCACAAAAGGGGGGAAGAATTGGTATCAGAATATGTATGCCACAATTAAATTGGTATTTTTCACTTTAAATATCCAACATGTGCAATTTAAAATAACATACTCCAAATGAAAGTAGGGTAGATTAGTATGATTCATCTAATAGGCCTAATGGCTATTTATCTTTAAAAAATTACAGAAATTGAAAAACCATTACACTGCAACAACTGTCAACATTAATATTGGAGCAGTCCAGATAAGACCTAGATGTACTATGCATGATTTAAAAAAAAAGTTACATCAATTCGAAAATATTTGTGTAAATAACTCAATGCTAACAATTTAACAATCAGGTGATAATGACAAATGATATATTCAGATTTACCCTATTAGATAAAAGATTCACCCTGTAGTCATACATACATGGCACACATATGCCTACATACGGACACATACACCACCCACATGGCAAGGCAGTCATAGTGTTCGGATGGCTCAGCATCTGATATACTTTACTGTGTGACCAGGTAGGAGGAGCCTGGTTCGTTGGTTGGTTGTTGGGGTTTTATGTCCTGGCAACATCTAAGATCATATCAAGATGGGGGAGGAGCCTGCATAGAATATTACCCGTTAGTCAATGAAATAATAAAAGAAGACTTACTTGAAATAAATATGCATTTTGCATGCATATATATTTTTTGTTATCTAATATTCCAGGGTCATTAAACTGGTTCTGGACGTAACTATTGTGTCCCCTGCTAGATAAATTACCAGAGCTTCAGTAAAAAAACAGTTGCTATTGTTGCATCTGTAAGGTTATTTTCTAGTACCATGGCTATTAATATAATTTGTCTACAAAACTTTATGAAAAGAAATTGAGGTTCCATATTATTTTTGGTGTCCCCTTCTATTGTGTTACATTCACAACTCAAAAATGGGAAAACATATAATGATCCTATGCATTTTTTTTACAGCGCATAAGTATACTTTGTATACTTAATTGTTTCATGCAATAAATTTGATTAAATATGTGTTTTGATTAATGAATCTGCACTTGGTGATTAATAAGTCCACTCTTGGGGCTGGCTACATAATTGGTTCTGTTTTTTTCTGACAAAATGGTAACCTCAACTATCTTTTCCTTCATGTTAACAGTATATATATGGACAAGAGTTGGCTACTCAGCGAAAGAATTAGGAAAATACACAATTTTAATTTTTGACCCTCATGTAACAAATTCAAAATGACACATACTGTCATATGATCACAAACAGTTCTTATGGAAATGTCATGAATGTACCAATAACAGAAGGGAAAATAACTTCATTTGACCAAATTTGTTCAAATAAAAATGCGCTAGAACTAGTGATTGCTAATATATAATAATGGCATATAGATTTTATAAGCTACTAGCTGCTTCCCCTGGCTTGGTTCCCCCCTGCAGTGAAGTGGACATCACTGTGGCGGGAAACCAAACTAGTGCTTCCCCCTGGTGTTAAATAGCTAAAGCTAGAACTGTTGTTGTGAGAACACTGGTCTGGAAGCATTTTCGTTTTTATGTAAGTACTACTGTTTGCATGTAGAAATATACTTGTTTTAGTAAGAGTAAACAGTTCATGTAAGCTCACATAGTTAATAGCTTAAAGAATGCTCACAGCTAGTTTGGATCAAGTAATATCTGCAGGATTGTTAATCTAAATGATTGTTCATTCCACTGACCAAAATGGCTGACACAGTGACACTGAGTCAGTGAGTGACTGACACTGACATTCTAATTTCCATCCATCATCCCAGTTTTGGCTCGTATGTAATGTCCTATGAATATAAATAATAAAAACATGAATTAAATATGAAAATCCAATCATTATGTGTAATATATCTGTTAATATTCAAATCGGATTTATATGAATTACAATACAGTAGTTTAACTAGTTAGGCACGCGAAAAACACGCCCCATAAATAAATAAAATAAATAAATAAACTAGATCAAAGATTCACCCCATACTTCCAGTACAGGGGTGAAAACCAGGCTTATATAAAAACGGTCGAAAAATCTAAGAAGCAACATTTATTCTTTATATAGTTTAATAGAATTTAACGGTGAAATCGACGGTGTTCTATATGGCCTCTGTCTTGTCTTTTTGCATTCTCTCCCATTTCAACAACTCTGTGTCGATATAAGTACCCATTTGATACTGGAGACAGACATTCTACTTCCTGATCCATACTAAAGCTATTTTCGTCTGTATTTATGCTACGTTGTCGTTCACCTGTGTACTGCAAGTACGGGGTGAATCATTTATCTACCGGTAGGCCTACCTTAGGTAGACCAGCTAGAATCTCAAAACACAATAAACAGTATTAATGTAAGGTCATCAGCCAGACTGTACGACGACCCCCTCCTGATATGACCTTAGATGTTGCTATGGCATAAACCAACAACAAACAAACAAACAAACAAGCTGTACGACGACCGTATTTGTGAAGAGATAAACTGCAGGTAACATTTGCGTAAGCCGCAAGACACCCGACAGACCACAGCACCGTTCGGCGCCCACAGCATTTGTGACCTAAGCATTATTTCAGAATCAGCATTATGGTACTTACATAATTTGGTTCCCTATCTGTTCCATGTTTGCACTTGAAGCCATGTTGATTATCATTTGTTTTGAAATACAACTCTACGTCTATCTAGCAGTACATTAAAAAATATTGTTGACAAAATACTAGCAAGTGCTATAGGTCTGTAGTTATCGTTACTGTTAATCCTTCCCATCTAAATATTTCTACCATCAGCATAGACCAATACTATGCTCCAGCACCATCAGCATATGCATGGGTGATAATACAGCCACAAGGACACTGGGATGCTCTCCAAGAATAGTCTGTACTGATTGATTAGTGGAATGGTGCCATGAGAGTCGTGTATGAAACATGACTTGCAGGAATGTCCTGGTATTCTCAAACAGTCCTAAGCCTCTGGGAGAATATCTGTGTTTTTGTGGAAATTCAATGTCTGTCACAGACAACTTCACCATGACCTACCTTATTTTTTTTACTGGAGGCTACTTTCATCCCTAACAAAATAATCAATAAGTAAGGAAGACAAAAATGTCACAGTTGAAGTTTACCGCTGGGCTTGTGTCAATATCAGAAATATTGTCCATGTAATTATTAACTACCTTTTGTTTATATCCACCTTTTTAGGTTCTGCTTGTAGATGACAGCCAGATCAACAGACTGGAAAAAGCAGCAACTAAGGTACATGCTGAGCAATTTTTATTTAAAGGGAAAGGTGGGTTAAGAACTGAAGGCCTAACACATTTGATATGTGTGAAAGTATTCTCCGACTTTTCGCTGAAAGGGAAGGTTAGTACAGTAGTAGGCCTATTGTGGGTTGGGGGCAACAATGCAGATGAGACATAAGCCGTGTTTACACGGGGAATTGTGAAACGTTCTAGACAAGGCGATTTATATGAATCGTTTTTGAGGTGCGCTTACACGGACAGAGTTTAAAGAGTGTTTTGGTCCTTGGTGCCGGGAACCAGCAGCCTGTGGTGCGCCTGTAGCCGGCGACCACCTAATCGGGCCCTAACACTGCCGGGAACCAGCTGAATCGCTTCAAATAAACCACCTCCCGAGGTGGTATAGATGAAGCGTTTCATATGAATCGATTCAGCCCTAAAACGCCACAGAGGTGCGTCTACACGGCAAATGTGAGTCGATCTAGGCAAGTGGGTTCATATGAAACGTTTTAAATCGCCCGTGTAAACGGGGCTATATACAAGGTTAGTGGACAAGTTTAAGCCTGAAGTTATAGGAGATTCTCTGGCTGATGTTGTCATGATGCTTATATCTATGTAAAATATAAATTGATGAGATAAAAAATAAAAGTGTAGTCCATGATTAAGCTATGTCTTATGGCAGTATAACATGTGTGTCACACGTGTAACACATGTTTAGGACACCACACAGTCTGCTTAATAAAAATCTAAGCAGAATTAAATAATTTCATACTTAGAAGCATATTAATCATGGCATAATATACAGAAATATGTAGTGCTTATATTGATTTAAAAAAAAGTAATTCCCAGCCATGCTTTATTCACTGAATAATGAGTGTACAATATTTGCGTGGCATCCAGACACCACCGGCGTGTGACGAAAATTTGTAATGTTATTTCTGAAGACATCAATTTTTTTTAATTTTATAATTTAAGCATGCATACATGTTAATACATACTTCCTTTTTGATTTGGGAACTGTTTTGTTTGATATATCAATACAATACAAGATGTTAATATGGATTCAACCACATCCCATATGTCATGTTACAAATTGCTGACTGCAAAATGGTTTTTTTTTGTACAAAAACACTTCATAACTAAAAGGACCAAAGTTGTACACAGTTTATTTTATTTCCCTCATTTCTTTCATCAAATCTGAACATGAATAGGAAAAGTATAGGGAACAAAATAAGTAGGAAGTTTTTTTATTGATGTTTTAAAATCTCATCCCATGCTGACCAGTTTTCAGGAGAGTGACCCAACTACCAGTGGTGTTAATGTCTGCAGCCCAAGGAAAGGTGATGAGTAGGCATATAAAAAACTAAACATCTGCGATTCCGTGATGATGTTAAACCCAAGTAGATGTTCTGTTTATTACCATTAATGCCTAAGTCACAAATCGCCTCTGGCATGTTTGCGTAAAGTCGGCAGTAAGTCACCAAATTGGCAAAACCGTGTGGGGACAATGCGGTTGGATATGGCGGCCGTGCAGCAACCCTACGGTTTTCTGTTTACCGTAAAGGGTTGCGATTTGTTTAACTTCACATTAAACTTTTTTCAGAAATCGTGAGGCTGAATGCCGCAACCCCACCGCATAGCATCACAAGGTGGCTGTACGGTGTCCATACAGTGAACCCAATCGTGCGGCGGCCACAAGATACCTTGGGAAGGTGTTGCGGCGGCAGAAAAAAGGTAAGATTTGTGAACATTTTTACCACAGACCGCCACACCATACGATCTGTGAAAATCCCATCTATAGACTGCAGAACCATATGGTAGGAGCATGATATGTGTGACCCCAGCATTAGGTGACTTCTTACCCCAATTTAAGCATCCAGGGAAAATAATTGGTGCTTAGAAGTAAGAAACCCCACCCTATCTTAAGGAATGTGTAATGTGTGTTAGTAGTAACTGTACTGTATCTCAAGTTTGTTGCAAAGTCCAAGAAATACCCATCAACAAGGCAATGTACCTCTGACCTATTCATATCTTCCTTTCATGTGCAACCTCAATCATTCAAAAGCATCACCTTCAGGTCTGCCTCTTTTATAATATTAATATGAATAACACAGAGCCCTTCTTACAATGGCCATTACAATATATAGATTAATTTTCATAGCTGCTAGGGTGCCGCTAGTATTTGGCTGTATACATGTTTAACCGTTTGGCTATTTCGCCCCCGCCTAAGGCGAGCCTACTTGTTAATTTATGTAATTATTTCCATGTGAATTTCCTGGGCCTGCCGCCGCCGCCGCCTCTCACGTCTGCAGGTAGACCGTCTTCGTCGGTGCCATTCCCGGGCTAAGGGCGGACAGCCAGAGTATCATAGAAATACGGTTTTGTCCCTCTCCCCGCATTTATAACAGAAAGGAGTTACTCATTGTTTTAACTAACTGGCTATCCTCCCCGCCATTCGGTGTGTGTTAATATGCTTGGATTAATCCAGAACTAAGCAGACACTCCCCTGTGGTGCTGCCGCTAACATTAATGTCTTATTTTCTGCCAAATATCACTACATTAAAGTTCCAATTTACCTTTTAAGAGCTCACAGCTTTATTCTTACCCTAGCTAGTACAATATAAGTTCAGCAATATGATGGATATGTAGAAGTTAATCCCCTCCCATATAATTAAGTTAAATAAGTTTGGAATTCCGACAATAAAAGCCTAAATCTCGCCTAAACCATCAGAGCGTGCATAAACACATCCGATGGGTCTGAGCCCGAGCGCTCGACCTTCCACCGTTGATAGGAAAGTCACAATTGACGTCTCGTAGCAATGTGTTACAGCAGGGAACCCGGCCCCCGCTAATGGTGGCAAATGCGGGTCTGTATTGGCGAGTAGCCCGTATTTCAGAATGCAAGCTAATCGGCCCAAGCCCACAATTGTCACAGGACGAGTAGTCTCGCCCACTTCACATGTGTAGAAATTGCATGAATACTGCTTATGGTGTGTTCTCTCATTTATTAAAGTATTTAAAAAACAAGTATTCAAATATAACAAACTGAACACAGACATACTACTAGGGCCCTGTTGCCAGATGGCTTTGTGCCTATGGTAACTGCTCCTCCAATAAAAGGGGAGGAACATGCTTTAAAATTAAACCAAATAATAAGCTTCATGTTACAATTCTTTTTAAATATCTTTCTTACTAGTCTATTTCAGTGTCAAATACCATAGCCTAACCTGCGGCTATGGCTATGGAGCAATTGGCATAACAGTACTTACATACTTTACCCGTGAAAATATGTTATTTATTTTGATACAGTTTTGAACTGGATTTGGACCATACAAAACAAAGAATTATCTTTTTTTTAAATCATATACATTTGTGACATAGCTGTTTTCATTGCTCTTATAATTGGCATGTTCCAGCATAGACTGATAGAGGAGAGGATACAAGTAGTGATTATTATTTGCAGGCTATTGATGACATTTGATTGTATTTGTAATCAACAATTCCTGTAAATAGCATAGCCTACACACTCCTTCATGTTTATATTTTTACAGATTTCTGCAGCGTGCCAGTACGTAAACAGACCTGGACAAGCTAACAGATAGAGAAGCAACTACTTGTAAATTCTAGCCATTTGTTATCAAAATGAGATTCAATGGCTTTAATTTGTGAATGGTGGCTAATCTCTTAGAACATCTCAAGGAGAATACTGACATTTTGAAGACCTGATGATGGACCAACCATTTTATACTATTTATAGTATTGATTGCATACAATAAAAAAATATAAATATTGTGCAGCTTGTGAATATTTGTTGGAAATAAAAAATGCAAATTATATGCTTGTTTTTCATTTTAGATAAAGGGGAGTGTGTGTGTGTTGTGGGGGGGGGGGGGGGGTAATGTGAAATATATTACTTACAGTCCTGGCCATAGCAATGTGTAGGGTGGGGTGGGGATAACCAGTGCAAAGTCAATGGCAAAAATATATTATCACTCAGTGTGACAAACCAGCTCAAGGATTGCCTGTTCATATGATGATAAATGCTTTAGAAATTAAAAGAGACACAGAATTCATATACATATGCAAACTCCCTCCCATTGTGTAACTGAAATGTATTGTAAGATGCTTCTAAGTCCTTTAATTCCTCTCAAATGTGTCAGATATTCTATACTACAGCAATCTACCAAGGCAGTAGCCATTTTGAATTGTTTATCATATGCAACAAGCTAGCAGTGGGTTGGTCACCTGGGCCGTAATCGATTAACACGACCCGAGCGACTCAGGTCACCCGAGTCGTCAGAATTTCAAATCGAACACTGCGAGTAGAGTCGACAAATACACGTGCCGTGTGCAAAACGATCCGACCCAAGTAACCCACCTCCTAGCTGGGGTTGGCTTAGGTACAAGATTCACCCCGTACTGCTGCAGTAGGGGTGCAAACCAGCCTTATGTAAAAGGTGGCGAAAAAACGGGTCAAAGAAATTGAGGCTAAGTAAAAGTGAGGCTCCAATGTGCCACAATGAATCTTCATAGCGCAATTAGTGAATGGCATAATGCAAAAAGTATTCGGCCCGACGCGTATTCATTTTATCTTTAAACAGATATATATTATATTTTACTCAAAATACGGGTAAATATAAGATATAGTCAATAATGTTGCATTTAGATGTTAAAAGCTGCCATCTTCGACCCGTTTTTTCACCAGCTTTACTAGGACGATCACCCTCTGGGTACGCAGCATACGTGTGGTGTTTCAGCGTTCCCGTCTCAGAGTTCCCTCGCTTCTGCGCTGCTTCTGCGCATGCGCGGATTTCGCATCAACTCGGGTCACCTGAGCCACTTATTGGCGCATGCGCATATCCTACAAACTCGGGTCGAATAATCGAATACGCTTCTCCGCGCTCGGGTGGACAATCTTTTTTTTTTTTTTTAATAACCGATAAAAATACAGCAAAATAGGATTTAAAGTATTTTATGATGGCCCAGTTTACTTATATTTCCATTTAATTAATCTAAGTTATTCTTTTTATGCACATGGCACGTGTATTTGTCGACTCCACTCGCCGTGTTCTATTTGATTTTCTGACGACTGGGATGACCCGAGTCGCCCGGGTCGTGTTAATCGATTACGGCCCGTTGATGCGAAATCCGCGCATGCGCAGAAGCAGCGCAGAAGCGAGGGACACCTCTGAGCACGGGAACCCGCTGAAACCACCACAACGGGGTGAATCTTGTATCTAGGGTTGGCTATGAGCGATGACATCATATTTGCGCTGGTCCCGTCCTGCAGGATAACAGACACCAGTGCCAGTCATACATGTTTTTTTTAAAGAATAACTTAGATTAATGAAATGGAAATATAGATAAACGAGGCCATCATAAAATACTTTAAATCCTATTTTGCTGTAGTTTTATCGATTATTAAAAAAAAAAAAAAAAAGTGTCCACCCGAGCGCGGAGAAGCGTATTCGATTATTCGACCCGAGTCTGTAGGATGTGCGCATGCGCCAAAAAGTGGCTCGGGTGACCAGAGTCGATTAATCGATTACGCCCTAGGGAAAGGCGCCTAGGTCAAGGTCACTGGCTAGTTTCTTCATAATCAAGAACTTGGTTGAGGTCTCTGATCTGATGCCATTACTCCTGTTTCGGAAATTTGTTTGTTCAGTCATGGCACCTCAAACCGCAGTGGGCTATTTACACCGGACGCCAGAACGAGGCTGTGCTGCGAGAAGGCAGTCGCTGGACAGGTGTCGCACCTGTCGGTGTATGATTGGGGGGGAGTGTCAGACTGGGGCACTTCTGGTGTACGTAGTGTTTTTATAGCATTTTAAAGTTTTCTGAAGAACGGTGAGGGTTATGTCCTTACATGGTCAGGCAGCAAATTAGTATAAGTATAGTCATAATTTATGAGTGTATGTAGGTAGGACATGACGTCACTACTGGTGTGAGTACAATTCAACAAAGGTCGTCTGTTCATAATGGGTACTACGCCACTTGGTGGTTCCTCCACGTGCAGCTTCAACCTGAGCGGGTGGGTGGGTGTACAAGTGTGTGAAGCTCTAACATAACGACCACAGGGGAGGTGCGTTTTCAAACTGTCTTACTCCACAAACAGTGTTGTAAATATGGCCACCAAACCACTCACTGTACTCCATAACCCATACAAGCTTGACTAGTATTGACGGTGTAGGGCATTGAAAGAAGCGAGTCCCTTTTTATTAGCCGTGGAGAGTTTGTTTCCAGGAATATACAGAGTGTTTACGTTAGTCTTCCTACTGACTCGAGAGCCTTGCGGTGTGCTAAGCGGGACGGGGGGGGGGGGGGGGTGATGTATGTTACCACTCTTAATCAACATCACAGGGGGGGAGGGGGGGCAGACTGGTGCACTTCCGGTGTATGTAGTATTTTTATAGCATTTAAAAAGTTTTCTGAAGAACGGTGAGTATTATGTCCTCTGAGATATTGGCCGTTTCAGTCTGGTCTATCCGCGTTTGCCAATCTTAGATATCACGCTGGTAATTGCTGATGGTTTTAATCGGTAAATTGGAATATTCTGATCTATATTTGTTAGTATGCAATAAAGGAATAGAATCAATATATATATATTTTTTTTTTAAACAACAAAAAAACAAACAAAAAACAGTGTAGGGTGGGGATAACCAGTGCAAAGTCAATGGCAAAATATCATATTATCACTCAGTGTGACAAACCAGCTCAAGGATTGCCTGTTCATATGATGATAAATGCTTTAGAAATTTAAAGAGACACAAAATTCATATATATATGCAAGCTCCCTCCCATTGTGTAACTGAAATGTATTGTAAGATGCTTCTACGTCCTTTAATTCCTCTCAAATGTGTCAGATATTCTATACTACAGCAATCTACCAAGGCAGTAGCCATTTTGAATTGTTTATCATATGAAACAAGCCCTCTGATTGGTTTAGCATGACCACCCCGAAGCCTGGGCGTAATCGATTAATCAACTCGGGTCACCCGAGCCACTTTTTAGCGCATACGCACATCCTACAGACTAGGGTTGAATAAACGAATACGCTTCTCCGTGCTCGGGCTGGAAAAAATGGTGGCTTAATCTAACACCTAATTATTTATTTTAATAACCAATATAAGTACAGCTAAATAGGATTTAAAGTATTTTAGGATCGTATAAGCTGACAATCTGGGTTATTTTAAAAAAAGCATTAAAACAACTTGTAGTGGTAGCTGTTATCCTACAGGAGGTACCAGCTCAGGCGTTCCTAGCAAACCCCAGCCAAGAGGTGGGTTACTGGCGTCGGGTCGTTTTGCACACGGCACGTGTTTTTGTCGACTCCACTCGCGGTGTTCGATTTGAAATTCTGACGACTCGGGTGGCCCGCGTCGTGTTAATCGATTACGGCGCTCCATCAGGCGCACGCCAGCATGCGCCGTCCAATAAGGTACAGTCTTCAAATGGCTTCGGGGGTGGTCATGCTAAGCCAATCAGAGCTGTTCTTTCATCACTGTTTGATTGCAAATGGCGGCTTGAACCTAGTATTAGCCAAAATTGATGCTGTGGATATGGATATTCACCATTCCTCGAATCAATAATCACCACATTCTTCACATCATTTCATAGAACGGTAACTAATATTCCTAATATATTGTCATCTATGATTAGTTCGACTGTATGTGCTGAAAACGGCGTCAGGAGCATCAGAAGCATGAGAAGAATTTAGGGAAAGGCGTACGACCATTTATTTTGCCATTCGCGCAGTGCGATTTTCTATCCCCTCCCCCTCCCCTTCCCCTCTCCCTTCCCCTCTCCCCTCCCCCTCTCCCTCCCCCTCTCCCCTCCACCTCTCCCCTCCCCTCCCCCCTCCCCATCAGGAGAAAAAGAAAGGCGTACGACTATTTATTTTGCCGATACGCACAGTGCAAAACGTCAATTTTCTTTCCCCCTTCCCCTCTCCCTTCCCCTTCCCCTCTCCCTTCCCCTCTTTTATATAATCTGTTTGTTGAATATGTTTTCTATATGTGTTCCAAGTGGTTTGTTTCTAGGTGTTGTAGTTTTAGAAATATTTCACTTTTTCTGTATGAAGATTGCTCATGACCATTGACAATGCATTGAGTTTGCAGATACGCGCAGTTCATAACATTAATTTTATTCAAAATTAATAGAAACTCAGAACCCTAACCGTATAAATTTAATATATTCTGTTTATTGAAATGTTTTTTATCTGTGTTCCAAACGGTTTGTTTCTAAGTGGTGTAATTTTAGAGATATTTCACTTTTTCTATATGAAGATTGCTCATGGCCATTGACAATGCATTGACTCGATATGTGCAGTTCAAAATGTCAATTTTATTCAAAATTAATAGAAATTCAGAACCCTAACCGTATCAATTTAATATAATCTGTTCGTTGAATATGTTTTCTATATGTGTTTCAAGCGGTTTGTTTCTAGGTGGTGTCCCTCTCCCTCCCTTAATCTGCATGCGCTGAAAACGGCGTCAGGAGCAAAAGAAAGGAGTACGACCATTTATTTTGCCGATACTCGCAGTGCAAAACGTCGATTTTCTCTCTCACCCTCCCTTCCTTTCTATGCATTTGCTGAAACGGCATCAGGAGCAAAAGAAAGGCGTACAACCATTTATTTTGCCGATATACGCAGTGCAAAACGTCGATTTTCTCTCTCTCCCCCCCCCCTCTCCCTCACTGTGCATGCAATGCGCTGAAAACGGGGTGAAATTATTAAGGGGAAACTGTGATGCCTTTGACTGTTATGCATTGTCTGTGCTAAAAAGTGGTATATTTAAATTAAAAGACAACACTCTTAATAGACCGTTTCCATTAAAGATTAAGCATATTAAAATAATTGTATTAACATGCTTGTTAAGACAGTCCAATTTATTTTATTCCGAGATGCTGGGGGATGGCCGTCATACGCTGCTTGGGAGTGACATCAAGGCGCACGCGACACACTTGACGGTGAAAATCAGAAGCAGATTCCACTGTTCTGATTGCAAATGGAGGCTTGAACCTAATATTAGCCAAAATTGATGCTGTGCATATGGATCTTCACCATTCCTCGAATCAATAATCACCACATTCTTCACATCATTTCATAGAAAGGTAACTAATATTCCTAATATATTTTCATCTATGATTAGTTCGACTGCATGTGCTGAAAATGGCGTCAGGAGAAGAGAAGAATTTAAGAAAGGCGTACGACCATTTATTTTGCCGATACACGCAGTGCAATAAGCGAGTTCAGCATCTCGGGCGCACGGTGGTTGATGGGAAGTCATCGGGATAATTAATAGAAATCCAGAACCCTAACCTTATCAATTTAATATAATCTTCTTGGTAAACATGTTTTCTATATGTATTCTCGATGTCGGCATGACGTCACAACCCCGGAAACTAGCCCGTGAAGGGTAAAATACCGCCGTGATGTGTGCTGCAGCAATGCTATGTCTATGGGGAGCATTTATTTTTGTAAAATAAATTCATCACAAAACGGGCCCGTCCTGATATGACCTTAGTTGTTGCTAGGACATAAAACAACAAACAAATCACAAAAGTGGGTGAAAATTGGTGTCAGAATATGTATGCCACAATTAAATTGGTATTTTTCACTTTAAATATCCAACATGTGCAATTTAAAATAACATACTCCAAATGAAAGTAGGGTAGGTTAGTATGATCCATCTAATAGGCCTATAGGCTATTTATCTTTAAAAAATTACAGAAATTGAAAAATCATTAGACTGCAACAACTGTCAACATTAATATTGGAGCAGTCCAGATAAGACCTAGATGTACTATTCATGATTTAAAAAAACAAAGTTACATCAATTCGAAAATATTTGTGTAGATAACTCAGTGCTAACAATTTAACAATCAGGTGATAATGATAAATGATATATTCAGATTTACCCTATTAGATAAAAGATTCACCCTGTAGTCGTACATACATGGTGCACATAGGCCAACATGGACACATACATGGCACACATACATGGCGCACATATATGCCTACATACGGACACATACACCACCCACATGGCAAGGCAGTCATAGTGTTCGGATGGCTCAGCATCTGATATAATTAGCTGTGTGACCAGGTAGGAGGAGCCTGGTTCGTTGGTTGGTTGTTGGGGTTTTATGTCCTGGCAACATTTAAGATCATATCAAGATGGGGGAGGAGCCTGCATAGAATATTACCTGTTATTCAATGAAATAATAAAAGAAGACTCTTACCTGAAATAAATATGCATGCATATATATTTTTTTGTTATCTAATATTCCCGGGTGATTAAACTGGTTCTGGACGTAACTATTGTTCTGGACATATTATTTTTGGTGTCCCCTTCTATTGTGTTACATCCACAACTCAAAATTGGGAAAACATATAATAATCCTATGCTTTTTTTTTCAGTGCATTTGTATACTTAGGGGATCACAATATAGAAATTAATTGTTTCATGCAATAAATTTGATTAAATAATTGTTTTGATTAATGAATCTGCACTTGGTGATTAATAAGTCCACTCTTGGGGCTGGCTACTTAATTGGTTCTGTTTTTTCTGACAAAATGGTAACCTTAACTATCTTTTCCTTCATGTTACCAGCATATATACGGACAAGAGTTGGCCTACTACTGTATGTAGACCAACATTTTGATATTGGTTAGTATGGTAGTATTCATACTATTACTTATATCCTATTTACATTAATTTTTATATCTACCTACTATGGACCGAATTATGTAACTACCATAATCCTGAGTCTGAAATAAAGAATTGAATTGAATTGTAATATGATCACAAACAGTTTTTATGGAAATGTCATGAATGTACCAATAACAGAAGGGAAAATAACTTCATTTTACCAAATTTGTTCAAATAAAAATGCACTAGAACTAGTGATTACTAATATATAATAATGGCATATAGATTTAATAAGCTACTGCTTCCCCTGGCTTAGTTCCCCACTGCAGTAAAGTGTACATGATTGTGGCGGGAAACCAAACTAGTGCTGACCCCTGGTGTTAAATAGCTAAAGCTAGAGCTGTTGGCTTGGGAACACTGGTCTGGAAGCATTTTCGTTTTTATGTAAGTACTACTGTTTGCATGTAGAAATATACTTGTTTTAGTAAGAGTAAACAGTTCATGTAAGCTCAATCACATAGTTAACAGCTTAAAGAATGCTCACAGCTAGTTTGGATCAAGTAATATCTGCAGGATTGTTAATCTAAACGATTGTTCATTCCACTGACCAAAATGGCTGACACAGTGACACTGACTGAGTCAGTGAGTGACTGACACTAATTTCCATCCATCATCCCAGTTTTGGCTCGTGTGTAATGTCCTATGAATATAAGTAATAAAAACATGAATTAAATATGAAAATCCAATCGTTATTTGTAATATATCTGTTAATATTCAAATCGGATTTATATGAATTACAAATACACTAGTGAGGCACGCGAAAAACACGCCGCTTAAAGTAGCAATGTTTCAAAGCACATCTGGAAATGAATTGCATTATTGGAAAGAGCTTTGAAAACCATACAAGAAAATCCAACAATCGTCTCAATCGGTTGATTATTAAGCGTGCTAGAGCTATTTCAATTTCGGTAATGAGGGGTAATTTCCTGCCATTATTTTAATGCTTTAGCAATGTTACAAGTGTGTGACCCAAAATCTAGATATTTAGTAAATTTTTGTTGAAACCTGAGTTCCAGCATTTGTCCCGCGATTCCCTGTTAGTGCTAAGTCTATGGGAGAAGACCCATGCTTATTCTTCTTGATTGCCGTGATTTTTGCTGGATACCACTTTTATTCCTGTTAATGTTATTCAAGTCTAGTGAAAACTGACCTTTAACCTCTTACCAACACCTATTAGCTTTAGAGAATTTGTTCTTGTATTATTTTGTACCTGATATGAAGTGATAATGCCAATGCTATAGGTTTAAATCACATGTCATATTGAAGATAAAGTTGCTAATGTTGCACATATTATTTTAAATGCATGTTATATTGGTGGTAACAGTTTTTAGCAATATGAAAAATGCAGTAAAATACAACGATGAAAGTGAAAGATCTCTGTGATTTTGTTGATTACTTAGATTTTTTATATTTACCAATTAACATTCAGCAAAATACCAAAGAATTAGGATGTAAATGACAACAATTTGGTAGTTTGAATCCCATTCTTATATGACCTTAAATGTTGCTAGAACATGATGCCCAACAAGAAAGAGTTAGGTATGGGTGATAGGATAGTTGAAACCTGACTTCGGGCATTCTCCTGCGATTCCATGATGATGTTAAACCCAAGTAGATGTTCTGTTTATTACCATTAATGACTAAGTCACAAATCGCCTCTGGCGTGTTTGCGTCGGCAGTAAGTCACCAAATTGACAAAACCGTGTGGGGACCATGCAGTTGGGTATGGCGGCCGTGTGGCAAACCTATGGTTTTCTGCTTACCGTAAAGGGTTGCGATTTGTTTAACTTCACATTAAACTTTTCCAGAAATTGCGAGGCTGTATGCCGCAACTCCGACGCATAGCATCACAAGGTGGCTATGCGGTGTCCATACGGTGACCCCAATCGTTCGGCTGCCACAAGATACCTTGGGACGGCGTTGTCGACCTTCCACCGTTGCTAGGAAAGTCACCATTGACATCTCCTAGCAACGCGTTACAGCAGGGAACCCGGCCCCCGCTAATGGTGGCAAATGCACGTCTGTCTTGGCGAGTAGCCCATATTTCCGAATGTGAGCTCATTGGCCCAAGCCCGCAATTATCACAGGACGAGTAGTCTCGCCCGCTACACATGTGTAGAAATTGCATGAATACTGCTTACGGTGTGTTCTCTCAGTTTATTAAAGTATTTAAAAAACAACAAGTATTCAAATATAACAAACTGAACACAGATGACATACTGCTAGGGCCCTGTTGCCAGATGTGCGGAACTTTATTAAAACAGCCAGGTCGGAACCTGTATGGGTGGTGGTGCCTTAGGCGTGCACCCAAACTAGTTTGCTCTGGTATATTAGTTATTACTAAGGTAGAAATAAAGCTAAAGCTTAGGTTGGTAGTCATAAGTGATAAAAGTAGCTTTGCTGTAAACACTGTAAATAGTAGTTTGTATGACAAGAAAAGTGCTGTTGGATTTTAAAAGTGCATACCATTTATTAGAGGTGTGAATTTAGTTATGGTTCGCAACACAACAACCAGATCGTAGTGGACCAACATTTATTAAGTTAAGACCTCACAATTTTGTTAACATGATGTGAGAAATATATTACATGTCTATAAATAGTATTTAAATTTTGTTTGTCCATATATCATTATTCATTTTAGTGTACAGGTAACATGCACAATTTGTATAGCTTCTCAACTTCTTATTCACAGGGTTGAAAAATCTCTGCGATTTCACAGATTTCTGTGATTGATCAATTAACGTTAAACAAAATGCCAAGGAATCTGGATATATATGACCTTAATCGGGTCATTCAAAACCTGTTCTTATATGACTGCAGAACATAAACCTAAACAAGAACGAGTTAGACACAACACGCATGAAACCTGGTTCCAGCATTTTTCCCACGATTCCCTGTTAGTGCAAAGTCTATGGGAGAAGACCCATGCTTATTCGTCTTGATTGCCGTGATTTTTGCTGGATACCACTTTCATGCCTGTTAATGTTATTCAAGTCTAGTGAAAACTGACCTTTAACCTCTTACGAACACCTATTAGCTTTAGAGAATTACTGTTCTTGTATTATTTTGAACCTGATATGAAGTGATAATGCCAATGCTATAGGTTTACATCACATGTCATATTGAAGATAAAGTTGCTAATACAAGTAAAATACAAGGATGAATAGTGGGAATCAAGATCTCTGTGATTTTGTTGATTTTTTATATTTACCAATTAACATAACATTCAGCAAAATACCAAAGAATTAGGTTGTAAATGACAACAATTTGGTAGTTTGAATCCCATTTGATGACCTTAAATGTTGCTAGAACATGATGCCCAAACAAGAAAGAGTTAGGTGTGGGTGATAGGATAGTTGAAACCTGACTTCGGGCATTCTCCTGCGATTCCATGATAAACCCAAGTAGATGTTCTGTTTATTACCATTAATGCCTAAGTCACAAATCGCCTCTGGCGTGTTTGCACCGGCAGTTAGTCACCAAATTGGCAAAAGCGTGTGGGGACAATGCGGTCGGATATGGCGGCCGTGCAGCAACCCTACGGTTTTCTGCTTACTTGAAAGGGTTGCAATTTGTTTAACTTCACATACTTTTTCAGAAATCGCGAGGCTGTATGCCAAAACCCCACCGCATAGCATGACAAGGTGGCTGTACGGTGTCCATACAGTGACCCCAATCATGCGGCGGCCACAAGATACCTTGGGACGGCGTTGCAGCGGCAGAAAAAAAGGTAAGATTTGTGAACATTTTTACCGCAGACCGCAACACCATACGATCTGCGTACGGTGGCAGCATAATATGTGTGACCCAAGCATTAGGTGACTTCTTACCCCAATTTAAGAATCCAGAGAAAATAATTGGGGCTTAGATGTAAGAAACCCCACCCTATCTCTAAGGAATGTGTAATGTGTGTTAGTAGTAACTCTACTGTGTCTCAAGTTTGTTGCAAAGTCCAAGAAATACCCATCAACAAGCCAATGTACCTCTGAGCTATTCATATCTTCCTTTCATGTGCACCTCACCTTCAGGTCTGCCTATTTTGAAGGAATAACACAGAGCCCTTCTTACAATGGCCATTACAATATAGATTAATTTTCATAGCTGCTAGGGTGCCGCTAGTATTTGGCTGTATACATGTCTAGAAATTGCATGAATACTGCTTACGGTGTGTTCTCTCAGTTTATTAAAGTATTTAAAATACAACAAGTATTCAAATATAACAAACTGAACACAGATGACATGCAGCTAGGGCCCTGTTGCCGGATGGCTTTGTGCCTATGGTAACTGCTCCTCTTATAAAAGGGGAGGAACGTGCTTTAAAATTAAACCAAGTAATAAGCTTCATGTTACAATTCTTTTTAAATATCTTTCTTACTAGTCTATTTCAGTGTCAGGTACCATAGCCTAACCTGCAATGAGGAGACATTGGCATACCAAATGATATCAGGTAAGAAAATTAGCTAATCCTTTTGTATGAAATATTAAATACCAAAATATATTCATAATTTTCTAACACTTAATCTCAAACAAGATGAAATACCTAGCTACCCACCTGAAATACTATAAATGCAACTGAACACTTATACTTGGTCAGGAAGTGGTTTCTATTATTTTCTTACTTCCACATAGATGCAATCACAAATATGCACAATATAACAATACACAATTACAATCTGCAAATAACAATGAGACTTTAACCAGAAAGTCGCATATTTTTACAAAGGGATAAGGAAAATCCAAGGTGATCATCACAAAGCAATAAGTACATATTGATTTTACTTTGGGAGATCACATGATTAATCATGCAATTAAACTGCTGGTTTTCATAGGCCTACAAAAATAAGTGTGTTTTCCAAAATAGCTGAGGCTGTAATTTCAGACAAATTCTATGGTGTCATCCAAAAAGTTGGGTATAGTAATCTGATTCCCTTAAATTTCAAGGAAATACAATAGGTGAGAACTTCCTTGTTCTATAACACTAGTTACATATTTTACCTGTGAGTATATGTTATTTATTTTTATACAGTTTTGACCAGGATTTGGACCATACAAAACGAAGAATTATATATTTTTTAAATCATATACATTTGTGACAGCTGTTTTAATTGCTGTTATAATTGGCATGTTCCAGCATAGACTGATAGATGAGAGGGTACAAGTAGTGTGATTATTATTTATAGGCTATGGATGACATTTGATTGTATTTGTAATCAACAATTCCTGTAAATACACACTCCTTTATGTTTATATTTTACAGATTTCTATGAATCCAAGCATATAAACAGACCTGGACAAGCTAACAGATAGAGAAGCAACTACTTGTAAATTCTAGCCATTTGTTATCAAAATGAGATTCAATGGCTTTAATTTGTGAATGGTGGCTAATCTCTTAGAACATCTCAAGGAGAATACTGACATTTTGAAGACCTGATGATGGACCAACCATTTTATACCGACCCACCCACGGGGAGGCTAATGACTAACACGCGTATAGATAGATATACATAAAGTAAACAATACCCACAGTGGATTTCGCCAAAATCCAACAACCGGAAACGGAAATAGGCCTCTATGGGCGCCACCATTTGTAAACTCTGTTAATCAAAATCCAACAAACGGAAACGGAAATAGTTCGTCGAACTACACTACGCAGCAAGCAAGTCAAATCGAACACCGCAAGTGGAGTAAAAAAAAATCATTGCTGTAGTTATATCGGTGGGTCGGTCCTAAGCATTGCTTATTCATATTACTATTTATAGTATTGATTGCATACAATAAAAAATTTTTAATATTGTGCAGCTTGTGAATATTTGTTGCAAATAAAGAATGCAAATTATATGCTTGTTTTTCATTTTAGATGAAGGGGAGTGTGTGTCTGTTGTGTGTGTGTGTGGGGGGGGGGGGTGGTAATGTGAAATATATTACTTACAGTCCTGGCCATAGCAATGTGTAGGGTGGGGTGGGGATAACCAGTGCAAAGTCAATGGCAAAATATCATATTATCACTCAGTGTGACAAACCAGCTCAAGGATTGCCTGTTCATATGATGATAAATGCTTTAGAAATTAAAAGAGACACAGAATTCATATATATTTGCAAACTCCCTCCCATTGTGTAACTGAAATGTATTGTAAGATGCTTCTAAGTACTTTAATTCCTCTCAAATGTGTCAGATATTCTATACTACAGCAATCTACCAAGGCAGTAGCCATTTTGAATTGTTTATCATATAAAACAAGCCCTCTGATTGGTTTAGCATGACCACCCCAAAGCCATTTTGAAATACCATACCTCATTGGAGGAGAGGCGCGTGCTGGCGTTCGCGTGCTCCTCTGTAACCACGGTGTCGAGCTGCTAGACATTAGAGAGTGCACTCAGCCAAGATGGCGACTTACATGGATGTCGATCGAGTTCAATATTTAGCTTCGTCGGGCGTCAAAGGACCAATATGTCGTCTTTACTTCTGCCGCTATTGTCTGAAGCTAAGATCAAGCGAATGTGTATACCATGAGGTAAACTAGATTTACTATATAGTCTGGTTATAAGGCCAAGTGACTTGGCAAGTCCCTTCCGGATGCGCAGCAAATACTAAAATAGTAAATGCAACTGCCACAAGTGCAAGTCTAGATACAATATTCACCCCGTACTGCTGCAGTAGGGGTGCAAACCAACCCTATGTAAAAGGTGGTGAAAATGCGGGTCAAAGAATTGGGAGCCTAATTTTACAATCTAAGAAGCAACAATTATTCTTTACATATATCTTATTGATAGCCCGCTACCTTTGAGTTGAAAAATATAATATAAATAATATATAGTTTAATAAGATTTAAAAGTGAAATCGACGGCGTTCTGCGGCCGCCATCTTGTCTTTTTGCATTCTCTCCCATTTCACCAACTCTGTGCCGATATAAGTAGCCATTTGATACTGGAGCCACAGTTTCTAGGTGATGTTCCATACTAACGCTATTTTCGCCTGTATTTATATAAGGCTGATCTTCACCCGTGTACTACAAGTACCGGGTGAATCTACTGCAAGTCAAGTGAAGTGTCACTCCCTCAGTGACGTCAGTCCCTGCCTGACCTGAGGCTGAGTCAGTGAGTGAGTCTCTCACTTAGACCTCCTAGAGTCAGTCTCTGTCAGTGACATTTCACATTAGCCTAGTCACGACACTAGTGACAAGTGTGAAGCAAAATATTAGTATTGTTGTTTAGGTACCCCAGTAAAATTTTCAAATTATTCCAAACATCCAAATTATAATTTCATTGGAAGCTCAAATGAATCAAAAGCAATATGCTTTTTGAATTTTTAAGATATTCCAAAATTTGAATGAGATATGTGCATTTGAAGTTTGTTGAAGTAAGATTTTTTGTATTAGCTAATGCATTAGAGAAGTGCCTTATTTAGGGCTGTTAAATAGACTAATTATAACAACATTTCTTTGTAGTTTCTTTATTAATGATCAGATCCTGATCAAACTTCACACCAAGGTTCTTCTTCGTATAGCAAATCACCCCAGCTTATCAAAACTGATATGAAAAAATTAGATCAAAGGAAAATGTAGGTTTCCATGGCAACCATAATACAATCACTCCCACCTCCATGTCTGTTTAGTGTCCGTAGAATTGTGAGTTGTTTATAGAATAACATGAAACCTTGTATTTAAATCTTTAGAATGAGCTCTTTACATTGGTGTAATCCGCTAAGCTCTACTCCTATTATCCAATGAGTATTAGGCATGTGCACATCACAGTATTTACCCGACTTTCGCTCCGGCTGATAATCATGAATATTTATTATTATTTGAGGACGTGAATTTTTTAATCTACCATATTCATTTTCGTATACCTATTTTCTATGTATTGACAGATGCATTGTGATGAAGCATAATAGGCTGTGTGATGACTTACTCACCCCAGCCATAACATTCTGACCTAGAGAATCTAGTCAAAACTGCCTGACACCAACTTTTGGCCGCCAGATTCTAGGGTTGCGCTTCCAGTTGTAGTCATTGTGTGACCATTTTTAGGAATAAAAAATGCTTAAGATTCACATTCTGATAGTTAATATGCACATTCCTGGCAGTCTTACCTCTGATTTTTGCATCTGAAGACTTTAATGGCTTAGTAAAATGTCTTTCAAACGTCATACAACAATGAAAATAGTCTCTATCTGTGCTGAAGTCTTTGGTGCTTCAAAAACGGATGTACAAATAAAGGTACTGCGCAAGAGTCTCGGGTGGGGTACCTTTTCCTGAATCTACTCTGCCTGAGATGAGGTCGCAAAAAGTTGTACGAGTTTTATCGGTCCGGCGGATTCTAGGGTACCTCCTGTGTACGTTTTGGTGTGTCAATCTCAGATAGGTACCCCACTAAAATTTTCAAATTATTCCAAACATTCAAATTATAATTTCATTGGAAGCTCCAATGAATCAAAAGCAAAATGCTTTTTGAATGTTTAAGATATTCCAAAAATTGAGTGAGATATGTGCATTTGAAGGTTGTTGAATTTCAGATCTTTTGTATTAGCTAATGCATTAGAGAAGTGCCTTATTTCGGACTGTTAAATAGACTAATTATAAGAACATTTCTTTGTAGTTTCTTTATTAATGATCAGCTCCTGATCAAACTTCACACCAAGGTTCTTCTTCGTATGGCAAATCACCCCAGCTTATCAAAACTAATAACAAATAATTAGATCACAGGAAAATGTAGGTTTCCATGGCAACCATAATACAATCACTCCAACCTACAATATGAGTCAACTGTAGCTTTTTTTAAATAATGGTCAGATCCTGATGAAATTTCACATCAAGGTTCTTATTGTTCTGGCAAATCACCCCAGCTTATCAAAACTGATATAAAAAAATTAGATCACAGAAAAATGTAGGTTTCCATGGCAACCATGCTACAATCATGCCCACAACTGCAGTTTCTGTATTAAAGGTTTGATCCTGATCAAACTTGATATCAAGGTTCTTCTTGCTATGGGAAATCATCTCAGCTTATCAAAACTGATAAAAAAAATTATATCACAGAAAAATGTGGGTTTCCATGGCAACTGTTATACAAAACTGCCTGACACCTACAATACTCTGCCACATTCTAGACTTGCAATTCCAGTTGTAATCATTGTATGACCATTTTTAGGAAGATAAAATGCTAAAGATTCACATTCTAATAGTTAGCATGGACAATCCTGGCAGTCTTCCCTCTGAATTTTGCATCTGAAGACTTGAATAGCTTAGTAAAATGCCTTTCAAACGTCGTACAACAATGAAAATAGTCTATCTCTGCTGAAATTTCTGGTGCTTCAAAAACGGATGTAACAATAAGGGTACTGCGCATGAGTCTCGGGTGGGGTACCTTTTCCTGACTACTCTGCCTGAGATGAGATCGCAAAAAGTTGTACAAGTTTATTGGTCAGGCGATAGTGGCACCCCCAGCGGATTGTGGGGTACCTATCTCAGAATGAATTTCCAACGCTTATGGCTTAGTTAACAATTTACGTTTAAAGAACTACACTGAGGCTGAGTCTCAATTACCCTGAAAACCTCCGTTGACAACCTCACACCTACTTACTATATAAAAGATTCACCTCTGACTGTGTTACAGAGATGAACCACAAGGCTATGTAAAAGCTGACGAAAATGTGTCTCACACTCACAGTCACAGTTGATGGCCTTAGATTGGCTCTCCTACCTTTCGTACCTTATGTTGATTAATATCCATTAGCCACAATCCAAGTGTATATGTTTTCCCTCAACATACATATTCCAAAGTGTTCAAATCACATAATATCAAGATTTTACCTCAGTACAACGCCTCGGCTACTCGAGGCCGAGGGAGAAGGTAGCAACATCCGGTACAGCAATTAGCATATTGCACTCGCGAGCGGTGGATGTGACCGAGAGAGCAGCAGTCTTTTTCTACAATAAAGACAGAATTCGCAGGAAGTAGGAGGAAATTATTTCCCATATTTCATTATGAACATGTGAAGATGAGTTTGTACGATTTTGTCGATTATGGTGACTGTATTTAAAGAAATATAGGTCTAAAACCGACTTGGATGCCGGTGCGCTACTTTGACAGCGCCATTTTGTATACGTCTTGTCGGATTTCCTGACTCGATTATCGCTATTGTTATAGCGGTTATTTTTATGAGTTTAAACCCAAGAATATAGGAGGATATGTATTTCTTGTGGACAATAATATTCTATTTTTATTAGAATTTGGACGTATATATTAAAGAATTTATTAGAGTTAAACCGATTCGGGTGCCGGTATGGTAGAGTGACAGTGCAGTGCTGTTTACCGGTGTCATGGTATAAAACCCCGGCCCGATCGCAGGCCCTGCCGTGGCTTCTGCGCATGTGCAGAGTTTGTAAACAGGCGCAGCTTGGCTGCAGAACGAATACACACTGCCAGTGTCTATTAAAGATTAATAGAAATGCACAACCCTAACCATATAAATTTAATATAATCTATCCATCGAATATGATTTCTATATGTGTACCAAGCAGCTTGTTTCTAATTGGTGTAGCTTTAGAGATATTTCACTTTTTCTGTATGAAGATTGCACTGACACTCAGAATATCCCAACTTTCACTATTATCTCTGTTTTTAATACTTTCAGCATAAATTGCTCTTAGGTTACATTAAATACTTCAGATCTTCCTCTTCAATTGCGCATTAAGATATTTTTAATCGATCCAATGAGAGCTTTTAAATTTATTTAACAAAAATAAATGCTTAGTCAACTGTCTTCACGGCAGGGGCTGCGATCGGGCCGGGGTTTTATACCATGACACCGGGCACGTTCTGGTCGGTCGGTTGCTCGACTCGATTATCGCTTTTGTTTTTATCGGTTTTTCTTATGAGTTTAAATCCAAGAATACAGCAGAATACGTATTTCTTGTGTAGAACAATATTCTATGAATATTAGAATATTGACGAATATATTAAAGAATTTATTGGAGTTAAACCGATTCGGGAGCCGTACGGTAGAGTTGACATCGCCGTGTGGTTTATTTCTGGTCGGTTACTTGACTCGATTATCGCTATTGGTTTTAGCGGTTTTCTTATGAGTTTAAACCCAAGAATACAGGAGGATACGTATTTCTTGTGTAGATATGTTTGTTATAGGAATATTAATCGAATTAATGGTGCATTTAGTGGCGTTTTTCGATTTTTATGGAATTAATTTATAATTAAAATTATGTATACATAGATGTTGGTGGTTGCCACATCACAGGTAAAGTTTTTGGTTCAACAAGCGGCCCGTTGCCGAATGGAGAGCGATGTTGGCTGGAGCCTCATCTCGTTGGGATTTTTCCTCGGTTTCTTTTATGGATTCACATTGGAAATTAATCCTGGGTTTCTTTTATGGATTCCCCACTTTTTTAAGGCGTACCTCCGAGTTTCGTAGCATTTTCGCCAACTTGCTGGCGCAGTAGCTGCAGGAGGGAGAAGTGTACGGAACAGAGAGTGTGGGAGGGTACCGATATACTGGTCCCTACCCCTCGTTTGGTTTCGACTTCCATAGCGTTGCTCTACAACATTACACATTAGCTTACACGCCTGTGTTGGAACGGTGTAAATACGTTCTCCAACACCAGTAATTGCCGCCCGTGACCGAACGGAGAGCAATGTTGGCGAAAGCCACATCATGTTAAGCCGCCCGTTGCCCAACGGTGAGCGGTGATGTCTGGAGCCGTATTACGGTTATGCCATCCGTTGCGAAACGAAGTGCGATGTTGGCTGAAGCCTCATCACGGTAACCTGCCCGTGACCGAGCGGGAAGCGATGATGGTTGCGGCCACATCAGGTTATGTAGCCCGTTAAGCACGGAGAGCGATGTTGGCTGAAGCCACATCCCATTTAGGCCGCCTGTTACTAAATGGAGGGTGATGTTGGCTGAAGCCACATCCCATTTTGGCACCTGCTACCAAACGGAGAGCGATGTTGGCTGAATCCACATCCCGTTTAGGCCGTCCGTTACTAAATGGAGGGCGATGTTGGCTGAAGCCTCATCACGGTAGCCCGCTCGTGACCGAGCGGAGAGCGATGATGGTTGCGACTACATCAGTTTATATAGCCCGTTAAGAACAGGGAGTGATCTGGGTTGAAGTTACATCCCGATTAGGCCACCCGTTACCAAACGGAGTGCGATGTTGGCTGATGCCACATCCCGGTTAGGCCGCCTGTTACCAAACAGAGAGCGATGTTGGCTGAAGCCACATCCCGTTTAGGCTGTCCGTTACCAAACGGAGGGTGATGTTGGCTGTAGCCACATCACGTTATGCCGCTCGTTGACAAACGGAGAGCATTGTTGGCTGAAGCCACTTTACGTTTAACCCGCTTGTGGCCGAGCGGAGACAGAAGCTGAAGCCACATCACGTCCTTCCTGATATGAGCTTAGGTGTTCTAGGATGTAAATAAAAACAATTAGTTGGTTGGCCACAATCCCACTTTCAGTTGATGGTTACAGGGTGTCTGGCCTGAGAGGTACTTTGGCCATTATTAGCTATGGGTATGTACTGTTACAAACGGTACCTGTCTGGATATGATTATAGATTTTCTAGGACGAAAAACAACAAACAAATAGTTGGTTGAGCACTCTAATTTTCATTGATCGTTACAGATCTTGGATTTAAGGGTTAGTTGCCTATGAAGGGCAGTAAGACCGAGGCTCCCATTTCTGATGATAATTACTCATCACCGGGGGTGAGGGTTTAAGCCTCCCTGGTACACACAGTGTTAGGGGAGGAAAGCAGGCCAGATTCCGGCTCTGCTGGGCTAGAAAAGTGGCTCATGAAGCTGGAAGCAAATGCCCTCAGCTAAATCTCAGAAGAGAACAAGTAGAGGTTGCAAGGCAAACTCAGATGGCCACGGAAACAGTTTTTCCCAGGAGGTAAAAATGACTGTATTGTTTCCATACATTGATGATTCATTATGGCCCAGTCACAGTCGAGCTGCTCACAGGCAGTTACCGACCAATTTATGAAGCAGACCAAACATTTGTAAGGTTTATTTCGAATGAACAACTATATGAATTTACTTGTTTACCAAGTGGTTTAGCTTGTGCTCCTCCCTTCTTTACAAACTGTTATTTTTTGCTCATGAAGAGTGAGGGACAGGTATGTTCCCGGACAGTGATGATTCATGTTTTGGTGGGCAGACAAAAGTAGCTGGTCAAAATGCAGTAAATGGTTTAGGTACCACATTTACGAAGTTAGGAGTTGCTGGAAATGGATAAGAAGTTAGCATACGACAGAACTAAAATGGATTTTGGAAGGCCGTCAGCTTGATGAAGAACTTAGATCATATTAATATTCTAGAGTTGAGAAGCAGTGTATTTAGGGTTATGTGTTTAGCCGGCTTGCCCTAATGCTAGGTCAGGATGTTGACAGATAGTACTACAGTAATGGCTTTCATTCGCAACATGGTAGGGACAATGTCCAACTCATATAATAAGAGAGCGAAATTAAATTGGAATTGGGGAAGCCACATATAATTTGTTGGCATCATGAAATAATAACATTTTATAAAGTTGTTCATGGCATCCAGAGCAAAAAAATTGGCAAGTGGATGTTGTCCCTTTGATTTGGGGGGAAAATAAATTGTATTACATTTTCTTAAACATTCAGCCTAATCGGCAGAGTAGCAAGGAGGGCTTTGATAGTCCCTGATCGGGACATGCAGCCATGGTTGGAAGTATTAGCCCTAGGAGCTAAGGACTTTATATATTTTTCCTACACGTAAGGGAAAGATTTTAAAGCATTAATGATTCGTGGGGATATGTTAACAACATCCCTTCTGGAATTCCTTTCGGAACACATATTTACGACACTTTGGTTTAGAGAAAGTTACTCAGCATGATTATTTGGACTGGTTATTAAATGATGATATTGGTTTAATAAATTGATTTTGTTTGAATCAAGAAAGAATAAGAAGTTACATAAATATGTTTTATGCCATCCACAAAATAAATGGGGCATTTTTTGTTTAAATTATACATAAAGTTAAGCCAATGGAACCATCCCTTGCTGAGGTAGTCCGCCTCTTATGAATGATGCAGGATGATGGATTAGGTTATGGGGCCATTAATGCAGCTCGATGAGCTCTTTCGGTCATCTTACCAAGGATTGACGGAGAATTGGGAAACACGAAGTTCTTCAGTGTTTCAGGAGGTCATTATATGAAAGAAACCCTCCTAAACCATAGTATAATAGGTTTTGGGATGTCTCAGGGGTATTTAAGTTTTCTTAAAAATGGTCTAGTTATGGACATCTATCGATTAAACAGCTAGGCTATAAATTAGCTGTATTGTTACTTTGGGTAACTGGTCATAGGGCCCAAGTAATAGTTGACCTTTTAACTTACTGGCCTAGACATTGATGACAAGGAGGCCACGTTGGATTTGGAAAAATTATTAAAATCAAACAGTACAGCAGATCCCCTCTCCTTGATTCATTTTAATGGGTTCCCACATAACAGGAAACTGTGTGTAGTGTCAGCCATTAGGGCTTATATATCCAAGATAAAAGGAATACATAATTCCAGACAGCTTTTGGTAAGCTTCATAAAGCCACATAAGGATTTATCCAGAGACACGATCGCCAGTTGGACGATTCACGTGCTCAAGTCAGCAGGCTTTGACATAGGATGCTACGCTTCGCACTTTACAAGAGGTGCTATGGTCTCGACGACGAGACAATTGGGAATCTCAGTGAAGAGAATCCTAGCATATGCCGGCTCCAAGACGGCAAGGTCGTTGGCTAAATATGGAAACAAACGACTAGAAAAGACGAGCGGGGTTGTAACCCGCCTACTCACCAACTAAGAAGATGTGTGAAATTTACAAAATTGGAATTTACAACTGAAAAATTACTATGTTTATCAGATAATAGAGGGTAAAAATGAGGCTACGTAAAGTCTCCCTCGGCCTCGAGTAGCCGAGGCGTTGTACCGAGGTAAAATAGTATAGTTAGACGAATCTTACCTTGGTACAGATGATGGATAACTCTTGTTTTCCCGAGGTAGAAGCCTCGGGTAGTCGTGGACTAGAGCCTGCCCACCTCACCCTGCCACGACTATTATGTTTGCTTGTGCCAAAAAGAAAACATGAGGAATTCCAATCATTATGCTCATTTTTATCCTGAATAATTAGGTGAAGATTGCTGCACCGGATGTTGCTACCTTCTCCCTAGTCCACGACAACCCGAGGCTTGTACCTCGGGAAAACAAGAGTTTTCCATCATCTGTACCAAGGTAAGATTCGTCTAACTATACTATGCGTTTACACAAAATCAGTTTGTGTGATAAAGTCCATGAAATAAATCCTCCGTGTTTGAATGAACTGTTTGTACTTGGTACCACCTAACTACCTCAGCCAATGAAAATGACCTAGATTGGAATACCAAAATGGCTGAAATTTGGATATATGCCGATCCAGACTTTAAACTTCATAAATATATGGATTGAATCGGCTAAAAATTTGCCGTGTAAATACATCCAAGTGTGTAAAGAATATATTTTGCTTCTTAGATTGTGAATTTAGGCTCTTATTTCATTTCCCCACTTTTTCGCCAGCTTTTAGTAGGGTTCGTATTCACCCACCCCTGTACTGTAAGTACGGGGTGAATCGTAATCTACATACCCACTAGCTACCTGGCAAGTCTTGCTTGTTTGTAGTTCTACCCTTCATAGAAAAAAATAAAAGGTCCACTGCTATAGGGTATTGGGTGAATGACAACCCTTTTAAATTCAAGCAAAAACTGCTTCAGTGTGAAATAACTGTGGAGGGGGTCGTTCCAGTGCACCCTGTTCAGTTATACTGCCACAGAGTTGGTGAACTGGGTGGGTGGGTGGGTGGGTTGGTTGTTAGAGTTTTACGTCCTGGCAGCATCTAAGGTAATATCAAGACAGGTACCAACTTGTGACAGTGCGCACTCATGGCAACTTTATAGTGCTGGCCCATTGGGAGACCAGGCCACCAGGATCAGGACCTGATATTCCACTCAGTCGCATTATCCTGACACTGAGCATACCAGTCCTTGCCATATCCTAATAATGCCGAGCGTCAGGCAAGGAAGCAACAAGTACCAATTTTGTACGTCATTGGTTTGACTCGACCATGAACCAAACTCCCAATCTCCCACACGCGAGGCCCGCTCTCTTCGCATTTGGCGCCGTATCCGGTGAACTGGGAGAGAATGTAAAAAGACAAGATGGTGACTCCAGAATGATCCCGATTCGAGTTTTAAGTCCATTAATCTACATTATTTAATCAATTCTTCCTTCAAAAAGTAGTAGGTAAATATAAAGAGGTGTGCTAAGAATATATTTTGATCCTTTAATTAAGACTTTATGTGCCCATTTCCTTTACCCGGCATTCCAACACTTTTTCTAACAGGTTGTTCAGCAGCCCTGTCTCAGAGCTGTGGGAGTAATTATCCCCACGGTTCCTTGCACTTACCTATCTCGATTAAATAATCACCTCCACTGGGGATGGACGGAGACCATGTTTAAATCTGAGCAATAACTGCTGTGGTCAGGGTCTATGGTAGGAAAACTGTAGAGGTACAGGATCCAGTGAGCATAGTGTTGCCAAGCTGGGAGAGTGCCACACTACCATAGCAAGAATAAAGACGGGGGCCATGGGAGTCTCTCCATTCAACTTTCGATTAATCTATATGATTTCATGAATTCCCCAAAAGTAATAGGCTATGAAAGATAAGTATGTGAAGATTATATGAGGCTGGTTAGATTGGAGACTGCTGACACTATGTCCATAACCTAGCAATCCGTCAGTTTTTCTATAGGGGTGCTTAGCAGCCGTGCCCTCGGAAGAGTTGGGGAAGTAACAATTACCTACCTGGCCATGTTTTTTTTAAACTAACCTCATCTATTTAAAGTATTTGGCTATCGTGTGAAAATGGCACTCGTCCTAATATGACCTAAAATGTTGCCAGAACATTAAGACCCCAAAAAGCGAACTTTAATTTACATACAAAACAATTAGTTGAATGATTAACCCTGGCACTATTCTAATCTAAATGTTTACTTGTAGGTGGACTCCCATTACTGCCCTAACTGCCTGGAGAATATGCCGTCTGCAGAGGCCAAGCTGAAGAAAAATCGGTACTTAAGGAATATTATTACATTGTTATTTTATGAAGTAGCACTGATCGCCCTGGGCTCCTTTGCCATGCCATGAGACTGGTGAGAGATTTTAACTTTATGGAATTACAAGGTCGGAATAAGTATGAGACTCGCTTCCTCATGTTCCTGTGTGTGAGGATGTGGGTGTGATCCCTGGCCGAGTCAAACTAAATACTTACCAACAAAATAGATTCTTGTTGCTATCTAGCCCAGAATTACTAGGATGGGGTTTGTTGTGGTTTACGTCCTACCAACATCTAACATTATATAAGAATGGGTGCTGACTTGTGACAGTGTACACTCATGGCGACTTTTATAGTGCTGCCCCACTGGGAAAAGAGGCTGCTGGCATCCTAACTTGATATTCCACTCGTCGTCATCCTAATACTGAACAAACCAGTCCATGTCCTATCCTAGTAATGCCGAGCGCCAGATTAGCTGGTGACAAGTATACATTTTATAACCTATATCATTGGTTTGACTCTGCTGGTATTTGAACCCTCGACCTTCCGCGGTAGGAAGACAAGGCTGTACTGATTCAGCAACCACATCTGGTAGGTCTAGGATAGGGGAAGGAGTAGTTCAATCAGGGAGACCAGTTATTTATGGTTGAAATTTCTCCTGCTTTAATATTGAATGGATGTAACTTGTAAACGCATTCAATAACCGTATTCATACAGTCGCATCTAATGATGTATGATCGACACTAGAGTTTTGACCGGCTGTGAATATCGGGTTGATAATCCGCTAGCCTACCGGTACTAATGGTGGCCGGATCAGGCTAAGGGCCGGCTGGTGTTTGTTTTGAAATTGTTGGCGCATTGTGATACATATTGATTGCCGTACACACATTGCATGACACCATCCACATATTGGTTAGACCACTAATTGTTCACATTGACTCCTCAATCTGAACCTAATATCAAAGGCACAATAACATTGAGTATTCTTTACTACACTAATCTGAAAGATGACTCCAATGAGTGAATATATATAGCAGTTATTTCACTTTTGTAATTCACTTTATTTATGTTCCGTTGGTCTGAAATACAATTCACCAGATGGGATGGCAGAATGAGTCGAGCGTCCAGCTCCCGTTTTGGTAGGCCGTAGGCTTTGAACCCCCAAGTTTGAACCCTAGCCGAGTCAAACCAATTACTTAAAATTGTATGATTGTTGCTACCTAGCCTGGCACTTGGTATTAGTAGGATAGGGCAAGGAGTAGTGGAATGAGGAAGACCAATTGTCTTGCTCAGTGCTGTGATTGAAATTTCCCATGCTTAGATCATCAACAACAAAAAGGAAGTCAATTTTGCAATTCCTCTTATTTCTGTTCCGTTCGTCTGAAATAAATTCAAGTATAATTTCTGCTGACTGGTTAGTATTTGTGATGCTATGCCCCACCTTCGGTCATTGCCCTACAGGTGTGCCGGGTGCTTTGATTGCCCCAGCTGCCACCACACCCTGTCGACGCGCGCAACCAGCAACACCGTGCCCAACCCGGACGACCCAACTAAGTCGATGCAAAAGAAGGTCTACTACCTGGCCTGCGGCTTCTGCCGCTGGACCTCCAGGGATGCCGGCATCAAAGACCAGATGGTTGGTAAGCATGTACAGGCCAGCGAACAGCAGCAAGATAGGTGGCAAATCAAAGCCAAAACAGCCGTCTAACTTGTGCAGGCAGGTCTGCTTGAGACCCTCCTCTGCACTCCTACAGCAGGATGCTGCCAGAATGCAGATGCAGGCAGTGTGTTTATTTTACAAACAAGAATTATCCATAAACAGTTATGAATTAGCTGTGCACATGAAATATGTTGTTTTTTTCCCTCTCTTTTTATTTTATTTTAGAAACTTATTCTGTGGCCTAGCGTACTAGTAAGTAATTATTTTTGCTGGTCATTACATTAAAACTAAAAGAAAAATGTTAAAGCTGCACAGTCCGATAAAAGTATCAATTCTTTTAAAAAGAAAAACACCAATTTAAATTTGAACCTACATATCTAACTTAAATACTGGTGCACGTTATGGCATATATTTTTTTGCTGCATAAAAGGGTGTACTAAGTCAATATAATGTAACCTGTTGCTGCTGAAGTCTATGGGGTCATTAGTTATGACAAAAGCGCTAAAATTAATTTAACATATTTACACTTCAAATATCTCCCAAGTTTTAAACTCAAAATCATCGGACTATGCAATTTTAACACTCCATTGACAGATATATGAAAGAAATGTCCAGCAGACTACTAGTCTGTTGGTGACCACAGTGAGTTCATAGCTACCCCTTCACAGATGTGCATATTGATTCCCATCGTCCGAAAATAGCTCTTTAACCGCCCACCCCCAACACAGGACTATGTAGGAATGACGTGGGCATATGATAAGAGGGACAATGTTGTTTGGAAAATATGTACACCCAAGTCACTGTCACGCAGGCAGGAACGGCTTTCTTTTCTTCTTTTTTGTTGTAAATATAGTTTATTCAATTAATAAAAGTCTTTTGTCAAAGCAGTGGTACTGGTCTTTCGGCCATGTGGCATTACAGTTATTTACAATATATGTATATATAGTCAGCTAACATTAAGCTAAACTTGGGTGTGATTGAAGTGTACAAATGACAGCCTCCGTTATTGGAATGGATGCAAGTGTACTATAGGTTATGCATGCTGGATTGGGGGAGGTGGTATCGTGCGTTTAAAAGATGTGAATGTGTGTATTGATTATATCATTCAGTTACGGAGTGGTTATGTATAGGGTGTCCCTTCCCAGGTTTGCATACCTCCAGTGTGAATTACTTAATTATCATGTTGAGGGATTGGGTTTTGAGATGCAGTGTAAGTAGAATGGTTTGTTTATTCTGTTAACAAGTGTGGTTAGGTGCATGGTTCTGCTTATAAAGTTAATACCTCGGGAGGGTGACTACATGAAGTAGTTTGGTATCTCGTACAAGTAGTAGAGACATTGCGACAAATCATCTGCATACTTAGTAAAAAAACTTAGATGAAAAATACAGATATATTGAAAAGACTAAATGCTAACATCGCAATATTTGGCCAAGATATAGATTTATGAAGAGGGATAACCACGATATGACCTGTAATAATTGGTGGAATGGCATTGGTCACCATCCCCATGCTCCCCATGCTCCCCGTGTGTCGGGGGTGGGGGAGGTGGTCTTGCCGAAATGCGCAGTGTCCCTTCCTCGCTACTAAAACGCCAACACTCCATTCGCTCTAAGAAATGTTTTTCTTGGATTCCAGCCAATGTACGAGTTATTAAAAGATTATTTATTTGAAGGAGTGTACTGTGAACTCCTGTCACAAATTAGTGTCCATGAAGTATGCTATGGGTGTGGCGTCCTATCCTAACTTGATACTGTTGGCTAATGTTTGACTGAACTACACGGTGGCTTAGAGGTTATTAGAGACATTGTCTATTTGTATCTTGATATTGAGTAAACATTATTTAATTACATAAGCAATTGCCATTATTATGACAATATTTGTATTAACTAGTTCCTCCCTTTCACCCCTATTGCTATGGTAACTAGCTAGCGGTACTTGGCCCGAGCAGCAGAACACTTATGCAAAAAGGGTAAGTACTGAGCCTTCTATTCTACCACCTTCCAAACCCTATTAGTATTAATGTAGTTCTGAAAAAGTATGCGCCGCCCACCATCAGGATGTACACTTGGAAGTTGGTGAACAGCAGTTTGCTAAATATAGTCCGTCAGTTATTTCTCAATATGGGGTTTGAGGCCTGGGTGTGGTTAATATCAAAGTGGGTGTCGATAGTCATTCCAGAGGCTCGATGAACTCAATCCCCACATTAAGCTTTCCCCTTGGTGTTTTTTATACCATAGAAACTGAAATTTAGAAAAGCGATGGTTGAATAAAAACAAATTTAAATTCTTGCCCTACTGCCGACACGGCGTAAAGAAACCGCCAATTCAATGATATTTTGACAGATAACCAACCTCATAAAAGCAGAAAAATGATATTGGAACAAAAAGCAGTCATATATCACTTTTATCGCTGGGTTTGTCGGTGCTTTCAAAATGAGCCGACGCATGCCGCCTATGTCGTCTACATGCTCACTACAGTTCTATGCTAGGCCCATTTGGTTCAGTCATAACATGTAAGGAATGCGTGTGAACTAGCCACTGCGGGGTGTGTGGCTGACGTGGCGCCTCCTGTTGGCAGATTTCTACTCTTCTGGACTATTACCGCCAGCTCGCCCAGCGGGAGAAGGCGGAGAAGGACAAGAAGAAGAAGTACTCTCGGCGCCGCAGCTACCTCCATTTCTCGGTCAGTCACACCTCTGAGTCCCTATTTTATTAACATACACTTATCTAAATGCAAACTACGACTAGAATTGTGGATGACAGATCTACGCGAGTTCGCGGGTTTTCGCGATATTTGATAACCTTTGATTGACTGTCACAAAATGCCATAGATAGTATATGACAGCAGTTGGTCGGTCCGAAGGCCATTCTGATATGATGCTAGGCCTATGGGAGAATATCCATGGGGTGTTGTTTTTTGGGGGATGGGGGATAATGAAATTGGACAATGTAAGACAATAATTACGGTACTCGGATATGGACATCGTATGGCCAGAACTCCAGATGGGCATTTGATAGGTCACAGCCCACAAACGGGGCTGCCCCAAGGGGGTAATCTGGACCACCCTGAGTAGATAACGAACAACTACAAACTGTGTACAAGCCTATAAATGTAGAGTAGACTATTATTGAAGCAACATTCTGCTTTCAGTGTTCTGGATTATTTACAGATTCCTTGCGGTAGATTTCCGGGTGTTTTAAAAAAAAAACATACCACATTCATCGCTGAAAAAATAATAAATAAACCATATAGATGTTTGTGTATGTACCGTTCAACTTGATACAATGAATTTGTGCTTTTGAAATAAATCTATTCTCAAATATATTTCTACAAGTCCGAATATACTCTGTTCCCTTCGATGTGATGTAATAAATATGTAAAGTAAGTAACACAATTCTCTACTATAGAATAATGTCACGATTATCCTGTTATCGTCTGAGAAGATAAGCATCAGTATAAGTTAGATCTAGATAATTGTTTTGGTTTTAAAATGTGATGCTTTGATCGAACTATGCCGCTTTAAAGCATGCCACTGTTTGCTCTACAAGAGCGAGTTTGTCCGTGGAAGTGAGTGACAGTGTTTCTTGTGAACCCATGTTGCAGCGGGAGGAGGTGCAAGCTGTACAACCGGTGAGATACGCGCCACGCCGGCAGGTTTAAACACCCCACCCTGGGACCCGGCTTCCTTCTGTTCCCTTAACCCACGTTCCCATGTTCCTGGGGCAGGTATCACCGCAGGTTAATAATATCAGGGATGAAAGATCACCTTTCGGTCGATTTCCGCCATTTTCAGCGATAATGGGCCTAGGTCTAACAACAACAAAAAAGTTGTGTTGCCGGTTGCTGACCGACCTTACAAAAAGTTCCTGGCCGCATATTTGTGTTGGCTTCCGTGACAATTTTCTGACAACTCACATGGGTTGTTACGTCAAATTACATTTTGGTCGAGGGATTCATGGTTTTTATCCCCCCCCCCCCCCAAATCCCTACCTACCGTACCTTTTTGCTTGCTTGCAATCGGAAACACTTTTTGGGGGGGGGGGGGGGCCCTTGGCACTCACTGCCAGCAAATTGCGGCGAAGGTTTTCTGATGTCGTCAGAGGTGACTTTTATCCCTGAGGTCTGCACCGAGGTGCCAAGTGGTCTGCCTCGCTTTTCCGTTTGGAGTAACACCCTCGCGGCACACTGCTTCAGTGACGAAATCTAATATTTCACGCCATCATTTTTATTTTACTTGTTTGAAATCAAATCACCAGTCTCAGTCTTGGGACTCGAGTATTCGGAAAAAAATGGCAATGGCCATTCCCAATCTAATCTTTCAGACCATGCAGCATTTTTGCAACTTATGTTATTGCATCATCAAGGCGACACCCAGAGTGTTCTGATCTAGTCCATCCCACAACTCCATGAAAAGTGCAGGGATCAAAGATCTCCGCCATTTCGCGGCTTTCCGTTATTTTTTTTTAATCCTTTATTAATGTTCACAAAATGCCATCGATATATACGACAGCAATTGATCAGTCTGAATCCCGTTCTTCTATGACCTTAGATGTTGCTAGGACATGAAACCCAACAAACAGAAAAGCAAAGTGTGATTACGGAGAGCGAGTAAAAGGGAATTGACGGTATGGCCGACAACAGTCAGAACAAGGACAGTGGAACTCTCTAATGATAGTTTGTATCATTGATCACTGGACTGGAGCTAAGATAGTGCTAGGAGAGTAGTGGATGAAACTTGACTTCCGGGAATTTTCGATGATTCCCTGACACTGACATGCTACCTAAGCTATGGGATAATATCCACGTTTTCGTGGAAATTCTCCAGCAATTAACCTTTTTTTTTTTCTCCGTGATCACTTTCATTGCAGAATTTATTTACAATATTGAAGAATGTAAGGCGATAATTACTAGAATAAAGATGCAACATTATGCACAGATAACCTCACATATTTCCATTAAAAAAAATACATCTTTATTAGCTGAAGAACACTTTCATCCCTGAAAGTGACAGCTGTGGGCACTTTTTGTGTGATTGTTCTTGGGACCTTGGAGGGGGGGGGGGGGCGACTTGTATAGCTGGTTTTGGTAGTGGCAGTCGGGCCGGCTGGTGGGTAGGCGGTGCCGGCGGTTCTCTACTGCCGTCACTGCCGGGTGGTCCTGGAACACGGCCACTCTCTCACAGCTCTACTAACACGGCACACATGGGTGGGGACTCAATGGGTTTCTGCTCTCAGTTCCACCAAAAATATATATGTTTAAACCTACGCTGTTTGAAATTGTTCTGTTTCCTACGTTCTCTTTTGTTGCTTTCTGTTTCTGTTCCATTTCTGTTTGAATATGAAAATATATAGACCGAATAACTGCATAATGGCAGGAGAATAACGTGTTGTTGGTGTTTTTTTATTTGTGTGTTTAATTTTTTTTTTTTAAGCACATTGCAGCCACTAGATGTATATAGTGTCTGTGAGTAGAGTCTTGTGGTGAAGCACGTGTAATCTGACTGGCCTTCTCTGGCTAACAGGACAAGTTCGGCCTCAGTCCGTGCGCCTCGCGCCTTCGCAGAGAGCTCATGGGCAGCGGAAGCTTCACGTGAGTACATCAACCACACACAAACACAAACACAAACAAACACATACATACACATACAATATACTTGTTGCTTCCTACCCTGACGCTCAGCATTACTAGTGTCATTGGGGGTGATGAAAATGGGAAATATTGCACCTAGAGCAGCATTCGAATCCACACTTCTTCCCATTCGGTGGATGGCGTGCTAACCATTACACACAATCTACTCCATGGTGCAATCACCCTATCCACGGTTACGTGTCTATGTCCCTCCTTGCCTGAGATGTCACGGCACAGTACTACACTAGGATAGGGCAAAGGACTAATTTTGATCAGTATCAGGATAATGTGAGTGAGTGGGATGTGGAGTCATAGTCCCCATGCCCCCACCTCTGCCAATTTGGATTTCCACCGCTGTGTATAACTTACAGCGTCATCAAAGGCTGGTTGCTCTCATACCATGTCTATGTGGTGTGGGAGGTTAAAAATCCCTTGGGTTGGTAAAAGTGTAGGCTCGGGCTTTCTATCGACAAACTGTCTGATGGTGAAAACAAGTCTATTCAGACTTATCCATGATAGACAGTATAAATCTTCAAGAAAAAAATAGTGCTGACGGTCCGGTCTCCCAATGTGGCAGCACTATGCAGTCGTGATGAGTATGCTTTCACAAGTTGGCACTCGCCTTTATATGACCATGGATGTTTCTAGATCATAAAACCCCAACAATCAAGCATATTACAGATCTACTGATGCATCTATTCAAAATTTGATCTCCAATTGGTTAAACTCCGGACACAGTGCCTAAAGCCCTGTCTACGCCTGTTAGTATAGCGGAACCTGAGACCGAATTGCTAAGAGCGCATGCTTCCTGTGCGGAAGGTCGGGAATTCGAATCCTGACCGACTCAAACCAAGTTACAAAATTGTTAGTTGGCACTCAACATTACTAGGATAGGGCAAAGACTGGTTAGCTCAGTATCAGGATAATGTGGCCTAGTGTGATATCGGGTCATGGTGCCAGTGACCTGATTTGCCAGCGGGGCAGCACTATAAAGTCGCCATAAGTGCACCATCAAAAATTGGTGCTCATCCTGATATGACTTTTAGATGTTGCTAGAACGTTAAACTTCAACAAATAAACAAAGAAAGCTGTTCGTACACAGGGTTTTAGCTAGCTTTGTTTGTTATTACTCCGCAGATTGAAGCAGAACGAAGACCTGAAGATAACCGAGGTGACCGGCAGTGAGCCGGTCACTGAGTTTGAGCCGCTGGATGAGTCCATCTTCACCGAGCCTGTCTCCCTGACAAAGAGTATGTTGTACATTACCAGAGCATTGGTATTAGGGAATCTTGTCTCTTTATTTTTTCGCCTATAAGAAACATAATTAAAAGGATCTGCGAATTGGTATTTCATTTTATATAAAGCATTTGAAGTTTCATAGTTATATTCTCTATTTGAATAAAACTACCCTGGCTTTACTCAGTGTTGCAGTAACTGGGAAGGGTGGCTGAATGAGTTGAGCGCTCGCCTTTCAAAACAATGACTTAAAAAGTTATACTTGTTGCTGCCTGGCCTGGAGCTCATTACTAGGATGGGGCAAGGAGTGGTGGAATGAGGAAGGGCAATTGTCCGTGATTGAAGATTGAAATTGTCCCCTTCTTAATCAACGAATGTAATAAAAGAAAATCGCCATGTACAATCAATTATTCAGTGTACAAACTGTCTCACTTGACTGTCCCTCTGATGATAAGACACCTGTTATGATAGGACAACATTAACCAGTGTCGAGTTGTCCTTTGAGGACAGGTCCCACTGTGTGTATGCCTTCTGTTCTGAGCCGATGTGGTACCTTTGCAGTGACGATCTTGACGCAGCGCCACGCGAACCCTGAGTTGCAGCCTGTCGACACGGCGGAGCTGTATCAACTCCACAAGCACCTCCTCATCAAGCGGTCCCAGCGCTGCAGGGTAAGCACACTCGCCACCGGCCTGTTGCAACATTTTGTAACCAGCAATTCGTCATGGCGGGGATGGTGTACTTGCAAAGTGTTTTGTGTCATAAACTGATGCTATCAGTGCATTATTACATACAAAAAATATTTCACCCCTACACACAGTAGGGGTGAATGACAACTATGTCTAAAACCGTATGAATCAACTGTAAATAAGAGGTAGAGCTCCTGGTTCTAGCATTCGAGTGTTTATCTATATTAAAGTACAGTTGATGAAATGACAGAATGTGGGGAGGAACCACCATCAAGATGGCAACCACTGAATGCTCTTGATTCGGCTTTTAAAGTCTATTAATCTACATGAACTCATCAATTATTCATCCTAAATGTAGCCGGCCTCAATACATAAGTATTTGAACAATATATTTAGTATATATTAGATTGCAAAATCATGTGGTTATTTTCATAACTAAAATAACCATAAATGCCAGCAAATCCAAAACAGTCCTCTTCTCACATAGAAAGTAACGCCCAGTACAAACTAGGAAACCAGGTGCTGGAAAACGTAAAGCACTACAGATACTTAGGCCTAGAGCTGGACAGCCAACTAAACTACAATCTATGCATGACAAAAATCATAGTAAAAATAAATCACAAACTCTGGTTATTTGCCAAATTAAGAAAATTCATTTCACAAGAAATGTCAATAAAGGTCTTCAAAGGAATGGTACTCCCATACTTTGACTATGGAGACACAATATATATGGGAGTAAAGCAAGAACTGCTCAACAAGCTGCAAATCCTACAAAATAAAGCATTAAAAATATGTCTCAGGGTGGACAAAGCACCCCACCTATGACCTGCACATGCAAACCAAAGCAAAATTGCTAAAACAAAAATAGAAGACTAGTACACCTCAAAACACTTGCATTTGGGTACAGTCACGATAGGAAATACCAAAAGCAACCAACCAGAGATACACGAATAAACAATGCACCACTAATAAAACAAACAAGGAGCCGCATAAAGGCCCATGAAAGAATCACATTAGAAATGGCTGCTAAGGCTTTGAACGCCCAATCAGTAAGAGAAAGGCAAATCCCTGATCTCAAGTCATACAAAAAATATCTATGTAAAAAAGGAAGGACGCTGATGACACCGTAGGGCCAGAACTCCAGATGGGCATTTGATAGGTCACGGCCCACAAACGGTGCTGCCCCAAGGGGGTAATCTGGACCACCATCAGTAGATAACGAACAACTACAAACTATGTACAAGCCTATAAATGTAGAGTAGGCTATTTCATAAGTGGTAGTAAAACCAAAACTAATATACTATTCGCACCCACTAGAAGGGTGATCAGAAAATAAAACCAATAACACCTACACTTAGAACTAAAACCATTAGCTATCTAACGGTCCTTCCCTATTTCGGATCGACCTTGGATAGCCAAACCCAACACAAAACAAGCTCAAACATCTACAAGCCAAGAACACACTTACCTGCCAACAGCTACCTAGCAGTCCTTCCTTATTTCGGATCGACCTTGGATAGCCAACCCCAACACAAAACAAGCTCAAACATCTACAGATACTAAATAATCACCATGTACCTGCTACTGTGTGAGAAACAAAAACATCTTATCACCTCCTACTGTGTGATAAGATTAAACCACTACTACAACTGGCCAGCATTGAAAAGAAGCCCGAGCACTCAAGCTTACATCCTATGGACAATATAAACACAGCATAAAAAAAAAAAAATATATATATATAAAATAACCCAGCCTTCCGACACTTTTTCTAATGGGTTGTTTAGCAGTCCTGTCACGGAGGCAGTGCTCTATTCTACCAAATGGCACTGTTCCCCTTGTATTTTCTAACAGATCTGGTTTTCTTTTTTCCTTTTAATAAAATAAATATTTTATTCGGTAAATATATCATTCGTCAGCACTGAACCATTGGTCTTCTATCCATGCATGGTGACAGTTATTTACACAATTCTTTGATGATGAGGGTTATAACTGTTAGTAATGGGCTGGTGTGTGAGAATAGGGAACATATTCTGATATGTTGTATACTTTCTCTATTTCCTTTCGTCTACCATATTTTTAGTTTTGCATGCTCTAGACGGGTGGTAATGCAGCGGGGGTAAACTGGATGGTAGGTTAGTCAATACAGAAGCATGGGTAGTGATTTAAGTTCTCGGGGATAGCGAGAAGAGGTGTCGGTAGTGTATTAGTGGCTGAGTGGATTAGCAGTAGCTGGGTTATTAGAAGTGAGTTAGGTAGGGGATGGATAGGGAGGAGCAGAGAAAGTCCAGATGTTGGGATGCGGGATAAATGGTTAACAATTAGGAAAATAGAATTAAATGATTATTACACCATTCCACTTAAAAAAGAAAAAGGGAGACAACACAGGAATTGGATCGAACCTATAACTCTGGCTGGCTTCCTAAAGAGACCTGCAACACAATTTATCAAGCAAGAAATGGAGGTGAAGTGGGCAGGTAGAGGGGAGCTGAGGTGCCACCTGGAGGGAAGGAGGAGAGTAGCGCTGCTTGAAGCAGCAGATATGCAGCCCTCCAGGGCGCACAACCTTAAGCACTCAACTACCAACAACTACACAACAGGTTACAGATTTAGAGGTGACAATTAGCAGACATAGCAGGATAATTACATTCATCATAATATACGCATGAGCACTTATACATAACATAATTACAAGACCAAAGATAATTAGATATTTAAAATCGTCATAGGTAATTTAGTTTACCTGCACAACACTATAACCTTTAGCACAAGATATTCCAATTGTTGTAACTTTGTTTACTTTCCAATACTGAACTCTGGGTTTCTGACTTACGGTGGTCATGCTTGTCGACTAATCGAAAGAGTTCTTACAAAGGAGTTTAGGCTAGGCATTATATTCATATCCTTATGCCATTTGTTAGTGTTTTCATTTATTAAGCGGTATAATTAGGTTAGCGAAAGGGCCTATCCTTTAATTAGACCTTCATGTACCGTAATTATACTGTGTACTGTGCACCCTAAATTCATCATATCTTAATTTATAAATGTAGGCAGTTGAAAGTTTGTAGAAGCTTTATATATTAAGTTATTTTCATTTAATTTTAAGTCAGCCAGTGTTCAAGTTGTGTACTTCAATGTGACAGACAGTTTTTTAGGTTATGGTATTCGAACCCATGCGTTCAATCCCTGGCCGGGTCAAACTAGTGACTTAAAAATGTATACTTGTTGCTACATAGCCTGGCGCTCTGCATCACTAGGATAGGTTATGGAGCAGTGGAATGAGGACGACCAATTGTCCACGGTTGAAATTTCCCCTGCTTAATCAACAAAGCAAAAATATATATTTTATGTGGGTGGTTTTTCCCCTTTCTTTCAGGAATGTGATCATAACTTGAGCAAGCCGGAATATAACCCGTCTTCTATCAAGTTCAAGATCCTGCTGGTCGCCCTGTGAGTACCGAGCTGTTTTACTATGTTACCATTACCGTGTTGCGCCATAAAGATGCCATAGCTGCTGCATATTGGAAGCTTAACAATTGGGGAATCGGTTAAATGGTGAAAGAATTTGTTATTTTCATCTTTCGTCAAAGTATATTGTCGTGGGGTGAGATAATAAAAAAAGGGAAATATTGCACCTAGAACCCACGTCCCTTGCATTCCGGGCTGGTATGCTAACCATTAACCAACCTAGGCTCCCTGACGTCATCACCCTATCCACGCCCACCTGCTTATGTGGCTCCTTGCCTTAGAGGTCACTGGAGACAGCTATAATTCTATAAATACAAGAGAAAATTTTGGTATGAAACTTGCCGAGTTGCCACCAGGGTTTGGTTAGTTTGGTGCGTGAGTTTTGCCTGCATGTGTTTAGTTGTGCCCTGTGTGGCACCCACCCGCCGCAAGGCTCCTATCTCACTGTTATCTGACCCATTTGAATGGATGGTCATCTTTACAGTCACCACGTTCCGGAAATACGCATCATGGCTCAGCCGAATCTCGTCTATGAACAGGTAATGTGCCTCTTAGACTGCATGTAGACAACAGCTTCAAGGCCTGTCTCACTTGTTTAAGCCAAAGGCAGTGCCACACTAAGAATAAGAAGAGCTGCTGGGTGTTTTCATGAAGTGTTAAGCGTAGACACCATATGAGATCTTGTGAATTTCACCGGACGCGATTGCCGAATTGATGTGCGGAAGGTCTGGAGTTTAATTCCTGGTCGAGTCAAACCAATGACTTAAAAAATAGACACTTATGCGAACCTAGCCTCTTGCTTGGCATTACTAGGATAGAGAAAGTGCTTGTTAGCTCAGTATCAGGATGTGGAAAATGGAGGTCATGGTGCGGTCAGTCTGGCTCCCAGTGGGGCAGCACTAAAAAGTCGCCATGTGTGCGCACTGTTACAAATCGGTTCAAACAATTGAAAGTGGCAAAACAAGGGCAACCAGGAAACTATTACTGTCCTGCAGCGAAAACAAAGTCATTAGACGTAACCGTTATGGGCAGCATAAATACATATATCAGGATATGTACCGATTTGTGACCGTGTGCACTCATTGCAGCGTTATAATGCTGCTCCACCATGCTATCTCACTCAGTCACATTATTCTGACACTTCGTAGAAATGATAATTGTTAGTAATTTGTCGAAGTAAAATAAATAGTTTTAATTGATTGACATAGTGGGTGGTGTATTTTGATGCCGAATAACACTATTACCAACGAAATCACCAGAATATAGTTTCATAGCAAAATAGCTCTGTACCTATAAAATATGCAATAATAATTTTTTTTAAATTTAAACAAATGTGATTGCCCATACCTTTAAGCGTATTACTTCTCAAGGGTGGACAGTGCTTTCAAATAGTTCTCAGCCATTGGCTCAGCTCCATTTGAAAGCAGTGCCGTATATATTCGAGTAAAAGTCAATTTCATAAAAGTCGACCCCCCTATTTTTGGCGCAAGAATTTTGGACGTTATGTAAAAGTCGACCTTAGTCCTGACCACCTGCTGGTGTACCCATTAAAGCTTGTGCATATGTACAGACCTACCGTACATGCATTTTAATGGTAACTGTAATACGGCATGACAGTATGGTACAGTCCCAGGTTATTTTGTAGATATGTTTTTGATAGTGCTTATAATTCTTTTTCGTTTTGTTATTTATTATTTTATATATAAATTTGGCTCTTTTTTTCTTTCCTTTTTTTTTTTTACATATACCAAGCATGAATTTCACCCAATCGAAAACAGTACTTGTCTAATAATCGCCCCTCGTTTCGGCTTTAAAAAACGTCTACAAATTTGTACTTTTACACGAGGATATATACGGTGCATATGCCTACGCAGATGTAAACTCGTGTATTCAGACGTCTCAAATGTACTGTGGTTAATCGTGTAGGAGACACAGGTGATCCTATCGCTGCTGAACCCACTCGACTCGCTCACCCACGTGACCCTGCTACCCAATGAGAGGGCGGAGGACGACGCCTACGAAGCGGGTACCGTCAGCCTGCCGGCCTGCACACTGGTTCTCGCACCGCGAGATGACGCCGCTGAGTTTGATGATGGTAGTGACCCCCAGCATAACTTTAATGATGACCCAAGGTAAGTGCCCTCCTGTGGGGAGAACCGAACGTCTAGATGGGTTAAGGGGCTGTCACATTAGGGTTTTTTGCAGGAGCATACGGCGGCGTAGGCGCTTTAGGTCATATACGCCGTCATACGCTACGCATATGCTCCGCATACGCTACATGTACGCTCCTCATACGCCATCATGTGCCGGCGTATGCCGCCATACGCTTTCTCCCGTCCGTCCGTCCAAATTGTTTTGTGCATGCTCAAAAAATCTCGACCTACGGGGGCATATGGTTCATACGCTACTCATACGCCGGCATACGCTCCTCGTACGCTGGGGGTACGCTGGCGTATGCTACTCGTGCGCTCAACTTGCGTCACGGGTGTATCTCAGGCATATGCAGAGTACGGAGAACCTACGAGTTGCGTATGGGAGCGTATGAGTAGCGTATTCAAAGCGTATGAGTAGTGTATGGCGGCATATGCCCGACCTATGGTCTCGGTATATAAAGGCGACGCACGCCTTCTTCAGTCATTCCTGCTCTGCTGCTCATACAGGATGGATGCCCAGGCACTGCAAGTACAGTTCCAGCTTTTCTACAGAGTTGCCCTTTATCACCATGAGCTTGGTCTATACCTCATGGTTCTTCTGGTGTCCCGTATCGATAGAAGAAGGAGGAGGGAGCGGCGGCGACGATCAGTGTGGGTCAGACCCTGGATTAGGAGGCGGCCACAGTTTGGCTTGTTCGACAAGCTGATGGTCGAGCTCCACAGCGAAGACACCGCGTCGTTTGTGAACTTCATGCGGTTGTTTGACGATATTGTGGCGCGAGTGGCACCGAGGATCGCCAAAAAACGGACCACATTCAGGGTGCCGCTCGAGCCGGCGCTGAAAATAGCACTTACTCTGCGGCACCTGGCATCTGGCACAAAATACTCCTCCATGAAGTTTGGGTGGAGGGTGCCCCACAACACACAGTCGCTGATAGTGTGTGAAGTTTGTCAGGCCATCGTCGACGAGTACATGGCCGAGGTCATGAAGTGTCCGACGACTCCAGAAGAGTGGCGTGCCGTCGCGGACCTCTTTTCAGAGAGGTGGAACTTCCCCCATACCTGTGGCGCTCTGGATGGGAAGCACATCGCCTGCCGGTGCCCTCCAAAGAGTGGGTCACTCTACTACAACTACAAGGGCTTTTACTCCGTGGTCCTGTTGGCCCTTGTAGATGCGGATTACAAATTTATCTGGGCAGATATTGGCGGTTTGGGCTCCGCGTCCGATGCCCAGATTTACAACGCCTCCGAGCTGAAGGCGAGCACTGAAGGTGGCACCATCGGCTTTCCGAACCCTGAACCGCTCGTCGACGGCCAGAAGGATGTGCCGTATTTTCTGATCAGTGACGATGCCTTTGTCCTGCGGCCGACCATGATGAAGCCGTACGGCGAGAGGGGCTTGACCAATGACGAGCGACTCTTCAACTACCGGCTTTCCCGAGCTAGGAGAGTGGTGGAGAATGCCTTTGGCATTCTAGCCAACCACTTCCAAGTGCTGCTGATGACTATGCAGCACCACCCCTCCAACGTGAAGATCGTCGTCAAGGCATGCATTGTTCTGCACAACCTCATGAGGACACGCTACCCAGCGCTACAGAACATGCAGCTGGATCGTCCCGAGACAGCCAACAACAACTTTGTGCCTGGAGGTTGGCGAGAGGGCCACAACCTTCCTGACATTGACGTTCTACCTGTTAACCCCAACACCGCGTCCAAGCTAGGAAAGGAACAGCGCAATCTAATTAAAGACTGGGTTGTCTCACACGCCGGAGCACTGTCATGGCAAGACAGGATGATCTGACAAAACATTTTATCAGTCTGCATGCGCTGTGTCTGTCTACTGTTTTTGCAAACTTATGTGCTTTTCTTGACACTGTACTGTTATCGCTTATTTACATGTCTGTGATGTTGTGACATGTCTCCTGTTATATGAGATGCTAATATGTTTATGTCTAGTAAAATAAACGATATCATTTTATAGATAAGAAAACACAATTTTACATGTCTGTTACGTTCTTTCGCTCCCTAATTTAAAGTCATCTAGTTAATGTAATTGTAATGAATCTCCTCTTTTTACATGAATTAATCTTTTACATACATACTAAGAACACAGGGAAAAATAGAGTGACACAGAGACAGAAAGGGGGAGACGAGTTAGAGGGAGGGAGGGGGAGAAGAGATAGAGGGAGGGAGGGAGGGAGGGGGAGAAGAGATAGAGGGGGGGAGAAGAGATAGAGGGAGGGAGGGAGGGGGAGAAGACATAGAGGGAGGGAGGGGGAGAGAGAGGACGAGGGAGGAAGAGATATAGAGAGAGGGAGGAAGAGAGATAGAGAGAGGGAGGAAGAGAGATAGAGAGGGAGGAAGAGAGATAGAGAGGGAGGAAGAGAGATACAGACAGAGAGGGAGGAAGAGAGATAGAGAGGGAGGAAGACAGATAGAGAGAGGGAGGAAGACAGATAGAGAGGGGGAGGGAGAAAGGGGAAGGAGAAAGATTATTATAAATATTTTAAGTTTTTATTTATATTTTAATTTTAATTGTACTTTAATGTATAACAATTAAATGATGGCATGCCTTTACTGAATGCGGACACAAAAATTAAAATTGACAGTATATTTATTTATTTACACATCTTGACATATTTACATATATATACATAAAAATGTACAAACAATATATAAACATACAATATATATATACATATATACATACAAATGTACAAAGATAAATACAAACTAAGACGACATATCTACACATATTTACAATCACTTCTCTCCCATGCCATTAGAAGTGGCATCAGCTGGCGAATGTATGGTTGACGAGGGGAATAGGTCCAAATTTGCGCCCAACATGCCAGATATCCCGGACAGCCCCGACAAGTTCAATAGTCCTTCTGGGCTGGCCGACTCAGACAAGTTCACTTGGGTGGGGTTGCCGCGTGTCGGAGTCGCGATGTCTGCGGCAGCGCAAGTCCCCGGCCATGCCACACCCACAGTGGGCGGAGCACCCACGCGCACCATGACTCCGGGAGAGCCCCTTGTGTGCCACGCCATCCCTAATGTCTGTATTTGTCCAGCCATATTTGACGGCCGTACCACCAGCGGAGCTGCGGCCGCCTCGTGACCCATGGAGGTAGAGGCTGAGGCGGAAGACTTGGCAGAGGTGGCTGTGGCTGATGATGAATGTGCGGCTGCCCCATATAGCGCTGCACATACTCTTGTGTCTGTGAAGCCCATGGTGATGCCGGTGGTGGCTGGTGAGTCCACTGGTGGGGTTGAGGCTGGTATGCCTCACTTGCAGACACACGAGCAGGTCCAGGAGCAGGTGCAGGAGCAGCCACACGAACCACCGGGGCCACGAATGTTCCTTCCTCCTCGTCCTCCAGATGGTGTGACACCATGCGGTTGAGTGCACCGCAAATGGACTCAAACCGCTCCTCCGGCATCGTGAGGATCATGTCCCGCACATAGTTCCCGAATGCCACTCGCTTCGTCACTGTCGGTGGAGGAGGCGGCTGGATCACGTTGAGGATGTCCCCAGACTCGTCGAACCTCTTGTGGATGGCAGCGAGGAGGTTCTCGTCGACTGGGGCAGATCGCTTCCCTCTCCCCTTTCCCCGCTCTCGGGATGTAGCGTGGGGAGTGGGTGGAAGCTCCTCGTCCATCGCCACCTGCACATCGGTCGGCACATTCTCCTCTCCGCTGAGATCGAGCTGCAGAGACGCGACAGGAGCGGCCAACTGCAAGACAAAATCATAAAATAACATAATTAACATGAACGCAAATCAATATTTCGACAAAAGACATGACAAGTCAACAGTAAATCAAAAATATATAAAGCAAAAATAATTAACGTTAAATGCAAACATGGATTTATAACGATTATATCTCGATACATCTATTGTCAATATCTCGATTTAAGAACAACTACACAACAACTCAACATTAAAGAAATAAATAACATTTAACAAATAACTAGAATATTTACATAAATACAACAAAAGCATAACATAATCCACCTAAAAACATTAGCATATGGATATAGCCAAGACATTAAGCGTCTAACCTAACCACTAAGGGACACCAGAGCAAGCAAGGCACCACTACTAAGACAGACCAGAAGCCAGATCAAAGCCCATGAAAGGAGCACACTGGAAATGGCCGCCAAGGCATGGAATGCGCAAACGGTGAAAGAAAGACAAATCCCTGACCTAAAAACGTACAAAAAATATCTGTGCAAAATAAAAACTGGGAACCCCAACTGAACTGCACCACAAGGGGGCAGGTGATATGTCACGGCCCACCAATTGGACAGCCCAGGGTGGGATAACCGTAAATATAAAAGCCAGATAACATATCCAACAACAATATAAATCAAATCAATTTCAAACAAACATAACTCAACCACCTATTACGTACAAGCCTATGGACATGTAAATAAAATAGGCTAGTATAGAATTAAGTAGAAAAAAGCGGAAAACTCTTCCCAAGAAAACCCCAAAACACTAACATAGAACCTTAAGAAAACAACTAACATAGTAATAAGAATAGAACAAAAATACAATGCCAAGAGGGCCCAAAAAAACTAACATAGACTACTAAATGTACCAACAGACTATCTATCTGCTACTGAAATGCAGACAATCAAATAACTTATCAGCAGCTACTGTTTGGTAAGACAACACCAACACTACAGCTGGCCAGCATTGAAAACAAGCCTGGGTACCCAGGCTTACATGCTATGGACAGAATAAATACAGCCTCAATAAAAAAAATTAAAAAAATTAGAATATGAGCAGTTTTACGAGAATACTAACGGCCGCACTTGTCAGAACGATAAAAGATTATGGGCTCCGGTCGGTGACGGACCGCAGGAACCCAAACTTGTGCAGGATCCACTGCTCCTGCCCAGTCAGGTCAGCGGCTCCGTCCCTGCTTTTTTTCTTGTGGAGCCGCGTGTTTGTGTCCCTGAGCGACTTGAACCACTTCTGGAGATGGACTGTTGTGGTCCCCAGAAGTGTCGCCTGGTCCTCCCACATCTTGGCCTTTCTGTCTGAGCGGCGGTAATCCGTGAGCTTCATGTTCCACATGATGGGGTTCTCCTGGAGGAAGTCCAACATTTGATCCTCCTTGAAGACCGACAGAGAACAGTCGCTCTTCTTGGCCCTCCGTCTCTTTGCCGCGGAGAGGGTGCTGGTGGAGGCGGTGGTGGCGGCGGACGATGCCCGTGAGCTGCGCCGAGAGGCAGGAGATGGCGAGCTGGAGCGGGGACGCCAGCGTTGCATCGTCGACCTCTCCACTTCCATCTCCAGCTCCTCCAGTGGATAGTGGTGTTCTGGAGAGTCGTGGTGTGGCGAGGTGAGGAGGCTGGTGATGGAGAGCATTGTAAAGTCTGCCTCTTTCTGCCTCTCCCACAGCCTAGTCCTCCTCCTGTAGTTACAGCAGCTCTGGAGGCTGGTGCAGTAGCAGTAGTATGTGTAGTAGTAGCAGTAGCAGAAGCAGCAGTGGTGTTCCTCTTAGCAGGCATGGTGGCAGAGTGAGGGGAGACTGTTGCTGCAGGCTATATATACCCAGGAGCCACCAGGCGGCGGACCGTGCAGAGATAACATAGGTCACGCATAGGTTTCGCATACGCTCCTCATACGCTCCTAAAATAATCATACGCTCCTCATATGCTCCACATGCCAATCAATACATCAAAAACTGTCACAGCACGCTCCCATAGGCTCCTCGTACGCTCCTCATAGGTTCCACATACGCTCAAAACCACCCTAGAGGTCACCAAAGGTAATCATAGGCCGGCACGCACAGTTTTTACGTAGGTTTTCAATACGCTCCCGCCATACGCCGTAATGTGACAGGGCCTTGAGCTCACCCGTAAAAACCCATGCTTTGACGCGACACTGTGTGATGGCTACATCAAATTGTTGGTGGATTGTTAGTACAATGGCCCCGGTATGTAGGCAATGGGGCTTGTCGAGCGTGATAACGCTAGGTGGTGCCCGTGTACTATCAGTCCATACTCTTTGTGAATTATTATGCCTGACTGTATGACTGCCTGTATGCATGCTTGCCTGCCTACCTAGATGTCTATTTGCCTGCTTGCATGTATGCCTGCCTGTATGACTCTGCCTGCATGTATAGCCCTGTCTTCCTGCTTGCCTGTATGTTTGCGTGCCTGTATGACTACCTGCCTGTATGACTGCCTGCCTGCCTATATGAATGGTTCCTGCCTGCCTGCCTGCCTGCCTGCCTGTATGTTTACTTCCATATATGACTGCCTGCATGTATTTCTGCTTGCCTACCTGCCTGTCTGCCTATATGACTGCCTGTCTGTATGCCTGCCTGCTTGCCTGTATGTATGTGTGCATGCCTGCCTGTTTGTCTGCCTGCCTGCTTATATGAATGTTTGTTTGTCTGTATGACTGCCTGCCTTCATGTGTGACTGAGTGTCTGCCTGCCTGCCTGCATATATGACTGCCTGCATATATGACTGCCTATATGTTTGTCTGTATGTTTGTCTTGATGCCTGTCTGTTTGTTTATTTGCCTCCCTCTCTCACTCCTTTCCTGTCTGTCTGTTTCCCTCCACCCACTCCTTTTCTTCTTCCCTCCCTCTCTCTTCGGACGGACTGGGAGTACATGAACGCCACCTAGCGTTATCTTGGGCGCCGGCAAGCCCCATTGTAAGACTTATGGAAGAAAACCATTTAAATGATCTACAATTCCAGTGGGACTCGCCTGGTATTAGTGAGCCTAATAGTCTGCACTGACCTCTCAAGCAAGGAACCACATAGACAGGCGTGGATAAGGCTATTGCATCAGGGAGCTTAGGTAGTGTAATGGTTAGCACACTAGCCCCAGAATGGCAAGTAGTGTAGGTTCGAATCCTGATCTATGCGCAATATTTCCCATTTGCATCAGCTCCATAACAATAATCTGTGATTTATATTGTTTTGAAATTATCTAGGATGTAAAACGCCAACAATCTAATTCTTCATATTTTCTCCAGAAATGTTCAGTCACGTCTGGTGTTATAATGAATGGGTGTGAATTTCCACGAAAACACAGAAATTCTTTCATAGCCTTAGCACTGTCAAGGAATTGCAGACAAATACCGGAAGTCCGAGATAATATAGTACTCACGAAACACTATGCTAGCTGCATTCCACTGATCAGTCACTACAGCCTGTTATTGGAGAGTGTCACTGTCATTATATTAGCCATATTATCGCTTTTCCCCCCTTTGTGATTACTTTTATTCCTGGGGATGCAGTGTATACCCTCTCTGACTTGTTTACAGCGCAGTAGTAGGAGTACATGTAGTGGTGTCTACTGCACAGTAGTAGTAAAGCAACAGGAATAGGAGGAGACATCTCCCTATTCATGCTTCTTGGACTGATCTATCTATTACTATTATTAACACCTGTTCCAGATTTGACTGATTAATTGACACTGGCGTTTCAATGTGCTTCCAGCGTTGTGGTGTTCCGGAATGCGAACAAGATTGGGTTCTTCATTAAGGTGACGCCGAACAAGCCAAGCGGGGACGTGACCGTCAGTTTCATCATTCGCTACGATTACTGTAACATGCCGACCACCCTGCAGAGTGAAGCGAAGAAGCCAGACGTGGTCTGGTTACAGCACACCGTCTATGTGAACCTGGGCCCGGTGCAGTCGGCCGAGGGCTTTGCCTAGCTGCACCACAGTAGGCGAGCAATTGGTTCACATCCAATGCGAGGCTTTGGGCTAATCCTAGATCTTTATTTAGAGCAATTTCAATAACTGGGTCACACCCAATACGATGCTTTGGGATAATCCTAGACCTATATTTAGAGCAATTTCAATAATTGGGTCACACCTAATGCGAGGCTTTGGGATAATCCTAGATCTATATTTAGAGCAATTTTTATTTTCAGTCACGGATGTGGGATACCATATTTTCTCGATTAGTAGCCGGGGCATTATAGATTGTCAGACAGACTTAATAGGGTCTGTTAGTCAAAGCAGGTGACCGCATCTCGCCTCAAACTAAATGTATTGCTTGGTATTCAAATTGGGGAAAAGCGCACAAATATAATTAAGCAGGGATGAAAGATATCGGTGATTCCGCAATATATTTTGTTTAATCAATTAATTATCACGAAATGCCAATGATATATATGATGGTAATTGGTCAGTCATAATCCTGTTTTCATACGACCTTAGACGTTGCTAGGAACTAAAGCCAAAACAGACAGAAATGCAAGGATTGTGTGCAGAGGGAAAGGAAATTGGCGACATGGGCGATAATATAGTCATATCAAGGACAATGGCACGCTCTCCTAGTATACTCTGAACTGATGGGTCATTGGGATGGAGCTAGGATAGTGCTTGGAGTGCACTGTATGAAACCTGACTGCTGGGTTTTTGCAGAAATTTAATGATATTGGTCAATGTAAAACAATAATGACTTGGATGTGGATTATTTATAGATTCCTCGCCACAGATTTCCGTGTTTTTTGTGCGAGATAATACTTTCATCCCTGGTTAAGACGATGATGTGCGTGCACATTTGGAGTTTTATAGGGGAAAGAGAGTAAAAGGGAACAATAGTTGAGACAACACATGTTTGAAAAACCCCTCCTTTAATCAACTTCGGAGGGATGGTTTTCTTAACATGTCAAGTGATTGTGTGTAAATAAGAACAGTGTACTTGTTTAACAAATCGGAGTATGAGAGGGGTGAGATTTGAGAAAACAGCCTATACCTATAAAAAAAAAAAAAACCTCACTTTCCCATTTATTCAGAGCCACTTGCACTCGCTCTACTCTACAACCGTATATGCAACATACATGTTATATATGGGATGGCTGAATGAGTTGAGCGTCCTCTTCCCGTCTTGGTAGGCCATGTGTTTTCCAGCCCCCTGGGTTCAAACCCTGGCCAAGTCAAACCAATGACTTAAAAATGTATTCTTGTTGCTACCTAGTCTGGCATTCAACTGATGTACCAACAACAAAAAATACACTCTTCTGGTACTTAGGTGTCATTGTTCCTGACAGCTATAAAGCTTCTGATTGAAAAGGTTGCTCCGAATTGGCCGCGGCTCTCGGTGTGTAGGTTGGGAGTTCAATTCCGGTTTGGTCCTTTTCTTTTTACATTTATAAACACCCACGTTTTCCCCCATATGTCTTTCTGAATAATCACTGCAAGTAAATTATGTAATGAAATTGTACTATCAAATATTTTAAATTATATGAAATATCTAAACAAAAATTTGAATACCTAAGTTTTACTCTCGCTTCTCTCGATCTCTCCACTTTCACCCAGCTATTTACAAAACAGGAGCACTGACCACAGCACACGGGAAACTAAGCATTGTTGTGCTTGAGCATTTGTCTCCCGCTTTAAATGGTACTCGAAGACGCACACCATGCCCTAGATACGCCTCTGCATTTATGGAAGCGTTATAACATAATAGCAATGACATTTGATGTCTTAGTTCATTTTATTGGAGAAAGCACAGAATGGTATTCATGATATGGATGGAAATTTGATATTTAGTAAATGCCTAATGTTGCTAATCCTTTATGCACCTGTCACACCTTACCGGACTGAGTACCGGACACCGGACAAAGAATTGTCTAGTCCGGTGCTCTCCGGCACAAAAAATGTATCTAAATGGAGTGTCAATTGCCGCCGGACAACCGGATAAGTACCGTACATGTACCGAACACGTAAAGGATGGGTACCGGACATGTACCGGACAAACCAGACACCTCAGTCCGGCGGTGTCCGGTAGAAGTTTTGTGCATGTTCAAAACTTGTACTGGACACCACCATACAGTACCGGGTCTCGTCTGGTTCCCCAGTCCGGTTTTCTTGAAGATTTATACTGCCTATCATGGATAAGTCAGAATAGACTTGTTTTCACCATTAGACAGTTTGTCGAGAGAAAGCCCGAGCCTACACTTTTACCGACCCTAGGGATTTTTAACCTACCACACCACATAGACATGGTATGAGAGCAACTGGCCTTAGAAATCCAAATTAGCAGAGGTCGGGGAACAGGGAATTGAACCACCGACCTTCAGATTAGGAGTCCGTCCTAGAAAAAAGTCAGACACATGTGACTGGGTCTTTATCTATGCTGATTGATACTGTCGTCGGTTATACACTCGCCTCACCAGACGATGGCCCACATACATTATTAACCCAATGATTAAGTTAATTGCTTCAGGGATATTAGTTAATGCTTCGGGAATCTTATGATGCTTTCCCTGAAATGGCAGGAATGTCCTGCTCTGGATCCGGTGTCCTATGTTTACAACCAACACCACACATGACATTGACAATCCTCATTGCAGTGCTTAAAGCTGCATAATCCGATGAAAGCTTCAATTTTTCAAAGCCAAAGCACTCGCGCATATTTGATCCTAAATATCTAACTTAGATACTGGTTCACTTTTTAAGTATTTTTACTCTATCGAATGGAATATTAAGACAACTTCATAGAACCTGTTAATGCTGAAGCCGATGGCGTCAATAGTTTAGACGTGCTTGCTCAAATTCATTTGTCATGTTTGCACTTCAAATATCTCCAAAGTTAGCAATTTCAAATTTGTTACTTCAAATTAAAGTAAAGTAGATTATAATGATCAACCTAATGTATTGATCTCAGAAAATAGCCGAAGCCCAACTCCATCAGACTATGCAGCTTTAATAACTTTCCCAAGACAATAAAGTTGTAAGACAGTTTAGTCCAGTATCACTTTTTAGTGGTTTACTATGGATGATTATTATATTACTAATTAGAATAACAATGGTTTTAAAGCTGAAGTAATGTAATAAAGACCAGCTTCCTAATATCGGGGTTTAGTCCCTTGGCTCTGAGTAATGAGTATCGATCTCAGTTCCGCCTGAGTCCATGCCGATAGCCCCATATTTGACAAATAACTGTACCTGTAGTTGCTTGATATAGCTAAAACCGCCCATGAGATTATTTATTGAAATTTTCTTGTAGTCTTTGGCTACTGGTTCATTGTGAATTAGCTGTGACAACATTTTGGGAATGTGTCACTAAAACAAAACAAAACGTCAGTTTCTGGTCAACCAAATATGTGCTGATTGAAAATCAATCCTAAGATGGTCGCCTAAGAATTCTCGAAATGTAAATTAGACGAATCCTCCGTTCAGTTCCAGGTATTTTGCTTAGGTGAAACTGGAGCATGCAGGGTAATAGCTTCTATTCAAACGGCTTTGTGTGATAATGTAATATCATTGAAAGACACTTGTATATGTATAACCATCCGTAATAGTTGGTAGGTTGGGTTCAACAATATGCCTTAATGTACCTGGTGGCCATGGCGTACATAGGGTATGGAAGGGATGGCCCATGCCATGGGTGTCACTTGAAATGGGTGAACCATGTGAGTTGATATTATGGTAAAGTTATCTCAATTTTAGGTGTCAGATGGACACAATATCAGTGCTTGCCATATGCACTATTTTCCGTCACTTCCTGGTGGTGCTTGTGTCCTTGCGGAAACCCATCCTGATATGACCTTTGATGTTGCTAGAATGTAAAACCACCATGCGGAAGTGACGTCATTGTAATGTATGTGAAGGGAACCGGGGACCCACGGGTCACATGCCCCGAGAGGTTTGCTGGGCATGGAAGGACTCTGAATAAAGCAGTTACTCTACACGGCTGACTGCGTCTGTACATTCTTTAATCATCACCTGCTCGATAGTATCTCTGTAACCAGGGTACAGCCACACCTGGGCCCAAATGTATGAGGCCGGGTTAGCGGTCGTAACCCACGCGTCGTGCGGATTTCCCGGGTTAGCGGCGAAAGTGTCAATGTATGTGCCCCGGTTAGGCAAACGCCTCGAGAGTTAAGGTCGCCTACACTAACCCCAACATATAGCAGTTTTAATGTCTGTGTTAGGTACCGATTCGGCCCAAATCTATCCAATGAGACCATATTTAACAGAATTACATACGCAATAAGTGAAATTTTATTAAATTAACCCTAAAATCGAAGCCAGATTAACGTAGCAGCTGCATTGGCGGCGTTATTCATATTGTCGAATCGATGAATGTAAACTAAACAAATCGCTGCCGCCGCCACAGCGACGTCGATATCCATACTGTCCAACGTTAACTAAACATCGCCGCCGCGACGTCGATATCCATACTGGCAGAACGCTGGCGGCAATATTTTAGGCCCAAATCTATTCAATGCTATCGTATTTAACAGAATTACAAATGCAATAAGTGAAATTTTATCAATTTAACCCTAAATTCGAACCACTATTAACGCCGCTACCGCATTGGCGGCGTTATTCATATTGTCGAATCAACGAATGTAAACTAAACAAATTGCCGCCGCCACCGCAACGGGTACAGGCCCAGAGGGTTTCCCCAAATCTATAAATAACGCATCGGTTAGCTAACTCCGCCATGCTTTGGTCACATACATTTCCCGTGACACATATACCAACACCGATGATAGCTACCCCGTCGGCTGCCCTTAACACCGGCGCAGATAACCCGTTGCTCATACATTTAGCCCCTGGTGGTACAGATCTATATTACTGAAAAGAGACAGTATGGTGAACATGTTTTCTTTGCTGCCATGAGAACTAGTAGAAAGGATGTGGTATGGTTCATGTATATGGCCGGGAAATGATAAATGCTATGATGGTTGGAAAAATGTAGTGATTTTCTAACACTAAGATTTCTGAAGTTTCTCACCATACTAATGGGCAATAACTGTCAAATTGGCATGAGACAACCTGTTCGTCCCAAGTTTGCACTTTGGGCTCTTGTGTTGAAATCGACTTTCTATTTGGTTCCTGTTGGTTGAATAATATCTTGGAATTTCCCCATTTCATACAAGGAAATAAACAAATTCAAACAGCTGGTAATGCAAGATAGTTCTCTCTGTTGCCACCAAGGTGATAGTCTCGGAACAATCAGGGTGACAAAATGAGAGCTCTGAAGGTCAGATATGGCTCACGTTAGAACTTCTGCCAGGCAGATGCATCCCAATCCTGAACTACATGGTGTCTGCTCCTGCCTTATCATGTGTGAAGTTCAGGTCATACATGGAGCTACAGTTCACATAAGTGAATGTCACTTCAAGCTTGGGGGGTATCGGGGGATGCATATTTAACCGTTTGGCTATTCCGCCCCCGCTTAAGGTGAGCCTACGTGTTAATATTGATATATATATAATTTTCCATGTGAATTTCCTTGGCCTGTCACCGCCTCTCGTCCCGCCCGCAGGTTGACGACACCCTCAGTCGGTATACTTCCCGGGCTAAGGTCGGACAGCCAGAGTATCATAGAAATACGGTTCTTGTCTCTTCCCCGCATCTACCCAGATAGCACACAGCCGTCGGCCCGACGTCGGCTATTGGTCGCACCGACGGTGGTGTTCCGATGTTGGCTTTCAATCCCTTTCCACCGTCGGGCCGACGGTCGTGTTCCGACATTGGCTTTCAATCCCTTTCCACCGTCGGGCCGACGGTGGTGTTCCGACGTTGGGTTTCAATCCCTTTCCACCGTCGAGCCAACGTCGGGCCGACGGTGGTGGTTCGCCGCTGGTTTCCATTGATTTTCCACATGTGGGCCACCATCGAGCCAACGGTGGTGGTCCGCGCATGCGCAGTTCTTTAAATTTGGTTTCCGGCTCGAGTCGCCAGTGGAACACTTGCGATCGTTGAGCAGCGTTCTTTTTCAACAAATAACTCCAGAAATCGCAGGAATTTTAAGTTATTATTTAACAGGTTTGTTTATTAATATGTTTAGATTATTTTGTAAAAGTTTTGTAATTTATTACAATGTATTAATGGAATTATTCGTGTTAATACGATTTGAATTATCGGGTATGGTTTGTTGATGGTTCGACTCAGTTCAAGTCGCCGCCGGAACACATGTGATCGTTGAGCGGCGTTCTTTTTCTACAAATAACTCCAAAAATTGGAGGAATTTTAAGGAATTATTTAACAGGTTTGTTTATTAATATGTTTAGATTATTTTGTAAAAGTTTTGTAATTTATTAGGATGTATTAATGGAATTATTCGTGTTAATACGATTTGAATTACCCTGTATGGAATGTTGATGAAGAACCGCCATCTTGTTTTTTTCTGAGAAGACACTGTCACTATAGTGTCAATACGTACAGTTGCAAAATATTAGTTTTATTCAAAATTAATAGATATCAAGAACCCTAACCTTATAAATTTTATATAATCTTTTTGGTAACGATGTCTATATGTGTACCAAGTGATTTGTTTCTACGTGGAGTGGTTGTAGAGATATTTCACTTTTTCTGTATTTAATTAAGCACTAACCCTAACCCTAACCCATACAGAAAAAGGTCAATTGGAGCATAGAAATACAGACTAGAATGGCCAATCGCAGCAGCGCGACGTGTCAATTCGTCTGCCATATTGGAAGTTGCACGATGTACAGGTCCGCAGCAATCTTGACCTCGTGTCACACGATCTACTTGAGAGTCGGATGACAATCATTTAATAGTTAAATGGCACCAAAATAACTATTTCTTGTAATCAAAAGTGAAAGCTATGCTGTGAAACATTTGAATATCCATCCGACATCCCACTTGTGCAGTGAGTATATGGGCCCTTACTATTGTTTTATTGAGCAAATTGATGAAACCAATCTACATGAAATTGATGAATATACTCCACGTGGGACATGCTTTGTGATTTTAATACAATTAGGAATCACATCTAATTTTTGGAACTCAATGGAAAGTAGTATATATATCTTAAAATGCATATTGACAGCTCCTACCAAGAGAAGAAAAATAACACAAAACTAATTAAAATGGATGATTAGTTGTAATTTGAAGGGGTGGGTCGCCGCCGGCGGACTAAAAATCCGGCGAGGTGATCGCGGGGGCGCCTGAGGCGCGGTCCCAGGTGCGCTTCGTAAAGCAGACCGCCTCACTGTGTGCCGTGAGGATGCAGCGCACGTTCGCACAATATGCGCAGGCGTGCCTTTTGCGCGCCCCCTGGTCTCCGTGCACCTCGCCGGCCGGGACGAGGTCGCACGAGGCGGGATCCCTGTTCCAGGTGGGGCAGGGGGTCCCGTACGCCTCATGGGTGTAGGGGGTGCAGGGGTCGGCTGATTGGGCGACTCTGGCCTGGGGGGCAGCTGTTCGGGCTGCGGCCCAAGGGGCCAATGCTCTGAGGCCTCCGGGAGCGCTCGTGGGGGTGGTGATCACATCCATCCGGAGGGTGTTGATGGCCACTGGGTCGAGCCACCCATCCGGGAGCCGTCCGTCGGCGATCCAAGCGAATATGGTCTCGGAGTAGCGCCGGACGGTTGGCCATGGATGGGTGACGCAGTCTCTTAGGACCGTGAGGTTGTGGTGGAGTAGTCCGGGGAGGGAGTCCGAGGGGAAGGCCGGATGCGACTCCAGCATCCGGAGGTCGAGGTTGTATTCCTCCATGGTAGCCTCGCCCCTTTTCACTGCCTTCCCCTCGGCCCCCCTCTCTATGAGGTCGTTAGGAAATATATACCCCGAGGGGATACCTTTTCGTCGTCCCATGTTCTGCGCCTCGGCCGACTCCAGGATGTCCCGCACCGCCTCGGCGGCCGAGCTGGGGGAGTGGTCGAGGGCGGCGCGAGGGGCGGGCGGGAGGCGGGCCGCGGAGGCGGCCTGTTGGGTGGGGTAGAGGCCATGTCTGCTGTAGCGGCGGTAGGTGGGGTGCACGGCTTGGGGCGAGTGTCCGGGGGCGGGCATGATGGAGGGGGCCGCCCCTGACGTCCCAGAGGTAAGGTCCTGGAGGAGCTCGGCGAGGCGATCCACCACGGAGGGGGCCGGGGCGGTTGCCCAAGGGGGGGGCGACGGCCATGGACTGCACGAGGGCGGTGAGATGATTCATGGAGGCTGTCTGCGCCTCCATGGTGGCGGCCTGGGCGTCCATGCGGGCGTCCACTGAGGTGGCCCAGGAGGTGGCCTCGGATTGGAGGCTGGGGGTGGCCGATGTCGCGGAGGCGGCATTGTGTGAGGAGGCGGATGCGCTCCTTCCCCGGCGCGCCCCGCGGCGGCCGGCGGGGCGGCCCCGGCCTTGTGCTGCGGCAGGCATGATGCTATGGAAGTGAAGTCGCGGAGGCGTGTAGGCGCGCGATGCGTCTCGGAGGCGGGCAGGAGAGGAGAGCCAAAGAAAAAGTGAGTGCTCCAGGAGAGTGATGAGAGGCGAGTTCCTGAGAGCAGCTAGGCGGCCGGCTTATAAGGCCGGAGCAGGGGGGGGGGGGTTGCGTCAGAGCGGCAGCGGAGGGAGGAAGAAAGATGGGGGGGGGGGGTCCTCCTCCCCCACCACGAATCAACCGCAATGCAAGCATTACGACCAATTTGACCAAAAAAGTAATGTATTTTGGCTTTTTGCATGAAACCCACATTACAGCATAATGAGTACATGGACTTCTAGTTGAGGAATATGTACTACTACCATGCATATTGCAAGTCATTTTCTTTTCGGAGTAACCACATAAGAATTTGTCCAGATATTAGCCATTCAAAATAACAAAAACACAGATTGGCACTTGTCAATATTAAAGATTGAGAATTATGAGTAACAGAAATGTTTGTATTTTTAAATGTATGCAATCAATATCCTTGAAAGTTCACATGAGTATCTGAGTATCATTATAATTTCTGCAGTAAAAACGAGTTACCACAAACAAACCAATATTGTTATAGTTTCAGTATAATTTTGAAAATGGACATAAATCTCAATTTTGTATAGCAAAGTTGAGGGTCATGGGTTATGTTTTTGGCACTAGTTTGAAAATATGGGTGCAATTGACTAAAAATTGTATCTAATTAATTGTAATAATAGCATGGTTTACAACTTAGTAACTTTAAAGATAATATAAACTACAGATTAATTAATAATTCAATGTGACAATTAAGCAAATA